>JAWNNE010000370.1:0-606413 GCA_035043205.1 Drosophila trichaetosa
TTCAGAGGCAATGTAATAGGAGTCCGAATACGTTTTTAATTTGTATACTCCCTTATTACTAAGCCCTTCGGCCAGAAATTAGCACAGCAAATTGTGCCAAACACTTCAGCCGGAATACTTATTTTAAAAGAAGAAATTTCTCTTTCATAATTAAATTTAAATTTTTCAACCAATATCCCAGTAGATGTCACTTTAGCCTGTATGTAGGCATTATTGTCATCCACTGATGTATCAGGGGCAAGACGCGAAATAAAAATTTGTTTTCTAGGTGCAACCGCTATAAGAGGCTTCGGAGCACTGCTGGCAAGAGGTGGCGGAGTCGAATCGGACACTATCGACTGTGACACAATTGAGCCACTACTGTTGATTGAGGTGGTGGAGGAGAAATAAACTCTATCAAATTGTGACCATTGTCAACAGTAGGTGTTATCGGTGTAGGGGGCAATGACAGAACCGGGGCCAATAAACCTGGTTCCCGAGGCAAAACTGGCTCGGCCGATGGCGTCTGCTTGAGAGACTCATTCAACAATTTGACACTATTGAATTGACTCTCCATTGAGTCAAAATCAGCAGTGAGCCTATTAAAATCTAGACGGAGATCGTGGAACCCCCGTCTAGTTTGCCTCATAAAACCCTGAATATCCAACTCCGCCTCGCGGCATCGCTTGCAACACCACTTTAAACCCGACTTATTACCGATTATATCCTTTAGCTGTTGCGTGAAACCAGCACATTTAAGGTGTACCACGTTATCACACATCCAACAACAGACGAAATCGGCCTTTGGTTCAACCTGGCACTTGCAGCATTTTAGGTAGCACGCAGTCATGCTTAATTTACAAATTGATATGCTCGAAAAGAAGAGAAACTATACAAAGATTCGGCACAGCACACAGAAAATAACAAAACAAACAGCGCCCAAGAGATGAAAGAGAAACAACAACACTAAGCTTTGGCGCTGTAAGAATATGAAACAACAACACGTACAAACACAGTTATGAGAACACACACGAAAGTAGAGAGAGCGAGAGTAATAAAGCGTTGTGAGAGCACACGAAAGTAGAGAGAGAGCGGGAGTAATAAAGCGCACACAAAAACCGCTATAACAACAACAATGCGAAGCGATCTAGCATGCAATGCGAAACAATGAGAGCGAGAGCACCAAGCGCACCAAAAACAAAAAACACAGCTGTTAATCGCGCACTTTATGTTTGCAAGAATAACAATTTTTGTGATTTGTTGCAAAATTACTAAAAGAAAACATAAATTACCAAAGCAATCACCAAAAATGAAAGAGAACTAAGCACAGATATATTTTATGTTAATTTATTTATTTATTTATGTTAATTATGCACCAGTTAAAATTTAATAACAATCACGAACTGAACACAGCACAGCAAAAACACAACCGATCACAGCAAAGGCTAATACAGTTATGACAGTATGCGATTTGCCGCGATATATAGCCACAATTTTAAGGATATAGATATCTAATGTGGTTTGAATACAGATTGACATAACATTAATAAATATAAATATACGTTCCTCTCTTTCTCTCTCTCTCTCGCTCTCGGCAGCGTTCTCAAAATTGATTTCCTAATTATTATTTTTATTAAATCTCTCTGAACAACTGTACAATTGTTGGCACAAGAAAGTAGATTTTGGTCGCTATTTATTTGCAGATAATTTATTTCCATATTTTTGTGCATTTTGTCTTCTTCGATCTAATGTGGCAGGCATATTGGAAATACGCAATTAGAGAATAAGACAAATTGTTTGCACCGTTTTTGCTTACAATGTTTTATGCGGAGAGCGGAGAGCTGAGAGCTGATTTGGGGTTTTTCATATGAACGTCATTTAGCTAAGCTGGCAGCCCCATATACCGGATATTAAATTAAATGAGAATGAATTTTAGAAAAATCAGGAACTGTCTAAAACAATCAAACGTACTTGCTTACTTCCGCTTAATTAATTTTAAACCCTAAATTCAGCTGTGCCAACAGACTTTTCCGCTGTGAGCCGAAAATGCCCCTGGGCCAAACGAGGATGTGTGTGCAGATGCCGTAACCCGAACCGAACCGAACCAAACCGAACCGAACCAAATAGCGAACACAGTTCCCGTTACCCAGTACCCAGTAACCAGTACCCTGTAACCAGTTCACCCGTACTCGTACCCGTTGCTTGTGCCGCAAAACATGTGAACGGATGCCAACGGTTTGTCACTGAGTGGGCCTGGCTGGAACGGGCGCGAATATTGGTAGCTGGCTTTGGCCTTTTCTGTTGCTGTTTGGATTCCCACACCGTTTCCATTGCGCACAAATTAAAATCTGATTGTGAAGACGACAGATGCAGAGGCGACCACAAATCAAGCAACAAAGAGCAAAGTTATCCCCAGCACGAACCACACACACACACACGCACACACAGACGCACACAGACACTCAAACTACCCAGTCAGCCAGGCAGCAAGCCAGCCACCAGTTACGGGTAGCTGCCCCATTGAAAGAGTCGCAAATTGTAACTTGCACGGCTGGAGAATGCCTATGCAGGCATTCCTTTATGCAAATTAATTTCAATTGATTGCGTTTGAAACACTTTTTATTTTGACATTCCACTGACGCATTACACATTATCCATTATCCTTAGATAAACAGCATCAGCGTTGCTTTGATGTTGCTCATGTGGACATTGTATGCAATAATATTGTGATTTCACAATCAGATCAACTGCGCCACTTAAATATCTAATATTATATTCGGGGAACGACCGGACAAAGGGCGGACAATGCCAAGAACATTCAAATTAACGCTATTTTCACAATTCATCTGACCTGTTTCTAACCAAAAACAAATGTTGAGCGATAATTAATCAAATAAGCATAATGGCTTTTTTATGGCTAACATATTCTGGTAATTGGCGGTTATTCACAGTGACTATGTTCTCTGGTGGTGTGGTTGGATGTGAAGGATGGGTTTCAATATTAATAAAAACAAAGTGATTGAAAGATGTCAAAAGCAACCTAAAAGGCAACTCAGCTTTTACTTATACAAAAAATCATTAAATTGGAAGATTTTAATCATTATCTAAACAAGAAGTCAGATACTTTTCGCTTCCGTTAGAACCTGTACAAATTACGGTTAAAATATCATCTGCGAGACTGTAAAAAGCTAGAGGGTGCGTGGCCAGACTAAATTCTAAGCGACGACGCAAACCCACCGATCCGCAATAGGCGCCACCTATCGAAATATATTGTCAGCTGGTGCTCGCAGATGGATGAAAAATGTAAATTAGATTTGGCAAGTTCCCAAACTGTGAAATCCAATTGGAACTATGACGAAATAATTCGAATTATAATTATAAAAAGCGCTTGTTGACTTTAGGGTAACTAGACAATTAAGATATAAGGCTTTCGGGTTTCTTAACTGATTTCGAAGTTTCTACAGTTTCTACTATATTATGTCAAGGTATTCTCATACTTGTGAGTTCGGGCTTTTATCTATCTGAATTTGATTTTGATCGATATTGTGGGTGGCTATAACTACAGTTAGTTTCATTAAAATTTGAAGTAAGCAAGCATATAAAAGTTTATATAATTCAGTTAAGAAAAACATGGCTAAAGGGGCATGACAAAGTAGTGCTAAGTATGCATATCAAAAGTATTTGAATATCCGTTTTTGTGGTGTTACAGGATGATCAATGATGATAAATGGTAGTCCGTTTATCCATAGTCCTTGTTGGCATGTTGCACTCGAATTGCAAGTTTGCACTATCAAGCAGAGAAGTTGTTAAGGAAAACATAATTTATATATATATACATATATACATATATAATAATATATATATATATATATATATATATATATATGTATGTAGGTAGTAGGAATGATGTGAAAATGTTGTTGTTGGCACGCGTTTGTCGCGAGACTTGGTTTTTCTTATTTTTAATGATTTCAGCCTTGAATTTCCGAGAACGGATATTTGTCTTTGATTTTCGGTTTGGTGACTCTGCAGTACCTGTGTCTGCCACAAAGCAATGAGAGCTTGCACCATGAATACTATGAGGGTGCTAAGAAATTTCGGAGATAAAGAGTTTAAGTATATTTATCAGCTGGGTAAAGAGTAAGTTCTGTTCTGGGCACTTCCGACAACAGCATTCGGGAGAGAGACCTAAAACTTGGAATATATATTAGGACTGGGGTGCTACGTTCACTGAGGAACTGGGTTATCCACACACCTTGAAAAACAACTTTAATGCTGGTGAACTGCAAATATTGGCATATAAATTGCACGGCCACGCCCACCAATGTCAGCAGCTGCCTTTGTGCCCACAAAATTCATTGAGGTTTTAGGAGACTGACAATTTTAGAGACTGACAAACCGCCACGAAAATTGGTTGAATATATTTCTGGCCACACCCACTTCCGGCCCACATAAATCAAGAAAGACACTATTTCCCACAGACTTTGGGCAGGTGTCGCCTAATTGAGAACGTGGATCAATGGCAACCTCTTTCAATCTTCGAGTCACGGAATCAATTGGGATCCCGTGCCCGCAAAACCATAAAAAAGATCCTGTCCGCCTTGCTGGAACGGAAAGGTGTGTTTTTTTTGTCGGTCTGTGTAATCAATCGACTTGGGAATTTCTACTCATATTAAACGTGATATTTTGCTTAACTTGAATAGTTAATCTTGAACATATATATAATATGTGATCCTTAGACTTAAGCTGTTTCTTGCTGATGAGAGATCTACCAAATACCAAATCCAATACTGGTAAAAAATGCATTCCACTGCAGACGCATTCCGTAGGGTAAATAGAGGCTTTGGTCGCAGGGCCTTGATCAATCAAAAGTGCTGGCTCATTTTTGGTGGATTACTTGAGTTTGGGGCACGAAATGTATTTTATTATGTTGATTGACGATGTACAATTTGAAAATGAAATTATGATTTATACGGTTTTCTGTAGAGTACAACGACTACACCTATCCAGTGTGCCACAGACAATGCAATAACTGTCTCAAGCTGTTGCAATGATGTGTGAGTGTGTGCGTGTGTGTGCGTGTGTAGTGAGTATTGACTGCTGTTGATTAATCATTTCTGGCGCCGAAATATCGGGTGAAAAATGCTGGAAAGTGCAACTAGACACGCGTACTTGGAAATAATGCAGCACAAAGCGAAGCCGCCGCACAAAAACGCCCAAAAGGTAAGAGAGGCAAGAGGCAAGAGAGAAAAGCAAAAAAAAAAAAAAAAAAAAACAGGATGAGAATAAATATAATTAACTGCTTATCGACGGGGTGCGAACAATCTGGCCGATTCATCTTGAGTCAAAATCATGCCAGATCACCCAATGTGCCCCACGGACCATGTCAAAGTGCGAGAGTACGAAAACAAGTACGACGACTACAATATGGACTTGGCTTTGGAATTGGTATATGGATTGGTATTGGGATTGGGATTTGGATTTGGATTTGGACAGGTAGGTTTTGATGGTGCGGTGCAATGCATTTGATTGATGATTACCGTATGTTCGGCAGACTGACTTGACGAACTGACGAGCTGGCAGCGACAGCGACAGTTGCTTGATGACGACGATGGCCGAGATGTGTGTCACAAACAGCTAACAGCAAACAGTTAACAACTGCAAAATGATGAGGCACTGTTTACAGTTGCCAGCAGATATAATCGGTAATTGGCTTTTGGGTTGTACACCAGCAGCAGCAGCAGCAGCAGCAGCAACAGCAGCAACAGCAGCATCGGCAAAATTAAAACAGCAGGCAAAATTGTGCGGCAGGAAAGGAGCTGCTGTCGCAGGCCACTTGCTAGGATGCGTATACGTATGCGTATGCGTATGCGAATGCGTATCGATCATGGATATAACACTGAGAGAGTAATTACACACACTTGATGTGAATAGGATAATTAGTTGTGTTTTGGGCCTTGTGCCTTTTGTTGCCGCTGCTACTGTAGTCCCAGCGGCTCAACGCTTCCCGCTGCACGGATCCGTATCGACTTGGACAAGCAAAAGGGTCGCTTCGCTTCACTTTTGGTCTGCCACGATACATATATATATATATATATATATACATGTGTGTGTGTGTGTGTATGAAATGCTCTTTTGCTCGGTGGCATTTCGTTGCCATTTCGCTTTTCTGTATTTAACGCTTTGCATTGCATTGTTTTGCCTGCTGCGCTGCTCGCCGCTCACCGCTTTGTAGTCCTCTCATTCTGCCGGCACACACACACACACACACACACATACACACACTGGCAGAACGCCCAACGCTTTGTTATTGTCCGCTAAGGCTAAGCGCATGGCGCTACGCAGGCAACGGGCAACGGGCAACGGGAAGCGGGCTCGCAGCGAGGATCAATGCAGTTGCTGGGCCATTGGGCCATTGGGCCATTGTCTGCGAGGATTTGTTGAGCCTTGCTTGACCTATTATTTTAATTATTTATTCGCAACACTGTGCCATTGTGCCCACATTGTCTGTGTTGTGTTTACCTTGATGTTAAGCAGCCGCATCCAAAATCCGGCGCTAGTCCTTTCCAATTCTCAGTTCCCAGTTCTCAGTTCTCGATGCCCAAATTTCCGATTCCCATTTCACTTTGCGTCTTGACTCAACTGCTCAACTTCTCTTGTCTAATCCGACGTTCGCTGGCATTTTGATGGGATTTGCATTGTGGATTCCCGTATTGTTTTATTGTCCTCCTCTCGCCTTATTTATGCTACTTTGCCCTTTCAAAATTATAATTGTCTTACAATTCTCAGTTGCAAGAAACATATATATATATATATATATCTATATATAAACTTTATTGTTATGTTATAGATATTTAATCGAGAATCTTCAGAAACAATTTAAATTTAGCACAATTACATTTGAAGCACAGATTTTGTGGATGCGTCTGATGACGCCACTCGATGGCGTTATAATTAAGGTAGGTGACGATGAGTGCCACCTGGCAGGCATTAGGTAAAAAACGAAAAAACGAAAAAACGAAAAAAAAAGAAACAGAACAAAAACTTTAGACTAAAAAACACAAAGCCAGCGTTAATCAAAGACCGTTCTCCAATTAATCAAGTACGCAACCAACGACAAAACCAGCGACAAAAGAGATGAAACCCCAGTGAAAGAGTTGGTCATAATCATCATCAGCAGCTGCTGGCTCCACTAGGCGCTATAAAGATACAATATGAAAAGAATAATATCTTATTATACTCTACTTTGTGCAATTGCATATGCGCTAGCGCATAAACTATGTCAGCTTTGTCTGACAAAAACCGAGAATTTCGACATTTGACCCTTGGTTGTCATAAATGAACATAATGAAAAATAAATTTATACATTTATGTGTATATATGAATCAAAGTTAGTGTATTAAAGTATCTATTTGATTTTGGTTGCTTTCAGCGATTATCTGCGCAGCTGTCATTATCAATGGGATCATCGTGGCATGGAGTGAAGCTCACGATCCGCCTGGTAACTAATGTTGACAATTAAAGCCCACAAGTCTCATATGGGTCTCCAGAACTCGTGTCAGTCTTTTGCCGTAATTGGTTTAGAGCACGTACCCGTGGATGTGTGTGTGTGCGATCGGAAGGCCGAGACCACGACGAAGACCACTAATTACCCGCTTGGAGCCTAGTCATAGCGGTCGCTATAAAAGATTTTTACCATGCTGACACGGAATCTCATTACTTTTGAGACCTTCTCGAAGCGTCGCGACTCGTCTCCGTGTTGTGGCTGCTGCACAACTCTATGCTCTGCAATGCGGCCATTTCTATGTGTGTCTGCCCCACATCGTTTTCCACTTTTGTCATTTGCTTGGACTGGCCCATATGCGCACATACATGCGCACATACATACATATGTGACCAGGAAAGTTGAGCTCAGTTCACTAGCGAGACAATGAGAACGACTTCCTCTCTGCTGCTCTAATTATGGCATCATCTAAATCATCGAATTCTATCTCAAATCGAGAGAGAGCGAGAGAGAGAGAGGGAGAGAGAGATAGAGAGAGAGAGAGAGAGAGAGCGCGCGAGAGAGCGAGTGAGTGGGAGATAGAGAGAGAGCGCGCGAGAGAGAGAGAGAGCGAGAGAGAGATAGAGAGAGAGAGCGAGAGAGAGATAGAGAGAGAGAGCGAGAGAGAGATAGAGAGAGAGAGAGAGAGAGAGAGAGCGAGAAAGAGGGAGAGTGAGAGAGAGAGCGAGAGCGAGAGCGAGAGAGAGAGTGAGAGCGAGAGAGAGAGAGAGAGAGAGACCAAATCATATTGCAAACCTTATTTATTTACTGTGGACCAAGAGCAATACAAATTTCAAAAAACAAATTCAATTTGAAAACTCAATTTCAAATTAAAGTTACTAATTAAATGAAATGAGAAATTCGAAATAAATAATTAAAGCATCTGGAATATGCTGTAACGAAGGTGGCCAAAGATAAGGCTCATCACTGAAGTCCATTCTGCCCAAATCTGTCTGTCTTCAAATGATGATGATGAGTAAATTCAGCATTGATAATGCCAATTGCAGCATATATAAACTGTAGCGAATGGCCTAAGTCGAAAAAGTGAATTTGAGAGATGTAAGCTTGAAGCCAGGACGATTGATCGTCCTTATGAGAGGCAGCCTAGTTGCCACATAGATGCATGGATGCATAGATGCTGTGTGTGCATTCGATTGAGCTGGGTCGAGTGAAGTTGCTCGTCTTGGCGAGCCGGCCGGCAAATCATTTGGCAAACGGGCCACACGAGCAGAGCACTCGTTCTGAGTATGAGTACTCGCATCGCATTCAATTGCACTCACTCCACTCGCTGCGAATGTCCATAAAAGAAGCCGACAAAATTGCATCTGAAAGGTAAAAGCATGCAAATATTTGCCAACTCCGCAAATCATACACATAATTGAAATTCATGTGTATATTTGTGTGTGTGTGTGTGTGTGTGTGTGTGTGCTTTCGAGTTGTATGTACAGTCTGTGTATGTGATGAATGCATATGTATGTATGTATGTATGGATGTGTGTATGTATGTGCTTGCCAGCCATTGTGCTGACCGACTGGTGTGCATGAAGTTAAAAAAACAATGGCATTGGCCACGGTCTGCCCAACACGCCCACACACTTTTCTTTTATTCCTGGTGAACTGGAGGATGGGAAGTGGGCAGCTGGGGAACTGGGTAACTGGCGGCCTTCGTGCTTTTCGTCCTTTTATGCCACACGACCAAACATTCCGTATATGAGTATTTAATTAATCCGCAGTTGACTCACCAATAAACGCTAGGGGTGCCTTAACCCCACCACTCACACACACACCCACACCCACACCCACACCCACACACACACACACACACACACACACATCAGCAGTTGCGCAATTTAAAATGGTTGAGTGCGAGTGCGAGTGTGAGTACGAGTGCCAGTCCGAGTACCCAATGCAAAGCGAGTACAACGCACTCACGATTAATTCACAGTCGTAGCCTGTACTTCTTGTGCTCGCCAGTCGTTTGTGGTCCTTTCAATTTGGCCGTCTTCAGACCTTGGGAAAGTCCTTATTAAACACACATACTACACACACATATATGTATACACATACACACACGTACCCTTGTCGTTATACATATCGCAACTTGACTTGCAATTCAAATATATTTTCTGATCGTTTTTTCTGTTACTTCTCAATATCCTTGTATATATCCAAAATGTCCGGAATTTTGTATCCTTAACGTGATAAGCCCATTTAATTCATTCATGCCAAATTAGTTGGTGTAAATAAATATTTGCTTATAATAAAAGTATACCTAACATATTCTTGTATATGAATATAATATATATATATATATATCGTGATCGAATGTTGGCTTGTCCTAAAAGGGTTCTTCAAAAGGTTTTCGTGCCCCAACCGGGTTCAATTGTGAAAGCAAACCATCAAGGCTCAGACTTAAACTCGGGAATCCTCGATAAATTATTCCGTGGTTATTCCGTTTGACATTCAACTATTTCGACAATTTGTGAGTTCATTTATGATTTTTTATGAGATCAAATATTAAGATAAGAACATAAATCGACCCATTAATAAAAAGTGATAACATTGCCAGCGGAACTAACTAGCATAATAGTCCCTTCATTCGGAGTTTTGGCATATCTCGACCACTGAAAGAAAAATGTCAGTAATCCACCTTTGGAATTAGGCAACTCTTGCTCTTGAATCCTGAGAGATACATTTGGTCCAATATTTTGAAGGAGGTCGCTAATAATTTGTCCCCAAATTTTATAACTATTGACCTAAAACTGTGGCAGATATTGGTGTAAATGCATTGCTGATCCTTGAAGGAGATTACTTCTAATCTACTTTCTCTACAATAGTGAGAATTATCTAGACTCGCGATATATCGAAGTGTTATCGATTCCGCAGTCCCCCAGTGGGGATGTCTACAAACTTTGGCATATCCATTAAAAATGAGACTGTAATTTCGAATACCATTTCTTGAATACACTCAAAAAATCGCCGTTCTTTAATCTTTCTGAAAACCAGTGTTTCCATATATAGCGATTTTTCTTTTGTGTGCAATGTTAAAAAATAGGATTTTAGTTACAGTGCAAAGCTCGGCCCTTAAGAGGCACAGTTGTTGTTAATGTTTGGCAGCACATTTGGATGAATGAGCACTTATCAGCTGGGAGTGGATGTGGTGGATGTGGGCGTATCTTAGCAGATGTATGGATCGAGCAAATTCAGTTCTTATTCACAGACATTTTCAATTATAAGCGCATTTTCACAGGCAAGGAACATACCAATTTCATTGCCCATACAATGGGCCCTCTCGTGTCAAAAGAACATTTTTTGTATCAACTGTTGGCGGCACGCACACTTTACTTTAATACACAAACACCCACACACACACACACACACACACACACATAGAGATAGATATATATATAGATATACATATAGATATAATATACCTGTGGCAGCAGCAGAGGGTGCCACAGCAATGTTATCTTTATTTAAATGGATAAGTGACAGTCAGCATTGGCCATTCTTGTTGGTAATGCAGATTCACGCAATATCAAAGCACAGTTGCCACGCAGTGGCAATTTAATGTTGCAATTCAATTAATTGCCATTACACGAGACATTTATTTGATTGTTTGCATCATTTATATATTTATTTTTGCCTATATATACATATATACATATATATTCATCAGCATGTATTGCTGAAGACATCCACAACTTGATATTCAAATCAACACGTTGAAAAATGTGTGATGCTTTTGGTGCTATCGGTATTTATCGATATTGGGCAACAAGGGGAGTTATCGAACAAACTTGATCTTGGAATATCTGCTTATTGCTGGTTGATGCCAATCAAAAATATTTTTGTTTATTTGTGCATTTATTTATTTAAAGGGTTTTGTGTAATGTCCGCCTGTCTGTCCGTCTGTCTGTCAGGCTATTGAGATATGGAATCTATAAATATTTGTCTATATCCAATGGAATAATCCAGTGCCAAAGGATGCAGTTGAAGATGTCTCCCTAAAGCATACAAATCTAATATCCTCCTGCGAGGGTAGAAAAAACGCACACACATCATTGAAAGGATGCGATCGGGTGGTGAGTTTTCATTGGTCGCTTGTCGCAAATCCTATATATGTATTGTACACACACACACACACACACATATATATATTTTGTACATATGTATGTTCATTACTTTCTGGGCATTAATATGACATAATTGTATAGGGTTAAATCAGTCTTAAAGCACCGAGTGGTTGCAGGCAGTCAGCCCTTGCCGCCATTGAATCCAACATGCCTCGCAATTCGAATTTCAATTCAAGTATTTGCCGGTGTGTGTGTGCGTGTGTGTATGTGTGTGTTTAGTTGAATGGTTCGATGATTATTGAAATTAAAAGAAAAATTAAAAAAAAATTACTAGCGACAATTGTCGGATTTTGATTGCGTTCCGCTTTCAATCAGAATATAGCCAGAGTCAGAGACAGAGGCAGAGACAGAGGCAGAGGCAGAGACAATGCCTTTTGTTGCAAGTGCACATCAGCAAACAAAGCCCCACTGGGTCTGGTGGAGGGTGTCCTTTATCCTGTATATGTGTGTGTATATTTGCATATGTGTTTTTGTTGTTGTTATCAAGGCTAGGACATCATCAACATCATCATCATCACATCAGGTGGGAGAAGCTCTAACCGCACTCCTTGTTCCTTACTCCTTGCTCCTTGCTCCTCACTCCCCCGCCCCGCCGTAGTCACTTAGTCAGTCAACTGTTCTGTGTGTGGTATTATTGCCGTTACTTTTGTTGCTGCCATTCCATTCCCAATCCCATTTCCATTCCCATTCCCATTCCCATTCTAGTTGGTGTTTTTGCCAGATTGCGTTTGCTTTCAAAAACGAAATAAAGATGGTGTTGGCGATAGCCGACGGACTGACAGACGGACCCATCGGGTGACGGAAGTGACGCTGAAGCCAAGGGGCAGCTACGGCTCCGGTGCCGGTGCCGGTTGTGGCCACGGCCGACAAAAGCCGTAAAAATTGCGGATTACAATCGCGGATTTCCATCGCACAATTGTTTATTATTGCTGCCGTTTCTCCCTGCCTTTTTATATCAAGCCGCTGCCTTTTGGGGCACTCCCGCCCCTTTTCCGCCGCCAGCCGGCCATCAGCTACCCCCCGCCCCACACATCCAGACGGACACGGCGACGGATGCGATGACGATTCATTTCTTACTCCATTTGTTGTGTATTTTTTATATATTATATATTTTATTTCGTGCTTCTGCTTTTTATTTATATTCCACACGAGAAAACTTTTGTGTTTTTTTTCGTGCTCCTTTTGCATGTCGTAATTGTTGTTGTGCTCGTCGCCCCCCTCATCAGCACCCCCACCGCTACCCCCTCCACCCATCATCAGTTCCCGTTCTGTCGATGCTTAAACTCCCACTCCCGCTCTGAAAACCACTTCACTGCTCCACTTTCTTGCCCTCGCTCTCCCCTCTTCTGCATCTAGTTCTCGCTCTCGCTCTCTCTCTCTCTCTCTCTCTCTCTTTCCATCTCTCTAGTTCGCCCTTTGGCCCGTTTGCACTGTATTATATCTTATTTGTTTGTTTTGTTTTGTGTATGTTTTTTCATTTCTATTTTTCTTCTTCTTTTTTTGTTGCTTTGCTTTGCTCCTTCCACAACAGATTCTCAAATTTGCTAATTTGTGAACTTTTGTGTGCGCATTACAATTCGTTGTTCTGTCCTGCTCTGTCCTGTCCTCTTCTGTTATGTCCTGTCCTCTTCTGTTTTGTCCTGTTCTGTTGAGTTCTGTTTAGTTTAGTTCTGTTCCGTTCTGCTTTGGTTGGCATTTTGGTGTTTCGCATTGGGAATTCGAACGGCCGCGCGACCTTTTCGGGGGTCGCCGGCTCGCAGATCCTTACTTTTTTTTATGTGCTGCTCCTTCTGCCTTACGTTTCTCGACTACATTAAGCAGCTCAATTTTTTTGTTGTTGTTGTTTTTTTTTCTGGATGGGGGCAACGCTTGCCTCAATTCAATTTAAGACGATAACATCTTAATTTGTACCAATAAATACTTGGGTAGTCGTTTTCACAGCTACCTTGTCAGCATAATTTCCTTAATTATTGATATGCCATCCATCCTCGAGCACTTTGCCGCAATTACACTAAATATGCTTATGCACATACATATATACATATTAATTGGAATGGGCGGAAGACTGCTGAAATATGTATTTATATCGCATAGATTTCAATCATTTATACTTAATACTTATACTTAAGATTATCTTAACTTAAGTCCAAGTCAGCTGAGTGGCGAATATTTGGATTTCGATTTTGATAAGTGTGAAAGGTGTGTTAGTGGCTTGCAACACCTGTTGTCCACATGTAATACCACAATAGACACTTACATCTAGATCTTTAGCTATTTGGTTTGATCGCTAGAAACATTATCAAAGGCATAGCAAATTTTAACAATCAGAATGCCAAACCGAAACTAAAGTATAAGAATTCCGGCGTTACTGACTACGAAATTCTCTGATAACCAGTCTCTGATATCAGCTGATTACAAGTGGCGGAGAACCTCACTCGGTTCTTCTCAGAAACCATTAATAATGAATAAAATTGAATAATGAAGCTATGCAAAAGTATATAACAGGCTGAAGGTAGCATCTCTGATTCCATCAAGAAGATTGACCAGTACATATTATTGAGCGGGTCAATGATATTACGACCTTTATCAGTTTGCATTTGTCGATTTCGTAGCACCCAGTGGGCGTAGCAGCCTAATCTTAAAGCGTTGTCTCACTTTGTGTATATTCAAAGTCTTCAAGGTTTCTAGCTTCAAGGATGTCGTAAAATGTTACGTTCAAGTCTTTAGCTATCATCAACAAACATGAAGAAATTGATTGTGCTTAGTACTCCCTAATTTGATAAACATAAATACAAGATTTGCTTTCGTGTTTCTTATGCGATTTGAATGGAATTTGAACAGACGATTAACTTTTTGTCAATCAAATTGCAGATAAATATTTCTAATTTATATTTATTTATCGATATTAAGTGAATGGAAGAAGTTAACGAAGTAAACTTGCTCTGCAAATGGGGTGCAAGAAATTAAATATCAGCGATGATAGCGATGTTGATTAAGAATACATATGGCATCAGCAAAATGGTTATATGAAAACTATATGGTATAGTGCTCCGATCCGCACCAAATGTTTCAAGTTCCATTGTATTTATTAGAACATCCAGTAAGGCTATCAAATAAGGGAAATGAACTAAAGTAAGACTCAACTAACCAAAATCATATCTGCGTCAGATATGGTGTTAAATTTATGGTATGAGACCTCGATATATCTCGAAGTGCAAATCAAAGAGATTCAAATATTACACACAATTTTTGGGAAAAGTTACCAAACTCCGGTTTGGTTTGGACTAATAGTAAATCAAAATTTGTAATAATAATATATAATAAGATAATCCATCTGTATATCTGTTCGTCAGTATAAACTAAAGCCACCAAATGTGAAAAATAGGAAAGTTCTCAGATACCACTTCATTTTTTTGATTCATGGTATCTGTATGCATCTGTACGCTTTAGAAACTATGTTGATAATTTCGCTTGTTTGTGCAGTCATTTATCGGGAAAGAAGAAGTTGCTTTTGGGTTTTTGGTTGTGCATGGGATTTGGGGTTGGGCACAGGGTATCTTCTAGTCGAGCACTCTTGCTTGTCTTAGCAGACAGACATGCCTGTCTTGGCCTATGGTTGATATGTAAGTATAAAGTACACTTGTCAATTGGAGTTTGAATTGTGATAACTTTGGAACCGCAGCAACGACAAGAATCGAAATTGAAATCGCAATTGGATGGGGAAGGGGAAGGGAACAGAAAATGAGGCAAGTATGTATATGAAAAAATATGAGAAGAAGAAAAACGAAATGCGCATTAATTAAAATGTGAAACCTAATAAATTTAAATTACAACTTTCAATAAAAACTTTTTATCGCCCGCCTTTCACGTCTAGTCCTCAACCTGACTCGGTCTCCAGCTCGACAGATGCTTGAGCCGCCGCTACTTCTGGCTCTCTCTCTCTCTTGCAAGGAAGATGAGGCAAGGTCTGAAAACTTTCATGCGCTGAATTATTTAATGAGCATGAAAATTGCGGAGCAGCTAAAAAAAAAAACAGAACAGCAAAAAAAAATCGAAAAATTATAAAACGACAACAAGAGCATCGCATCTGAGGAGCGCGGCAAGCGCTGAACCATAATTTGGTCTTATTCGAGTTCAACCCCGAAAAAGGGCTGAATAAAAACATAGCGCGACAAATAGATAACCTCAGGTAAAAATTAATAAACATCCTTTCGTCCGCATGTCCCTCGGCAGACATTGAATGGAAACTGAAACTGCCGCAGGAGGCAAAAAAGTGGCCAGCCAGCAGTGGAGATGCAGAAACAACAACAACAACAACAACAACAATAACAACAAAACAACAAAGCCCAAAGACAGAGCAGTCTGCGAAGGAGTCTCGGCTAAAATGGAGTTCTTTAGGGGGTTCACGCCATAACCAACAACAACAATTGCGGTGCGACGGTTGTTTTTCTTGTAATCAAAAGCGTTTTCATTGTTTAACAATTAAATTGCTGGAAAAGGCATCATTAGCAGTCGCCAGTCAGAAGTCGCGAGCCGCGAGTCGTGAGTCGCAGCCGGCAGTGCCAAATCCTGACGGAGTGTTCACTTGAAAGCCTTAAGAATCAGCCTGAAGTTTGCCTTCGCTTGGGCTGCCTTCGAGAACAAAGAAAACTACGAAGCCAAAGTAAATGAAAACATCGCTGGAATACCCCACGGTAATGGGTCGCCCATTAATGTAACGCAACAAGCGCCTGGCTAGGCCAGCACCAGCACCAGGACCAAAAAACAGGGCCAGGACATCCACAGCAGCAGCAACAGCAGCAGCAACAGCGCCAGAACCAGAGCAAAATTCACTTTCTGGCAGACGAGAACCCATTACCATTGCCATTGCCATTGCCTCGGCAGACAACGTAGACAAGGCGTCTAAGACGGTGGGTGGGATGCCGGCTTTGGGGGATTGTTGCGGGGTATGGGGGTATGGGGAATGGGGAATGGGGTGTGTACGCATTACAGGAAATAAATTTGAAAGGTGGAGAAATTATGAGCATGCTATGCAGCTTCAATTTGGCCGACCTTCTGGCTAAACTTTTGTGCAAACAGTTGTTTAAATATCCAGCAAACACGAAAAGGTTAAATTCATAATATGGCCAAATTAGATACAGCGGGCGGCACGGTCATAGAATAACATAATAGAAAATGCCGTTACCCCTTTGTCCTTGCATTCTCCATCTCCATCCCTTTCTCGTTATCCTGCTCGCACTCATTCTCGTTCACATTGTCGTTCTCGTTGTTGGCGTTGTTCTCGTTGTCGTCCGCCTCCATCCATCTGCTAATGAATTCCCCAAAGGAAATTTTCATGAATTCGCTTACAAATTTTATAACGTTTTCTTGCGCTCCCTCTCTATCTACCTCTCTCTCTCTCCCCCTCGACTATGGCCTGTACTCCTTTTCGCCTGCCCTTTCCCTTCCTCTCTGGGCTTTATTCAGTCAACAGCCTTTATCTCTTACCATTCGAATTAGCTCAAGTTCGGGCCTTATCAGAATTCAGCTACTGCAATTCCCTTCGATTTCCGAACAATGAATGAAAACCTTTGTTCTTATTATTATATATTATGGCATCATGGTCATTTTGAGTTATTCCATCAAGTGCAAGCTTATATGTCAAAGGGCTTGGCATATTTTTGATTATTATATGTCGAATAGTAAAGAAAATCCATGTTTTGGCTAAATAGTTCAAAGTTAGTAAAAATTGTTTGGAAATATCACATTTGGAATTGGATATACAAATGCAGGACTTAAGAGTATTGACTGAATATAAATCGGTGGTGTTCAGATCTTCCATTATTCTTTCAAGTCTTGTCGCCCCGAATATATAGAAATCTGAGATCACAGCTTAAAACAACAGATCAAAATATGTTCCATTTATATTTGGGCAGATCGGGAAATGTTATTTTTGGAATCTAGGCAAAATGTAAGGATTTTTAACAATTCAAAATCCACCACGTTCAATTATTAGAAATAAAAAAAAAAAGTTGGTAACACTTCATTGTTCTAGCATAACTTGAGGGCGAAGTTTAACAGTATAATCTTCCTTTCTTAAAGAAGACTTGAGTTTCAGGACTCATTTTTCTATGGAAGAAAATTAAAATTAAAGAAAGGTGACAAAGTTAATACACCCAGACCTCGAAAAGATAAAGAAAAGATAAAGAATCAACTATTCTATAACAATTTTTTTGGGATCGGTTCCAAATTTGTTGAATATGTGAAATTGCTTAACATTGAAAATGGATTTTATCTTTTTATTTTATTTAAATCAAAAATACATATGTACATAACAAGCACATACATTTGTACATCAAATAATAACAGACTCCAAAAACCAACAATAATATATAAACGAAAATGAAACAATTTCATTTTACATCAAATTTGTGTATGTATGATAAATATAATATAAATAATATATATAAATAATATACATATATATAGACGATGAAGAAATGGTATCCTGCAGATCAGTGTCGTCATCATTTTTCGCTGGTAAGGATGGGCCTAGCTTGGAAAATGTCTTATCTATTTCCTTCTCCGGTGATAGCTTCCAACAGCTAATGGCTGAGTTAATTCCTTGAGAAACTTTAGCGCTACGTTCGACATCAGGATCGTTTTTTGCCGTTATAATGAAATGCCGTTTAAAGAGCGGTAATTAACTTATGTAACAGGACGACCAACAAGAAGAAGACTGCATTTTAGAAAATCGTCTTAGAGCTGAAAGTGTTTGTTGTTCGTAGAAATAATTTCAAAGTAAAATAAATAAAAAAAACAATCTAAAATTGAAAAATGCAAAAAATATTGTTCCTATTTAATTTTCAAATATATTTTGATAATATTATAAATGCATTTTTAAAAAAGTGAAGTGTTCAAATTCGAATGGTATTCAACAATTAATGCTAATGTTCGAGTTCATTCTACACTTTTAGGAAAGAAAAAAACCGGGAAATTAAGTAAAGATCAACTGTGATTTTTGGAAATATACTTTCTGAATAAGAAGGGTGGTTCCCCTTGGCGCCTAAAGTTGTTTTTGTTTTGAGTTTGCTCGGTATACTTTCTGTTGTCTCATCGTCATAGTGATGAATCTTGATTTGGAATCTCGTTTTGGCCAGCTCTCTGTTCTCTGCACTCCTCTCTGTGCCCAGCAGATGGCAACTTTTCAGCTTGCCAATGTTGATCTCGAAAAGAGCATTTAATAGATATTTTGGATCAAATTGGAAATATTACTCCAAAAGGGAATGCTTATTACTCGGAATACGTTGCGAGATAATAAAAGGCAAAACTCCATTTTGTATGACGCTGACGATATTAATCCCTTCAGAGTGGACTTGATTTTATTTACCAAGTACTCGTGCACAAATACATGCATAAATCTGTGCTTCTATTTATATATAATAAACCAACACACACACAGGCACACACAGACACACACACACACACAGAGACACACACGTGCACTTAAGGACCTACGTAAAATTGGCAGTTGACGACCACACATCAAGTAATAATTATGAATTTTTTGGGGTAGGTTTTGAACATGCCCCGCACGGAGTGAGAGAGTATAATAATTGCCCATAGGTCGGCCCAACTATTAAGGACATTAAAGGTTGCACCCTCACTTTCCGAGCGAACTCAACTCTCTACTTATCTATGTGTGTGTGCGTGTGTGTGTGTGTGTGTGTGTGTGTGTGTGTGTTGTCAATAGATGCGTCTTTTATATTAAATGCAGTCTCAAAACAGTCTAATAAAAAGATCGCACAGCTTTCGACTCACATCTCACTAATGATGGACGGAACAACCCCATTTTCATTCCAATTGCCATTGTTCGAGGACAACGTGTTGCTGTTGTCTATGTGGCAACGCTACTATCAAGGGATTATTTGTGTGGTTTACAGTTTTTAATTATGCACCGCGACATGAATGCAGAGCAAAAGCAAAGCCAAAGCCAAAGCCAAAGCCAAAGGCATAGGCAATACCAGAGCAGAGTAGAGCCAAGCAGAGCAGAGCAGAGCAGAACAAATAAGACCTACAAGATGAACAACATTTTTAGGGGTGAACTGAAGTGGTGGCTCACACAAGCCGAATGGAATGCATCATTCATCCCAGTACAGTATTTTCATTTTATACACACACACACACACATATATATATATATATATATATATATACTATATATTTGTATATATGCAGAGTGTACATATGTATAAGTGAGTTCTCGTACTTACAAAATGAAGGACGTTTCACTATCTAGAAATGTGTGACGTTCGTGTTTGGGTCCTGGATTTGCTGTTGCTGTTGCTGTTGCTGTTGCCGTTGCTGTTGCTGTTGCCGTTGCTGTTGCACATGGGTATTTTGGCATTTTGGCATTTTGGGCTGTAACTGGAGCCAACAAAATGCACAAGTGCCATCGACTAAAGCATATTTGAGACATGAGACGAGCAGAGCAGACGAGGACAGACGATATTCGCATTTCTCCCTTGATACATAAACATGCATAAGCAAGTAGGAGATGCAATTAGAGTTGGATTTGGAGTTGACCAAATGGCAGACAGATGTAGCCATGGCCAAAAACTATTCATGTCGCTAAAGGGATTCACATCAAAGAACTCCCACCCAATCTCAGAGCAGCTGCAAAACAAGACTTGAAGTCATTTCCCAAACTGAAAACTGGCGAATTTCAAATTGAAAAGCTGACTTACTTGAATACAGCCAAGAAAGCATTGAATAAAGTCGCCAACGTCTTTCTTTGTAAATTCTGTTGATGCCACACTTAATTTGCGTTTCTTCTGAAAATGTCAGTTGAGATTTAAGATTAAGATTCAAAAAGTATATCCCTAAAGCTAAGGACTTGTAATTTGGAGCCTTGGATATTCACGTTCAAGTCTGCTTCAGATTAAGTGTTAAGTTTTTTGTTTGTTTTCAAAATCTGAATCACCATCAAAAATCGGGCTATATATTTCCGAGCAAAGTGTTTGAGAGTTCCCAAAAAATGATATTAATGATGGATGAGTGACAACCTCTTCCAATCTGCAGCTTAAGAACTGTGGGAGTTGTGTGGGCGTGCCACAAAATGCATTCGACTATCTTTCTAGGATAGTCTTTCAGGTTTTGTTACTATATTTATCGAATTTTAAGTAATTTAATGCTTTTGCATATACAATTCTTGAAAAATGAATTGTGGGCGTGGTCAGGATATATTTTGTCTGATATTCGAATAATTCAATTAAAGAATTCAATTAAAGAATTCAATTAAAGAATTCCAATTTAAATTGATCAACGAGTTTGGATGCTACAGTTGCTGGGAGTGGAAATTATTTTCAGTCAGCAAATTAATAAGCAATTTTGCGGAAATGATTACAGAGAAGGAACAGTTCCAACAATTCACGAATATTAAGATATATATATATATATATATATATATTTTAAATTTTATAAATATATTGAAATTAATTTGAGCATTGAGCTAAGTTCCGCTTAGAAATAATTTTTGATTAAAGTAAGTGTTTAATTGGAATAAGCAAAAATGTTTTCAAGCTGTTTTCAAGTTCTCAAATAATCAGTTTAATGATCCCTTGTGGACACCTTGAAGGTGTCGCTAGGAGCATCTGCTATGCAGCTGGATAAGTATTCAATGCATAACGATTCACAGATTCAAAAATAAAAAGTTATTTTATAAGGCAAAATAAAAATAAATAAAATTAATTTGTGATAGATATTAATAAATTATGATATTAAAAAAAAAAATGTTTTTACAGGAAATGGATTAATTTGGCCATTTTATGTAAGTTCCCAATAAAAGTTTTTGTTTATTAAAACTTATTTTTGAATTATTTGTTTTCTTTAGTTTACCGTTAAATTTGATTTTTAATGTAATTTATTTTATTTTTTACTTTTCATATATTCAATTAAATAAATAAATAATAAAATGGAACGCGAAGCAGAAAAATTGCTGCAATATGGTCGCTCTCTGGCTGGGTGTGGTCGCCTGGTCGCTGCGAAACCCAAGATGGAGATCGACAGTCGATATTGTTCAAGGATCAGTACTGGTAACAATGCCCACTTACGCCATAATTACATCTGACAGGCAGACGCGGGCAATGGCATCAATAAGGGGCAACAACAGCCTCGATCAAAATAAATACGTTCTTTTTGGTAAGTATCTGTGTATATGTGTATCTGTGTATCTGTGTGGGTATCTGTGACTGGGTCTCTGGATTATGTTGAGGCATTGTGCGCCTCTCTCTCTCTCTCTCTCTCTGTCTGTCTGTCTGTTTTGGGATCAAATCTCAGTTGTTGTTCAATGTGGCCGAATATTATGATTGCATATTTCTGCAGATGTCTGCAGATGATATTGATTAAGTCGGCAGAAATATGGGCCAGTCTCGATCTCATGCATTTCCGCTGCTAAACAATAGATACCAGCAGCAGTTTGTACGAGGGGGATTAGCCAACAGCTTCTACGTAATCTATGATAAAGCATTGTTCAAAATCGCCCACCCACACCAACTGACCACGAACTTGGCCTTGTTAATGCATTTTTTTGAGTTCAATTGATCCAAGTACATGTGAATATATTGAGTTTAGTCTCAAATCCTCCACTTTCCGATTTTATTCAGAATTCGAATTTAATGGAGATTGGTTCGTCGGCCAGTTTCATCTGTCACTCCCATTCACTTATAGGAAATAATAGGGATATAGTTACGATTTGAACAAAATCTGCAATTGAAGTCATTAAAAATTCAAATTTAAAGATTGTGATTTATCAGAAAGTGTGCTCAAAATGCTGGCAAATAAGTCCAATTGATTCAAGCACAATATTTTTGGAAAATGAAAATATTAGCTGAGAATGAATTCAACTTCTTTATTGTATTCAATTGGATATCCTTCCTACATAGTTACATCATATAGTAGAATTTTATTTAAGCTTGATGAAACTTTACATGCATTTGTCCCCCACATCCCACCACAATGATACCTAGACTAAACTGGTAAAGTTTGTCTCAAACATAGAAATCATAAGAATATTTCGGTCTCTGGATGGAACTGATTAACTCCCTCTTACAATGATATGTACATATTTACATATTTACATATTTAAATAGAAATAGACTAGGATATACCCTGTTATCAACTGTTAAGTACAATAAATTAAATAGACTATTTTACTATCCAAATGTTGGATTCAAAGATTTTACTAGGAATACTAGGCAACATCGAGTTGACAAACATAATACTTAAAGGTCACCGGCGAGTGGGCTCTACTGGGAAATACCCACCAGAAAATGTTTGCAGCTGTGTAATTTGTTGTTGGCAACAACTCAGTTATCAAAAGTTGGTAAAGGAACAGACACGTCAACCTAAGGCCGGAATTCTCCGGGTTGTCAATGTATTATTTTTTCCATCCTTCTCAAAACCCAAAAAATATAATTGAAAATTAAAGCTACAAATTAAATACCAATTAACAGAGAATAATTAAACTAAAATGTAAAACAAAGAGATAACAAAATAAAATCAAGGATATTCGAAATGAAAATGTGAATTAGTCCATGATATATTTTAAGGATTGTGGAAACACAACAAAAACTCAATCAGAACAAGGAGATGTTTGCTGTTAGCTGTTGCATAATCAATGTTGCATAAATTGCATTTCATATTTTTTCTCGAAAAAAAAGCACCAAAAGCGAATTCAAAAGCTGCGTGAGCAAAATTTCCAAATATAAACACGAGCATCGCAAGCAAAAGTAGTTCATTGTGTGTTTTGCCCTGATTATGGGCCCATAAAACTACTACTACACACACACACACACACACACACACACACACACACATACGCATACGCAAACACATATGTATTTTGTGATACTGTTAAGGACTTGCACAATGCAGCGCATTATCGAGATCCTGTTTACGTTGTCTGCAACTCTTGTGCAAGCTGAGGCCCTTTATTGTCCTCGGGGTTTGTTTTTAGTTTAGTTTTTTTTTGGGTGCTTCGCGCTCGCGTTTTTATTGAGCTTCCTTCGCAGACCTTACCCAATTCCAATTTCATTTGGCAGCAACGCGGCATCGCCATTGAAGTACATTTATCTGGCTTGTCTTGCGGTCTGTCCTGCTCAGTCCTGGCCTGTCCTGGGCCAGGTCTGACAATCGTTCACGCTGCATCCGCTCGAGGTCCTTACCTGGGTGTTTATACAATGTACGTGCATACATATATATATATATATATATATATATGTATATGTATATGTATATGTATATGTATATGTATATCTGGCAATTATTATGAGTCGGCCATTATGAAATGTCAGACGACATGTTAAAAACCCTTTTCGAGCAAATTTTATCACCCGGTTAGAAAAGTTCTCATGAAGCCATTGTAACCCTTTCACTTAATTATTGGGCACATTATGTGCCATATTCATGGCAACGCGATGCCCGACGATGTTGTTCAACAACAATGGAAACTAGCATATATATATATATATATATATATATATATATATATTTATGACCACCCCGAAATCATGAGTCGTCTCGGCTCGCGTGGCCGCGCAGATTTTACGCATTCATTGAGAAAATTTGAAGGGCGCTGAGCGATAATTGCACCACCAACTCAGGCAGAGCAACTGTGCAGCAGCAGCAGCAGCAGCAGCAAACGGTGAGTGTAAGTGTGAGTACCCGTCTACCCATTACCGAGTACCCATACCCATACCCATACCCATACCCATTACCCATTAACATAACCCATTGCGAAAGACGCGCTTCTGCCCCGTTCTCGGCTGTGCCTGACCCAGCGGCCAATGCAGACGGGTTTTCATATTTTGATGGCTCTCAGCTTACTCCGCATATTTCAGGCACCCACACACACACCCATAAATACACCCATACACCAGAGCACACACACACATATATATACGCACATGGCCAGCATCATCCGTGTAAACAAATCTCATCCATTTTGGATGATGGCCATGAGTTTGACATTGACGCAAAGTCGCTCGATGCTGACAAGGAATTATGATTTGCAGTCGCAGCTTAAGCAACACTTTAACCATCCAGCTGCAAAATCAATATTTGGCCTTAAGAGTCCAATCCGGCTCGAATTAGATAACCTACCCCCAAAGTTAACTTTCTGGGCTAAGTGAAATCGAAACCATTCCGGATTCAGAATTCCAAATTAGACACAGGCCACTTCAATCTGCAATGGATGTACCTTTGAAATCCATACAGATTAGATTTAAAATAATATTACAAATAGAAAATCGAGCGACTTATATATAATGTTATATCAGAACGATTATCTTCTTCAGTAATCAAATATATTTACTTTTCAGGATAGATTCAAAAATATATATATAAAACAGATAATTTATTTAACTTATGTTGCTTCAGTTTAGTAACTAGTTACGACTTATAGGAACATAATATATATATATATATATATATATATATATATACTTGCTGTAAAGTATCTGTATAATCTTATACAAGTTATGCATTTCTTTTATGATATAATTAAATTCGATAAATAAACAAAAATCGGAAAAAAAAAAAAAAACAACTGATTCCCTCCCAGGCAAATGGGGCGTGGCCGGAGACTGTACAACGGCCTGCGACTGTTCCCAAAATGTAATTAAACGTGAGATGTTGTGACGCCTTTGTCTATGGCTGCTTTCTGGGGCTGGGGCTGAGGCGGAGGCTGAGGCTGGCTTCCCATGGCCTTTGCCGCGCTGTCTTTGCCTAGATGCGAGCTCGGGGCGAGGGCGGGCACAGGCCTAGGGGCACCAGGCACCAGGCATCATGCACCATGCACCAAGCAGCATGCACCAGTTGTTTGGGTGTCTCTTAGCAAAACAACAAGTAAGAAAATAAATGTTTTCCAGGCCGAAGATTACATACACTGTCCACCTGCTCACATCCTCATTTCGTTATTAATTCATGGCAAAATCACAGCAATTAACCGTATAATCTATATATATATAGATATATAAATAGATAAACAGAAATAGAGATAGCTATATCTAAATCGGCTAGTGATGCTGATTAAGCTCGGAGACATCTCCATTAGTGTAGTGAGAATACTCTCGGCAAGGGTATATATAATCGACGCGGAGCTGATATTATTAATGGTTTTTTAATATCATTTGTGTCGGCGTAAATGGTATTTTTAAAATCTGAAACGATTTTTTGAAACGAAGTCAAGCAGAATCGATGGCTCGAACTCGAATTCGGACTTCGACTCAGACTCGAACTCGGACACGGAGTCGGAGTCGGACTCGAATTTGGATTCGAAAACCAAAAGCAATCTCCGGCCTGGGTTCAAGAAATATAGTCATGCTGTATTTACGACCTAGAGTACGAGTTACGTGTTCGAGTACACATACATATACACATACACATACATACGTACATACATGGTGTATCTGAATGTGTAGCTGTAGCTGTAGCTGTATCTGTATCTGAGCTGTGCACTCCACAGGGCCTCGGCGGTCTCTCACTTGACGCTGGGCCAAGTGTGAAAAATGATTGATGGATTTCGATTTTGATTCGTGCAGTATTCACAAAGGGTGCCGTGTTTATAAAGAACTTCGACATCGACAAGGGGACAGCGGACAGCGGACATCGGACAGCGGACAGCAGACGGCGGACAGAGGACAGAGGACGGCGGCGACAGCAACGACAATCGGCATAATAAGATAGCAATTATTTATCTCAACTGAATAAAGGCAATTTTTGATTAATGAAAGCATTTCGCTGCACACACACACAAAACAAAAAAGGGGCAGAGAAAAAAAAATCAAAAATAACAAAAAACCAAAATATATATATATATATATATATATATATATAGTGAAAGGAAAGAAACGAAAGTGTTGACTGCTAATAGAAGATTTTTTCATTTGTCCCCTAATAGTCACCTTTAGTTCCCAATCCGTCTCGCATTTGGGATTTGACTTGACGACCTTTTGATTGTGTAAACACCATCAAGTCAAGAGACCCAACCAAATCGAATTTTGACTGTCGCTGGACATGAGTTCAGGATGATTTTGGATCATTTTCAATGGAACATGCACTTCAGTACTGATTGATTTTCAATCCGAAAGCAATCGAGGCACAATTAAACAGACTTCAGAAAATTTAACATTTTGCATATCTCAAAAGTCAGATTGAACATTTGTGGGATAAATTATTATAAATTGGGAGTTTGCCACAATCCTTGCATTCAATGTTGCAACATTCTACCTTTTGATATTGATCATCTCTTTTTTTCAGTTTAAATCTTAAATAAACTCATCACTTCATCGGATATAGTACGGATATAGCCATCCTGGCCGATGGTCAAACTGCAATATATGCTCTTAAGGAGGTTAAAGAGGTTCTTGGTGGCGGAGAGGCCCATAACAGGACCAGAACCGTTTTGTGGCATAGAAAGACACACAATGCGACTGCAACTTAGAACCGAAGAAAGACAGAGGCAACAACGGAGCTGGCTAGAAGCAACAGACAGGTAATAATCATGGGAAATAGCAGGCTTAAGATACTCCCCAATCTATTGACGATTGACACTGTAGACTAAGGAGTCACCTATCTGAACTGGGTATTTTTAGTAGTAGGCGAGTTCGCAAAACACATCCTAGCAGACTGTGTCGCCTTAGCTAGGAAAAGATGTAGTATCTCGGGGATACATGATCTGGGATAAGCAGATGTGGACAGAGATTCTTACATTAGTGCAGGAGTTGTGGTTAATGGAAGAGCCATAGACTCAGAAGAGGGCACAATAGATAATAATAATAATAAAAACAATAACAATAATAGTAATAATAATAATAATAGTAATAAAAAAAAGTATTTCGTGTCATTTAATTTGATTACATTTTATTTATTTATTTGTTTGCAATTGTGTACACTTTTTAGTCAAAATTAGATAAATAAAAAGTAAAAAAAAGAGTTTCCCACAACTGATGCCACGTCAAAGCTTTGCAGCCTTTGCTTCAAATGCGAGTTGCCCCTTGCCAGCAAAATCTCAACCAAAAGCTGGCTGCAACAATTTGTTAATGAGTTCATTCAGTCAGGAGGCAACTGTAACTGTAAACTCATGTTTAACAAATATTCTTGAATATATTTTGAAATTGTAATGTAATGGCAAACTGCTGGCAAAGAGATAAATATTTGCAACTGCAACCAATTATTTTATTTTGTTGTTGCATTCAACACGAACAATTTCAAATTTGCCAAAATATATTTTAGTTATGCGAGATATTTAATTTCATTTGCACAGGAGCAGCTCAGTAAACAAATGTTTTGTTGGAATATTGTATTAAGTTTATTAATAATTAAATAAGCTAAATAATAGATAAATAATTTCCTTTAGAGTAAATATCTCGTTACCAGATGTGCATCAACTCAGCAGTGTCTTCCGTTGGAATATTTTAATTGGCTTCCATGAGGCAATATCGAATTCACTCGATATCTGCCAATTATCATTTAAATTAAATGCTCATATTATGTGCGTGATATCTGCGAACTTATACCCCCAATTAAATGTGGATTTTACTACACTCTGTGCAACTGAGTGCAGCAAACTTATCCAATATTAAATGAAGTCTCTGCCACACAGAAAATCACATTCTTCACCAGAATGAATTTCTTGGTTTTGATTAAGTTATGCCGCTTGTGAATTGTTTCTATTTAACAAAAGATTGCTTAGATGAGTAAATACTTTACTTCTTCTTTCTTTTAATTATTAATTATTATACATATAACTACAAGAACAAACCAAAAATGTAATTCAAATCGTGATTTTGATACAGAATCTCTGTTTCTCAGAGATATATTTTGATATTTTGAAATCGAACTTTTTAATTTTGGTTGTTGAACATTTGCTTAATGGAAACTACTTTATTTAATAGAAATATAAGTGAATAAATAATAACAAATCGAATTAATGTTAACTTAATTGATCATATATATTTTATATATATTTTATAAATATTACTTATCTTGCATTGGAAATCTGAAGGAAGTTAATTCCAAGTTCAATTTTGGCAACTAATTGAATAATATGTCCTACTAATTAGTGTAAGTTTGAGTTTCTTACTCTTTCATCTTATATACAGTCTTGGAAGCGTGGTCAGGATAGTGTAGATTATATATACCAATAAATTTACTTGAACTGTTCACTTTACAATTAGCAAATACTTCGAGAGGATTGGATAGAATGGATAAAATTAAGCTTTGCAAAGGAATAAAACAGGCAAAGGGGGAGTAAAGCATATATATTCTTGATCAGCATCAAAAGATGAGTTGTTGACCGTTTTATGTGAAATCAAACATTTAACATTTGACTATATTCAATGACAATAAATTGTGCAAATTCTTCAGTCTGTTTTGCCTATATATTACATAGATATTTCGCCAAATTGTTGTATATAATATATATATATATAATATGGACATATAGAATATATATCGCTGGTGACTTCCTTCAAGGCTCGTCTAATATTTCTGGACCACGCCCAACATACAGTGATCAACGGTTTTCATTTTTAAAGACGAGCCACGCCCACGCCCATTTAATTTTATTTATTTGATGTAGACTAAAAGAGAGTCGATAAATGCTTAAAATATAAAATTTGAAATGAAACTTAAAGTGAGAAGTGAATAAAGCAACATTTCAAATGAATAATAAAATAAAGTAGATAATAAATCTGGGGTATTAAAGTGGTTTAACATTTATTACAAGGATTGGAAAAAACCAGACCGACAAACACTGCAGCAGACCATAAATGATGCTGACTTAAAGACAATTAATATCAAAATTTGGTCTTTTTTGTGAGCATTTTGGTGAATTGAAGCATTGAGGAAGTCTTTAAGTATAATCCATCCAATCTTAAAGTGGTTTCATGTCGACTTAAGCAGCGAGTCCGGCAAGGTGTCGCTGCCTTTCATGACACTTGGCTGTGGTCTTAATTTAATACATGAGCGAAGACAAAAACAGAAACTCGGCTGTAATACATATGTAGACACTTATGCAACATTTGCACACAAGCACATGTATGTTAAGATAGCTATCAAGTACACAGCTTTATATATATACATTTATATAGATATATATGTGTATATATATAGGAATGCATATATCACTACAGTGTATATACAATGTACATATGTACGTAGAACAAAGCGTTTGTTTTATATAAGCAGAGGAGCAAGGAAAAAATAAAAATAACATAAGAAGTAGCAAGAGAAGAAGAAGAAACAGCAGCAGAAGCAGCAACAGCAACAGCAGCAGAAGCAGCAGCAGCAGCAGCTGCAAAATCAGTTTCGTGGCAAGAAATGTGGTCGGGGTCGGGTGCCTTTGTCACCAGAGCGGTGCTCAAATACTATTGGTGCAGGAGACAGGAAAAATCGCCCCCATGTTAATGTGTCGTTTCATGTGACACCAATGGTACACACACATACACACACACACTGATACACACACACACATAGATTTGTGGCGCAATCGCATAGCCAGTAAAGCAGTAAAGTCGTCGCTGCCGTCGCTGTTTGCAGCAAGCGAGAGGTGTGCTCACCAATACACACAGACGCACACACAGCCATAGAGAGGCACTCTCAAGAGGACACACACACAGTCGCACGGGCAGGCCATTCATTGGTGTTTACTAAAAAGAGACGGACACACACTCTCCACTCTCCGCTCTTTGGTATCCACGCTCGGTTCTCAGTCGCTGCCGCCCCCTTCGTCTAAGCGCAGCGCAGTGGACAAGAAATCAAATGACAAAAATTTTGAAAAGAACGAGCAAAAAACGTTACAACAACAACAACCCCAACAAACACCCATCCCCCACCCCCCACACCATATAATGAGACAAACACAAAGCGACGGCTATTTTGAAGCACTCAACAGCGCTGCTGCAGTTGACGTCGCTGCCGTCGCTAGAGCACAAGCGACAATAAGCAGCGACAACGACGAATTGGCTGCCCATTGCCATTTCATTCGTACAAATGAGGGGGCCGACTCGCTTTAGCTCTGTCACACGCGGACTGGCTAATGGTGCGACACTCACACACACACACACACACACGCACACACACAGAGAATGATATAGAGAGAGCGAGAGAGAGAGAGCGAGCGCAGTGGCGCTCTTTGGTTGGCGAGCGAGCAAATGACACAGCTGTGACGCTGTCGGCTGCGGGAGAGTGAGCCACAGCTGAAAGGTGCGTGAGCATGCAGGTGTATGTGTGTATCTGTGTCTCTGTGTGTGTGTGTGTGTGAGTGGTCGTCGCTCGTTCATTCGCTCGCTCGCTCGCTCACTCGCTCAGTCAGCAAACACAAATACGTCGCATGTCAACCACTCGTCCACTGCGACGACAGTGTGCGAGTGAGCCGGCAATAGCCGAAAAATATTCCTTGCGCTGCTCGCACGACCACAGCTGCCCATGCCCATATATGCATGTATGCGCGTGTGTGTGTGTGAGACGCCCACGCGACCAGCATTAAATTGCTCTCTTAATCTGTGCACTTCTTGCATAAATGTCACAATTTGACAGCATATTATATTAATTGTGAAAATGTTAACGGTAAACGTCAGCAACGGCGATTTACTGCTAATTAACTTTAAAAATAATAATAAAAGAACGAAAACCAAGAGAGCTAAAGAGAGCCATGTTTCTCTTTGCTGTGCACTGCTTAACCGACTGCGACTCGTAAACTCGGCATGTGTCGTCAGCACACAAGTGTGACTGAGAGAGATGCACTTACTTATAGCTCTGTCGCACTTGCTTGCGTGTGTGTGTCTGTGATGACCCAACGACGACAACAATGTGACACAGACTAAACACACGTGCATGTGTGTGTGTGTGTGTGTGTGTGTGTATACACACATATACTCCTACAACTACAACTACAACTACAACTGCAGGCCAATTCCAATAGCGCAAGCAGCTTCGTTTCTCGTTTCTCGTCTCTCTGCTCTCTCTCACACGCACACACACACACACACACACAGACAGCGCTCGCTCGCTCGTTGGCTGGCTGCGTTTCAGGTAGACATTTGTGGGGCAGTTACGTTGAACTTGTCCGCTGCTGCGTGTCTGCCTCGCTGCTGCCTCGTTGCCGTCGCTGCGAGAGAAAAGTGTCACCCACCCCGCAGTCGCTGTGCGTGTGTGTGTGCGTGTGCATTAGTGTTGATGTTGCTGCCGCTGGCTCTGCTCTTGTCGCTGTCGCTGTCGCATTTGTCGTCGCTGTCGTCGTCGTCGTCGTTACATTTTTTCTGCTCGCAGCCGCACGACAATCAGTGTCACCCACGACTTTCAAAGAAGTGGATCTCTTCTGGTGTTGCTGCTGCTGCCGCCTCTGCTGCTTCTGCTATTGTCGCAGTCACAGTCACCGTTCACAGTCACCGTCACAGTCACCGTCACAGTCACAGTCACCGTCACTCTAATAACTGTTACTTCGTTTTGCGCGTTTTGTTTATTTGTGTGCGTGAAATTTTGTAACATTGCCGTCGCCGTCGCGTTCATGCAACAACAACAAATCGAAAAGAAACAAAAAAAAGGAAATAAAATTGAACCAACACTTGCAGCTTAAATAAAAACCAAATAAACTAAATCACAAAAAGAGCAGAAAATTACAAAAATATGTGCAGCTAATTGAAATTTTTTTGGTGACAACTCAAACTCAAAAATAAACACAACAAAACAACGAATACAAAATATTTGTGTAAATTAAACGGACAACAAATTGTAAGTAAAATTTCTACATTTTATAAGTTTATGTATTTTTTTTTTGTGTGTGTTTTTTGTTTTGTTTATTGTTCATTTACCGTCGGCATTGTGAGTGGCAAAAAAATACAATTATGTTTAACAAATTTCTTGCGAAAAACCGAAACTTGTAATAAAGATTTTGGTCGTTTTCAATGTTGCCTGAGATACAATTCAAGATACAAATGCGAAGTTGCTCTAGCGCCCCGAGTAGACACAAAGAGACCAAGAGACCATAGATCAGCATCAGCATCAGCATCAGCAGCAGCATCAGCAGCAGCAGCATCAGCAGCAGCATCATTACCATCATCATTATTATCATTGTCAGCATGTCTCCTCTCTTGTCCGTTCATTGCTCCTCCAATTGTTGTTGTTGTTGTTGTTGTTGTCGATGTTGCTGCTGCTGTTTCTGTTGCTTGTCCGTCCGCTGCTTATTATAATGTGTACCAACAGCAACAACCAACAGCAACAACGATAAACGATAAACAGGAGTTGTTGTCGTTTCTCGTCAACTCTTGGAATTTGTGACTTTCAACATGCCGATAATAAAAAAAATACAAAACACAACTACAACAGCAACAACAACAACAACAAAAACAACAACAAAAACAAACAAAACACATTCGACGCGCTGGCCATCAAAACTTGTGATTGGTTTTTTTTTTTTTTTTTTTTTTTTTGTCTGGCTGTTTCTTTCGTCTTTTAAGACGTTTAAGCCGTTTGACAAAAATAATTACCACATGTACACACACACACACAGGCACACACACACACACTCTCATACAGTTGCATTACACATTTCTTGTTGTTGTTGTTGTTATAGTTACAATCATTTCTAATGAGCCCATGCCATAAAAAGAGTTTTGAACTAATCTTAAGCACCCAGCGCAAATCGCAATAAATCAGCTTTCTATTCTTGGCTTTGCCCCACTGTGCATACTGTGCATACTTGCCAGTTATGGTGCTTAAGCAGCTGACAAACTCAACTTCTGACCACAAAATATGCTCCTGTTTGCCTGAGAGCATCACATTTATATTCATTTACATACGTTTTAACTGTTTCACAGCTGACTTTTCATGCTGTTTTCATGCATTCTTTCAGGCTGCACACACTAGACTTACCTTCGATAGCGACAAGCTTCAAATTGTTCTCTTAGTATTTTTGTATATATACAAAATATACACTCAAAAGAAAAACTCAGCTTATTATTGAGAAAATCAGAATTCTTCTTTTCTTAATTTCAGCGTACAATTTACTTAAATTAAGGGAAAATATATCTAGTTATGTCTATATGTCTAGCTAAACTCGATTATAGAAAACGAGTGAGTAAATTTGATGACTTTTTTCTGAATTTTCGAAAGAATTTTTGTTGCGTTGCTTAAAAATAGAAATTGAAAAAAAAGCGACATAGTTTTGGGATTGTTTAGTTAAAATTCCTAAAAACAGGAAAATCTATTTAGTTTTTAGTATTAATTTTTCTGAGTGTATGCATGTGTGTGTGTGTGTGTGTGTTGTGTATACTTATTATGCTGTCATTTGCGCATGTGTTTGTTGCACATTTAAGATTATTTCCAAATGATAGCGAGAGAGATTCAGAGAGGGGCACGTAGCGGGAGCGGGAGCGGGAGCAGGAGGAGGAGGGAGGGAGGGAGGGAGGGAGGTAGGAAAAGAGTGATCGTTGAACATGAGGAGACCGCTAACAATTGTCCCCATCTCGGTGTCCCCGCTTACCCCTGCCTCGTCGCACCCCGTCGCAACAGTTTGGCCATCAATTTTGCGTCGCTCGTCAGTCACAATTACAGTAGCAAGCGGCAAGCGGCGGGCGGGGCAAGCGGGGCAGGCGGTAAAACACGGCAACAACAATAAAAAGCCACTTGGACTAGCTGCCGATCACCGCATGTTGCCATCGTCGTCGATGTCGTCGTCATCGTCATCATCTTTGCGGTTTTAATGGGGGCCCCAAACAGCCAAAAAAGCTGTAAAGATTTTGGCCAAGCAAATGAGTATAAATGTTCTAAAGGCGGCAGACGGCGGACGCCGGACGGTGGACGGTGGACTGCGGACGGTGGTTTCTAGTGGGACACATACATTTTTTTCTTTTTCTTTTTTGTTTTTGTAATCTTGAAGAGACAGCTTTTGGACAGTCTAATCCAGCGAGTCTAGATACGGAGCGCGAGTAGTTGCGCCCGCTTGCCCGCTCTCCAGGCTGCCCCTCATTAGCCTGTCTGTGCGGTGGTGCTGGTGGTGCTGTTGGATTATGCTGATTTTCTTTTCAATTTAACTTGAATTAACATTTGTACAACTTGATCCGATCTGTTCCCAAATCTATCCCAAAACAGACAAATGCCAAATACAAATGATTACAATTAGCCAGAAAGGAAACCAGTTAGGCTGACACATATCAAATAAATATTAATATGTTTAAGGCATTCGATCTCATGCGATCAGCATTCACTATATATATATATATATATATATGTATATATATATTTAGATCGCGCACATTTCAATTGCACTTACTTTGACCCACTGTTCGTTGGTCGCAAATGCGCAGCAGATTTGAAATCTGTGATTGGAATGCTTGCTGCTGTCATCTCCGGGGACTGGGACACAGCGGGACAGAGGGGAATGGGCGGAATGAGGGGGGACAAATGTTCAGCGATGATAACGCAAAAGTCGCAAAAAGTTGAACAACTTTTGCCACCCTCCAACAATTTACCATCCCTCCAGCGCAGCGCAGCGCACACAGAGACTTTATTAGTTTCTGATTAGAATTTTCGCCTTGACCTGCAAGCCAATCCGCAATCCGCAATCCGCATTCCCCTCTTCCGGCGGCTACCCGATAGACACACTTGATTGACATCCTTGACAGTTGCCAGTTGCCAGTTGACACCAGCGACGATAGATGCGAATAGTTTTTGGAGGGCCAATTGAGGACAAAATCAGCAAGATTTTCTTTGTTTTTCTTTTGATTTTCTTTTGATTTTCTTTTGATTTTCCTTTGTTTTTTGTATTTTGTGTTTTGTTTTAAATAGAAGAGTGCTGAAGCGATGTTGCAGCCGGAAGAAAATGTTTACGCTGCCGACGGCAAAAATAAATGTTGCATTTGGAGTTTGTTTGTGTCTCGTTGATTACGTTGCAAGTGCTAAATATTTGTGTTAGTTATCTGAAGCTGGCCCAAAAGATACTTTTGTATCCCACAGATGCACAAATAGGCTTTGATTCCTAACTGGTTGCAGGGGGTCGATTTGCCTATCTCAACATTCATAGCGATCATATAATAGATATAGTTAAATAGATCAAGTTAAATAGATATAGTTAAATCTGTGCCACATCCGAAGTCTATCAATAAAAATAAAAATAAAAATATTTTTCGATATGTCGATTTTGGAGAAGCTTTTCCAATTTGAAGAAAAAGAAAAACGTTTTCAAAATTTTTGTAAATAATTTCTAAAAACAAGAGCAACTTTAGTGCTATACTATTTTTCTGAGTGTATGTGTGTGTGAATATTTGAGTAGCTTAGGTGTTAACAATACGCATAATCTCGCAGAGAGTTGACAACTGTTCTCTCCATTTATAATTGCAGCACTCGAGCCGAGGCCCGCCACAATGGAGCACATCATGAACACGTTTATGTCGCCCGCTTATCTGCTGGGACACCCGCATGTCCATCCCCATAACCATCCCCATCCCCACAGCCATCCCCACACCCATGCCCACACCCATGGCCATGCCCATGCCCATGTTCATTCGCATATCGGTGCCAAGTCGCCAGCCAGTTCGCCGGACGCAAGTGGCGCTGCTGCTGCTGCTGGAACGGGAACTGGAACTGGAACTGGTGGCGTGAACAAAATGAACTCAAATTCGCAGGCAAACGCGAAGCCAAAGCGCTGGGGCTCGCCACCGATCAACTTGGCCGGGCAGTTCATCAATCCGGCGACGGGCAAGAAGCGTGTCCAGTGCTCGATCTGCTTCAAGACCTTCTGCGACAAGGGCGCGCTCAAGATCCACTTTTCGGCGGTGCATCTGCGCGAGATGCACAAGTGCACCGTCGATGGCTGCAACATGGTGTTCAGCTCGCGTCGCTCGCGCAATCGCCACAGCGCCAATCCCAATCCCAAGCTGCATTCGCCGCACATTCGCCGCAAGATTTCGCCGCATGACGGACGCACCGCTCAACAGTTTCCGGTGTTTCCGGCTGCCGCTGCCGCGTTCCCGGGCCTGTTGCCGCCAACGCATCCACACCATCCGCACCATCCGCATCATCCTCATCATCCACACCATCCGCATCATTACGGGCCGGCGGCGGCTGCAGCGCATGCCATGTTCGCCGGCCAGTCTGGATTGCATAGTCTTGGCCTGCTTGCTGGCCGGGCGCACCACGAGCGCATCTTTGCTGATGCGGATGCAGATGTGGATGCGGATGTGGATGCCGATGCGGATGCGGATGCCGATGATGATGGTGTCTATGTGTATGTGGACATGCATGCGAATAGCTCCAGTCCAGATAGTCAGGACTGTCACAGCGATGCGGAGGCGGATGCGGATGTGGATGCAGAACTGCATTGCAGCCTGAGCCTGGCCAGCAATAGCAATAGTCACACCAGCTACGACGAGGAGATGCCCAGCGCCGAGCAACCCCTCGACTTCAGTCTGCACAAGCGTCGTGAACCAGAATCGGAACCGGAACCAGAGCCAGCCGCAGCCGAATCAAAGGTGGAACTAACAGAATATCGAATGAAGCGTTCGCCAACTCCCTGCGCCGGCAGCGGCTTCTCCATGGATCGCCTGCTGGGCAAGCGGCGGCGTCACAACAGCTCCAACTCCACCAAATCCCAGGAATCGTCAGCAGCCGCAATCAAAATGGAACTGCAACTGGAGCTGGATGGCGATCTCGATGCTGATGCTGATGGCGATGGCGATGGCGATAGTCGTGGCGAGACTATTGGCCACAGGGATCACGCCGAGCAGGCGGACCACGCACACGACTTGTCGACGCCGCAGAACACCCGAAAACACCTGCCGAGCAGCTGCTGCTCGCCTCCAGTCGCCTCCTCGCCAGCAACCGCAATTAGCCCGAACGCAAACCACATGGTTAGCGCCGGCTGCGGTGGCTCCAGTTCGGTTAATGTGCTGGCGCCATCGCCGCCCGGGCTGCTCTTTGGCATGGATCTGGAGGAGCAGCATCATTTCCGGTTGCTGCAGACACAAATGCTTGCGGCCGCTGCGGCTGCGGCGGCAGCCACAAGCAGCGCCGCACAGTCGCCGTCGGGCGTTGCCGTCGCTGCGCCATGGAATCTGCTATCCGAGGTCTACCGCTCCATGCTGCTCAGCAGCAGCAGCAGCAACAGCAGCAGCATCGGCAACTTGAAGGCGCCACAAGCGACCCCAACGACGCCGCAGTCGGCGCAGTACAGCGACATGCCGCCCACCAATGCCGCCATCTCAGTCTAAGAGTCTCTCTGTCTCTGTCAGTGACCGATTCCTCCTTGGTTTGGCAATTAGAAAATCTTTCAAATCTTGTATAAATTAGATGTTTTTTTTCCCCCTCCCCCCCCCCCCCCCCTTCCGGGTTCTCCAATTGAAATTGCAAAGGATCTGGTTTCTGGACTTATCTTGATGGGGATTTTATCATATGAATATTATGCAATGCTGGCTGGCAGTTCCGAACTTAGCTTTTCAACTCGTACTTGTGTTATATACATATATAAAAATCTGTTTTTTTTTTTTTTTTCTTAACACAAATATACATATATATAGTATATAGCAAATATATATATATATATATATATATATATAAATAATTTTTTTTGTAATCTAAGATATTGCGACATCAAAGTGTATAGTATTCAATCCGTTCCTCAATGAAACTTCAAGTGGGAAAGTATGTTTATGCATGTGTGTGTGTGTGTGTGCGAGTGTGTGTGCTAGTGTGTGTGTGTGCGAGTGTGTGTGTGTGGGTGTGCTTTATTCAGTCGATGCTAAACTCTTTCGGGCCACTGTGCGGCGTACAACGAAGTATTGATATTTATAATAATATATTATGTAATTTTAAGCGCAACCATTTTTTTTCATAGCCAATAACTATTTGTATTTGTAACTAACTTTATATCGTATACTAGGTATATATATTAGTACTACTTTATACATATATACAAAACTAAAAAAAAAAAAACAAAAAACAACAAAAAAAAAAACAACACAGAACAAAAAAACTAAACACATAAAATTAAACAAAAAAAAAACATATCTCATTTGTTTCCGGCCCGTGTATTTACTGCTCCTCAGTCCCTTCAGTTTAAGATTACTAAATCTATCGATGTATACTAGAAATGTTATTGCTCTATCGAAAATCGAAAATCGACAAATTTGCTCCCTTAGAGATTCATTGTGTATTTGATAATGGTATTTGATTTAAACAATAAAACCAAACAAATTTTAAGAAACAATTAACATCAAATGTCTTCTGATTTATTTATATATATATATATTATTATCACCTTAATAGCATCCTTGACACTGATGGCGATAGTTTATCAACTATTGCAAATGGATCTGCATTTGAATTCTAATATTCTATTTGAGTAAAGATTCCTAAAACGCGACAAGAACTCAACTTTAGACCCAACATTCCGATCTGCATATAGATATATTCCAGTTGCTGACAAGAAAGAGCGGAAGGACATTGACTTGGTTGGTGATGCGGATCAACAATATATATAAAACGTTATGGGGTTATCATATTACAAATAACTTTTTCAACTGTTCAATATGGATAAAAAACTAATGATTGTAATCAGTTTTGTGATACTTTCTATAATCTAGATAAATACTTTCGATTTAATCAAAATGTGAAAAATTTCAAGAATTTTTTAACTTGAATATATCGCCTGACAAAAGATTGTCATCATTATTTCAGAAAGAGCTCAGAAAATAGCACATTTTGAAACGAAATCAATTCAATTGTGATTTGGAAAAGAGCCAAAACTCCATTTTAGGATTCTAACTATAGAAAATTTAAAAAGAAAATCAAAAATAGAAGTCTTAAAAAAACCTTTTTATAATTTGCTGAATTTTGAAAAGAAAGAAAAAGAAATAAAAAATCTCAATTTTCAAATCAGAGTTTCAAAAAGGTTTGCTTTAAGTCTAGAATAGCCTTTTTGATGTCTATATGTATATATATCTATATGAGTGGTCGGATGGCAGCCACATCATCATTATCATTACATGATTATCATCATTATCATCACATCATCGTTATGGATAGGCATTTGAGGCCACTTATGTACAGATTACAAGCACGAACAACCAAAACACACACAGAGAGACACAGAGACAGACAGACACATCTGACTTAGACAGACACTCAAATGCCATATGAATAGAACATTTGCTGCGCCTCCAAATGCCGAATTGAAAATGTTTTAATACAAGATATAGGATATACGTATGTATATGGAATGGAGCTGCTGGATCCGTGACTGAAAAGGTGGACCGTGCATAGTTGCGTGAAACCGAACCCGCAAAATTGATATGAATGCGTGAAGACTGTGAAAATGTCAAGTGCTGCCTCGAGTTGGGGGGGAGTTGGAGTTGGAGTTGGTGGCATGTCGGGAAAAATGAAATATAATAAAGGATATGTGTGCGAGCGAGCGAGACAGAGCGAGAGAGAGAGAGCGAGCGAGTCAGGCAATCCGTCAGTGGGTCTGTGGGTCTGTGCGTCAGTTAGACAGCTAAATGCTTGCCACATTATAAGATGATCCTTGGCAGCGTTGTCACTTGAGACACACGCACACACACACGCATACACATGGCGGTGGTGTGGTGTGGTGCGGAGCTTGGCAACCACAACGACAGCACTGTGAAATGGCTGCCCTCTCATCTCTGGGGATCTATTTACTTTTAAGTTTTTTGAATTGGATGATGTCACGAGACTGGAGCCAGCAGCGGGCTCGGCGGGGAATTGCTGCTCCGCTCTGCCAGTGGGTGACTTTTGTGCTCAAGTGCTTTGGCGATGCGACGCAAGAAACGGAAAAGGTTTCGCTTCGTGCATCCCATTTTATTCACTCCGAACACATTTTGGTTTATTTTTTTTTTTTTTTTTTTTTTGTATTTTTTATTTGTTGCCTTATGAAGTGTATTAGAAAAATTTACAAAGCGTTAAAAATTAACATTTCAAATGGGATTGCGATTGTGCTGAATATGTGTGTATTTGGGTGTGTGTGTGTGTGTGTGTGTTTGTGTGTGTGCGTCTGTTTCGTCGCTGGGGGGATGCAAATGCGTTTATTTTTGGAGACAATTGAAAACCACTCGAGGGCTATTGAGATGTGACAGTCAAGTAGTCGGAGACGTGCACGCAATCGTAGATAGAGATGGAGAGAGAAAGAAACAAAGAAAGAAAGAGAGAGAGAGAGAGAGAGAGAGAGATTCGCAATGTTGCGGCACATCAAGATAACTTGACGTTTGAAATAGGATCAACTGTTTTGCAATTTTGGCCAGCACGAATTCATTTGGCATCAGACACGGCTATGAATACATGCATGATGTATGTGCATATGTATGTGTGTACGCATGTAGTAAACTCATTTACATACTGCCCGCAGATACATCCAAACAATGTCCAGTGCCAATGCCAATGTGGCTTATGACAGCCGAGTGACACTTGCAAAATCTTGCCACTCATGTGTAGAACTGAGCCACTAAGCAGCTTCCATTGTGCCTGGCGAGGTCGGGGAAGCAAGTGGGTTCAACTTGGTCAACGAGCATCAATTTCAAATATCTATCGGGATATGGAACACAATTATAATCAAAAATGTTCATTTTGTTTATTTTAGTTGCTGGATTTTCTTAACATATTCGATTTAATTAATTGCAAATAATGAAAGAATTTGCAAAATTTGTGAATAATAGTAGAATGTTGCAACATATATGTGTGTTAAGCGTTATTCTTTTTTTTTATTACTATTTATTATTTAATATAATTGTATTCATGTCTGATTGATAAATGAAAATGCATTCCTGGTTTTTTTCATTTGTTAAATTGACTTCTCTTCACCATAAATATCTCAGGCTTCATATTCTGAATTCCACAGCTTGGTTGGAAGGGTTTTTGGTTTTTGTTTTGTTGATGGTATCGGCAGGTCGAGTTCAACTGACTTTGGGTAGATTTATATAGTTTGTCAAACTGTTTAATTTGGGGTCGCAAACTGGTTGCTAGAAGAAACCGATAAGCTTCTGTTTAGTACTCCAGATGCATCAATTTGTCTGTGAGCAACGTGAAATGCATTCAGATTTGGGTAATTGTCAATGCCAACAGCAACTGAAAATTATAAGAAGACAGAAAACGAATCAGACGAGGGGCAAGATGCGGCAGAAAGACATGAGACAACTTCGATTCCGAGTAAATAAATATACTTAATTTTAATGACACAGAAATTGCTGGTAAAGTGCTCGCTGATTGAATCTCGTTAGTTGCTCGTGTCGGAGGCTGCGAGACTGCGAGACTGGGGGACGGGGAGACGGGGAAACTGGGAAACTGGCCAACTGGGAGACTAGGAAAATACCAAGAAGCGGCTCGGGTCGCTCTGAGTACTTGTGGCAATTAATTAGACAATTTAATTTACATTTCATGGGAGCAAAAAGCAGCCACAGGTGAGTCCATCGACATATGTATTTAGCTGTGTGGCTATGTCTATGTGTCTCTGTGTGTGTGTGCATGTGTGTATGTGTGTTTGTGTGTTTGTGTGCTTCCAGAATAAAACGAGCAACATTTGGACAAGTGGCAAAGTTGCAAATGCTAAAAGACAGAGCGAAAAATGTTTTTCCTCGATTATCACTCGATGCTGCATTATTTCAGTTTTCAGTGTAAAACATATGTGACATATACATACATACATATATATACTCGTGATCTGTGTCTCTCTCTCTCTCTCTCTCTCTCTCTCTCTCCGCTTCGGAAAATGTAGATTTTGATAAGCTTTTACTTATTCTAAGATGGATTGATTAAACTCAGAAGGTACTCTCATGCCATAGGAACAATCGGCTCAAAATGATAAGTACACATCTATGTATATGTATGGGAGTGTGTGCCAGCAGTTGAAGAAGGGACACAGGGTATCAGCTAGTCAAGCAGTTGACTGTTCAAAGTGAAGTTCAGTTTGATTGATAGGCCGTTTAGCAGTTGGTTAAGTCAGCTGCAGGTCTGAATACATTTGGCTTTAATATGTAACACCTGTTGGCCGTGACAGGTGAGGCAGTGTGTACATGTAATCGTCATGTGATTAAACAATTGATTAAGTTTTAATAAATTTGCAAAATCAATATTAAAAATTAAGTGCTGTAATTACTTAAATGGCTATTTGCTTGCCAGCCAAAATAAATATTTTTCGAACAAGCACTTAAACACCGCCGCTTGCTGCTCCTGCCGTTGTTATCCTCCTACTCCTGCTTCTGCTCCAGTTCCGGTTGCTGTTGTTTCTGCTCTTGTTGCTGCTGCTGTTGCTGTTGCTGCTGCTTCTTCTGCAACGCAACACAACGCAACGGTCTCTGTGGATGCAAATGGCCGTGGGCGTGTGTGCATAAGCATAAATGTGTATGTAATCATACACACGCACACTTGCACTCACACAGTCACACACACGCACAGGTACAGGCACAGGCACAGTCACAGGCACACGCAGCATAAATTTACCTGCTGCTGCATTATATAAATATTTACGTAATATACATAAAATGCGTAACGCCTGTTGTCAACAACATAATTAACAACAACAACACTAAGCAGCCAATGGCAGAGCTCAACCGGACAGAGTCGATGGCGACAGCCAAGTCCTCCACTTCCCCACTTGTCCAGTTGTCCAGTTGTCCAGGCACTGTGCGTTCTTTAACGACAGCCTGCACACCGCTAGGCGTTGGACGGCGACAAACCACAGTTTCAGTTTCAGTTTCCGCTTCTGTCGCCACACACAGCCGACACACAAACGATTTGCATGGATGTATGTTTACATGCACACATACATATGCATGCATACATACATACGCAAAGTATAGGGCATTTTTTACACTTGCTTACTGTTTACTGTTATCTGTTGCCGGCAGGTAAGCGAGCATATTGCAGTGCACTGCAGCCTCCGTCAGTGACGGGGAGCTGAAGGGAAACTGCTTAAATTGAGGTGCCACGCCCAATGAGGGGCCGTCACAACGATGACACATTGATATACCTCGAAGCGAGAATCGATCAAATCCTAGCACACATTTACAAATACACTCACAAATATCGCCCAACCACGAATACCGTTATCTGCCACAGAAGCTTATAAAATGCCTAAGCTATATCCCACATTGTTGCACATCCAAATGCGATAAGGTGTTTCACACATTTTCATATTTATTACTATTTTTGCAGGGTATTAGCCAGTCGGTGACTTCCGACTGGTTTTCTTTGTCATTAATTAAATTACATTGCGCAAATTGCACGCAGCACAGCAGCCCCCTCCTTCTCTCTCTCACTCTCTCTCTCTCTCTCTCTCTCAACAGAGCAAACGTGCATTGGATGCGCTTAAGGGTAACAATAACGGTACATTGTTACTGTCATTCCAATAGCAAACTCAACACAGACTCCGATTTGATGTTTTAATAACATTTGTGCAAAGTTAGCGCAGAGTTTGCGAACAATGTTGTGTTCGAAAATTCTTTGTACCATTGAACAATGGCAAAGTAAAGTTAGCAAAGTTCACAAGTTGGGCATATAATTATCTGAGCTGTGCCGCAGAGGGAACTATAACTAGGGGTTAGGTATTGTATATAGAATATTGATTAGAATCCATGTAGGCACGTCCCTCCCTTCCTTTTTTTCTGTGGATTGGAAGAGATTCTTCCTTTTACAGCAAACAGCACATATTTCAGTATCCGTCGGATCGGATCGGATCATTTTAAGAATGAGTTCTAACGTAAAAAAAAAGTTTTGTTTACATAGGGAAAATGCATTTTATTTCATATTGTATTCTACATTTCTCATAGAGTTTTGCTGTGATTACGTGGATGCCAGTGTGCAAGGATATTTCTTGATTTACTTTTGTGTAATTCATTTATTTTATTTTATTTTTCCTTGTTATATTAGCCTCTCAATATTAGCCCAAAGAAGGGGTCGACGCCATCGTCTGAACTTTATTGAAATCATTTGCCAAGCTCAACGCTTTTTTTTTGTTTCGTCGGCGATGATTATTCCCAAGAAGCGACTCAAGGAGCCACGTTTCCTTATTCCGACAGTTTCTAAGTCTCGTTTGTCCTACATAATTAGCAGTTCCATAAAAATGCAATTCCCAAAGACGAAGCAGTTCGCACGACTGATTTCGGCCGACCCTGTCGGAGTGCTGGAACAGCTACCGGAGATTACTGGCTAAAACGGAGGTCAATGCAAACAATCAGTTGATGTGTGAAACAACGTTGCGAGAAATGATAAAAGTCAGGTTTCAGGTAGTAAAATGCCAAAGGATGGACCCACATTTGTAGCTATAGTTGTGGGCATATATGAAATTTACACATGCAAATATTTATTGGCTTTATAGGGATTCTTTATCAGATCTACAACAAACTTTAAATTAAATTTAAAATAATTAATTGAATAATTAAGAAAATGCTAAAGTAAGAAAAACAATTTATCAAATTCTCTTCTTTGACTCTAAACGACTTGAAAACTCAAGACAGCACTAAAAATATATCAAGAGAGGGGGAGGGAGAGAGAGAGAGGGAGAGAGACAAAATAGTGAAAAAGACAAATAAAATAGAAGAAGCAGCAAAGGAGCAGTGAAAGGGTAATTTGGGCGACATGTTGTGAAAACATGCTACCGAATTGCAGTTAACAAACATGCGACAAAACCAATTCCCAACCATGCTCCCTGATGTTTGATGGTTGCGTTGCCTGTTTGTTCTGGGTTGTGCGTGTGTGTGTGTGTGTGTGTTTGTGTGTGTGCAACAGGCCCGTTTCGGATCTGGATCTGGACAAGGTTGTGCGTGTCGGCAATGTTGTTTAATGTGATATCCCATAGTCATATCGTTATCGCAGCCGCGTAGTGCGGTGCGGTAGTGCAGTAGTTGCTACTCGGGAACTGGTCGGTCTGACTGTCTGCCTGTCTGTCGGGGAAAAGGATCACTTTTCAAGGAAAACATCGCCAAGTGCAATTAACACATCGCGGCTACAAAAGTGTTACGAGATCCAGAGTTCGGGGCATCCATCTAACAAAGTAAACACTTTGATAATGATAATGTGAATGTAAATGGTAAATTGTACATTGTAAATTGTGATCTGTAACTGCTGGCGGTGTCGTCTCTAGATGTCGTGTCTCATGTTGTTTCTGTTCTGTTCTTTTTGGGAATATCCCAGTTGAAGTGCGGCGCGGCACTTTAAGGATTTTTTTTTTTTTGGATTTCGGTGCCATTTAGATGTTGTTGTATGTTGTATCAACATAAACACAACACAAGACAAGACACAGGGCAAAGACAACTACAAATTCGTGTCTAACAAACTAATAGATAAGTGCTAATTGGGTTTGCCAGAACGAAAGGCTGCAGTCAGCTGGTACTGTAATGGACACCCATCAGCACCCTGCCTTACACTGCCGGCTACTGTACTGAACAGTATACTGTACATTGTACACTCTACACTGTGCTCTGTACACCACAACGAAAATGAACCCATCGAGAGCTGCCACTGCCACTGCCGCTGCCTTTGCCTGTGCCTGTGCCTCTGCCACTGGTGGTGGGGCACGTGGGTAGCTGTCCGATTGCTGGTTGAAACTCAAGTTGTGTTTTTCCTGTTAGCGGCCACTTTATGCACTTTAGTCGCTGCAGGCCAGCAAAATTACTTTTTTCTTTTCATTCCGTTGTTGTGCTTGCTTTTTTGCGTTTCAATTGAAATTGAATGCCATGAATATTGAGGCAAATCGACATCGACGAATGGCCAGTCGAGAGCCAGCAACGTTGCTTCTTTTTCTGCCGTTTTTAACAAACATAAAATCAATTACACAAGCTTCATTAAGCTTCCATGTGCAGGTGTATGTGTGTGTGTGTGTGTGCGGGTGTGGGTGTGGGTGTGTGGGTGTGTGGTCGGCAGGTCGGTAAGGTCGAATGTTTGTTCAAGCAACGCCCGCAGCTGAATAGCAAATGCGTTCGGTAAACGGTGTATGATGAAAAAGGCTCCTGGCTCCCGATTGTCCTCTTGCCCCCAACCACCCCCTCGCTCAACCGCCCCCTCTCACCTTTTGGTTTACCGGTTGAACCTCAAACGAACGAATACAGCAGCGAAGTAGAGAACTCACTTAAATGACTCAAACTCGCAATTGAACTCCAACTCCAACTCCGACTACCACTCCAACTGCGACTCCAACTCCGACTCCAAGTCCGACTTCAGCTTTAACCCCAACTCTGACATTGTCTCAGCTGATTGGCCTGCCTAAGGGTCCTGGCATATGTCAACGACAAGGAGCACTGCCAACCGACGCGTCGGCTAAATAATTGCGGTTATGCCCGCGACACAATTACTCCTTTGCGCCCCCTCCCCCCCATCCTGCTTCCGCAGTTCCCAGCTGGATCTGGTCTGATTCTCATCACAGCTGACTTCATTTTACTTAAGTGATTGATGCCAGTTGCAAAGTTTGATGTGGAGCATCTGAAGCTACTCACACACACACACACACACGCACACACACACCACTCATTGCAGTCCTTGGAGATTTATGCAAATTTAGTATTGCCGTAAATAAACAGCGATTTCAACTGGAGACTTTATTTGTTTGCAAACTAGGTTTGCTGAGATGTTGAATGCTGCAAGGCTATAATATGAACGCTGTATTTGGTTAGCCAAACAGTAACTAACTTTCTCACAAGAACACTACTTTGTTCTCCTACTTAGAATAATAAACTTATTTATTTTTTATCCTGCAGATTTAATTCTTTTCTAAAAATATCGCGAAACCCGAGCTAAAATAGTAGAAGCACAAACAAAATTATCTTTTCACTTTAAATAATTTATTTTTAATTTGAAGCTTCAATTTATATTCATACTTATTATTTTTTTTTTTTCTGATTGGGTTTTTTTCTCTGGGTTTTCCCCAATTCATGCAACCAATTTTGTGGGTTATTCTGCATTCAAATACCCCCAGAAATCTTTCAAATACTTCTTCTTTTTCAATTTATAATTTTAAATATAATTTTAAATTTAATTTAATTTAACTTTTTACTTTGCGTATTTTTTGTGTCGACTGACTTTAGTTGACATTTAATAAATAAATATCGACGTGTTATCGATTACCAGCACCTCTTTGGTATCAGTGTATAATTAATCCCTTTAATCAAACCACTTTGAGCTTGGAAGCATACTCCAAGAAAGGTATATTAGAGCAAACCAAATCGATTACAGATCGATGTGATTGTAAGTGCGACTTGATAAAACCTATATATATGTATATATAATATATATATAATTTGTGGTTGTATTAAATTGCAAAATCGAAAACAACAGAATAATGAATTAGTTTAGATGCCCTGAGATATCTGAGAATGCCTGCAAGAATCGGGGACAAACATAATCAATTGGATATTTAACTCGGTTATTTATATCCACTCGTAAATTATTTCAATCAATATGCACTTAAGAATTGTAGCGTCTGGAGCTTAAATCAAATGCTTTGCGGTGCTGCTGTGGAGGCTGTGGGGGTGGGGCGTGGTAATCGGTTTGTTCCGAGTCAGCTGCTGCTGGTACAAAAGTGAAGGCTCGGCCCACAAATATTTGGCTGGGCAACCGCGCAAACAAAGTTTTTCTAGGCACATTTTTAGTTTTGTGGCATTCGCATTGGATTTGTGTGCTTCTGATCCAGCTGGAAAGGAGAGGTCAGGTGGTGGTGGTGGGGGCGGATTGCTTGGTGGGTTAGTACGGCGAGTGTTTACCCATTTACTTGTCTTTATTGACAACGGCGACTTCAGCGATGAAATGTAAGCAACATCAAAGCCAAATACTCTCTCCTTTACTATCCTTGGCTTTTCATTTAGCTTCTCCTGCTCAGCTGCCGGTTGTTTGGTTGTTTTTGGTTGTTTCCAATGTTTGCACAGCCCCAGCCACAGCCCAACCACCACCACCACCAGGACCACCAGGACCCCTTACAAAATGTTTGCGACGAATGCGACAAGAGTGGCCCACGCCGAGGAGTGCGAGTGAAAATCCCTTTTGACGTGCGCGCATTATAAAAATCAATGAATTAACATTTACATGCAAAAGTATTTGACCACAAAAAAGAAACAAATGTACAACGGACAACTGTTGGGCGACCTCTGCCCATTTGTATACACGGTGTAACTGTATGTTTTGGGGGCGTCAACCGGACCACCCACCCACCCATCCATCCATCCATCCATCCATCCATCCAGCCGCCTGCCTGTGCATCCCTTGTATGCATACACTTGATTACTGGTGTCCTTACCCCAGCCGTCCCGTTGAATATTTGCTTTTTATGTGAGTGTTTTTTCCTTTGCTTTCTTTTTATTTTTGTATTTTTTTTTTTTTATTTTGTGCTTGGATGTGGCAACATTAAAGTTCGAGGGTATTCGGCATCGAGTATGTTCAAATCACTCAATGGCTAGGCGGGTGGAGGAGGAATGGGAAGGTGGGAAGGGATCTTAGGGCCAGACGACAAAGCAGGCCTATGCAAAATCATTTATATTACAAATTTAATCATCCTAAACAGTTTCCCCCAACCAGCAATTGATTCATTTCAGTGCCTTTCAATTGGCTTTTAACCGATTAGCAGCACAGTTTCCACTCCCCCCCAGCGGCCGCCCACACCACGCACATTACCTGCTCGGTTTGGATTTGAACCCTTTCGCTATTTCCCACACCACTTCATTAACATAAAACGGCAGTATTTGACAGCACTCAGAGCCACTCAGAGCAATGCCAAAATATTCAGGTTCCATATGCCCGATATGAGCAGTACGAATGCAATAGGGTAGCTGCGTCTAATGTGTTAAATGTGCTGAGCTGCGACCTGAGGACAGCACTGGGTGGTATCCGATCCTAAAAGGATAATTCATTTATTTATTATCTTGTCTTTTAACTTATTTGTCTGCATTAACTTCCCTTTGCTCAATGGCAAACTTTAGTTTTAGATTGAAGAATCCAATTTGAATTTATTAAAATAATTTTGGATAGTTTCGAAAAGCGATTTTCGAAGTAAAATATTTGTAGAACATCCTGTTTCCAGCTGACCATTACAAATTTCTTTATAGCATGTGTGTTGAAACAACATATTTAAAGTAAATTAAATTACCAATCATGTTGTTAATAGGTATTCAATTATTTGTTAGCCAATTGTTTTGAATAGACTCGAATGCGAATCGGCATTAAGCTTAGAACTGGCAGCCATAATGGCAAAGGCCATGGAGTAACACGAACCGAAAGCAATTTGGCCAAAGGATCAGCATCAGAGCATCGACGGTGTTCAGATTAGATCGACGCAAAGCGACAATGGAACGTGCTGTGTTCGCTGCTGATAACAGCATCTTCTCTCGGCTATGGATAAACATCGCACTGGACCTGGTTCTGGTTCTGGTTCTGGTTGTGGTTGTGGCTCTGGTTATGGTTGTGCTTGTGGTTGTGCTTGTGGTACTGGCACTGGCCAAATCACAGGGCCATGCACAGAGAGCTGGGCGGCTGTCAAAGACAAAGTGTCTGGCATAATGCTCATGGTCAGCCTGAAAGCTGAAACGAGTACGCTAATGCAGCATGGAGACGGAGGCTGGAGAACGGAGCAGCTGCGTTTCCTGCTTGTAAAGTTGGCCCCTTAATCTCGCTTTCAGCACGTATATCGAGGAGCCGACGCGATGCGATATGTTTGCTGGCGGTCGCAATGCTTTGCAGTAGTTTTACATACAATGCCAAGCAGCACCAGCACCAGCAGCAGCCCCAGCACCAGCACCAGCAGCAGCTACCGCCTGGGATTTGAGATTGCAGAGGACTGGGAGTTGTTGCTGGGCAGCAGCAGCAGCAGCAGCAGCAGCAGTTGCTGTTGTTGCTGATCGCATGCGATTGCGATCGGCGCGGTAACAAAGCGATAATGCGAAAATCGTGTAATCCATTAGCGTAACTTTTTGCAAATTTGTGACAATGACAATATTAAGATAACACATACAATACACCAAAGCGCTTAGCTTAACTCAGCTCAAGCTCAGAGCTCAGAGCTCAGAGCTCGAAGCGGCTGCTGGCTCTGACTGTCTCTTTGTCTGTCTGTCTTTTAGGCCAATTGCCCTGCCCATTGTTTGCCCAATGGGCTGCCTGTGCCAAATTAATTTGTCGCCGCACTTAGCCAAAATCCCGGTCAGCGAGTCTGGTGGTCTCTTTTTCCAAAGTTTCTGTCTACGTCTCAGTCAGAGTCTCCATCTCCATCTCCGTCTCCGTCTCTCGCGGCTGACTTCATCAGAAAGATGTCAAACTGGAAATTGTGCAGCAGCAACAGCAACAGCAACAGTAACAGCAGCAGCAACTGTTGCTGCTGCAGGCTTAGAGTTAAAGTTCTGCATATGCATTTAATTGAAGATGCGTGCGCGCATACTTAAATCGCGCAAACAACACTTTGATCTTAAAAGAAGTGACGTTTAGTGGTAGTTTTATGGCGATAATGATCTTTCGAATGGGACAGTGATGCCATTTATTATGCAGCGATTATCGGCTGAGCATCTTCAGCTCCTCACTCAACCATAAGCACAACGCAGTCCCAGTCCCAACGTGACAACGAATGCGTTGCACAGATTGTGACACTAGTCCTTAGCCATAAATATACAAAATTGCATAAAACATGTGTTACAAAACTGGCTTCAAGCTAAGCACAAATAAAACTGAAAACTTTGTGCTATAGAGATTATCCTAGACTTTAGCCTGTAATCAATTGAGAGTCCGCGATTATTGTCACTAAGAACTAAATCTTAAATCATATTTGTTTCTGGGCATCTTAACTAATTCTTACCAACTATTTTTTCATCTGACTGATCGACTGATATTAGTTACATAATACTTGAATCTTTCAAAGCGACCACCTGAGGCAGCTCTAACTCAGAATCTGTAGAAAATGTAGACTTTATATATAATATAGCAATCAACCTTCTAAGTTCGATGACCTTAGCCTTACAAATGGGAATCGGTGCGTCTCGAAGTGTTATTGATTTTCCCCGAGATGCGTCGCGCTGCCAATCTCTCTTTTAGTTCCCATTCCGATTTATTATATACATATATATTTTTTAGAATACGATTGAGTTTAACTAAAAAAGATGTGCACTCAGAAAAAAAATCACTTTGAAAATCGCCTGAAAAATAGGAAAGTCTTTTCTAAATATAGGAAAATATTTTTCTTAAAATTAGAAAACACTGCGCTAAATCGACATTCCCAAAAATATAATGTATATTTTCCTAAATTGTTTTTAAAAATATTTTCTATTATTATGAAATGCTTCTTTAAGAATTCAAAATGCAAGCCCAAATTCTTGGAGAAAATCCTATCAGAAAATTTGATTTTTGAATTTGTTCTCGCGACAGCTGTATTTGAGATTACTTGTTAACTATTCGCGAAGGAAGGATATAGTTTCTAAATCTCCGTTAAGTCGTAAGTTTTCCGATTAAGTTGAAGAAAACTATGCGAAATGAAAATTCTTAAAATTCGAATGCTTAAAGCCACTACACGTAACCAAAACTGAAAATTATTTTTATCTTTATAAACATCTGAGAGTGGGAAATGCTAGCCCTGATTTCTAAAAAAAACCTAAAACCTTCGATCTTAGAAATGCATTTTCTGAATAATAAGCTGAGAAACCCTTGGGAGAATTTCTAAAGTTGTGGAGTACTTTTTTTTCTGAGTGTGAATATAATCTTCGCCACATAAATGCTTTAGGACTGAGACCAAACATTTGGGTAGATAGATGTATGATCTGTTCTCCCTTTCAGTTTATGTTGGGATCCTGCAGCACAGTTTGATTATATTGCATTGTAAACATGAGGAAGATTTTACGACATATATTAAAATGGTGTTAACTTTGACTGGCTGGTGGATAGCTTGACCTAAATGGCATAGTTATTACGAAATTGGTAGTCAAGAAGCGGCAAACACTTGCCCGATCTACCACCCCCCCTTGGTCCCATTTATTTAAATCATTAATCTTCAAATAAGCAGCGAGATGCGTCGAGGGTATTGCCCTTGTCAATTACTCAGTTGTTTGGGGCACTGTCTGCCGGCAGTATTTTACCCTACCCATCGGCTGTTGTTATGATTTGTCACCTTTTAATTTTTAGATGGCAGCAAATGTAAACTATTGTCGCCCGCGATGTAAACAACACGTTGCAAGCAAAGAAAACAAATACCAATGTTCCAGTCCCAGTTCCAGTCCCACTCCCACTCCCAGTTGCAGTTGCAGTCGCAGTACCATTCCCAGTTGCAGTCTACATGCGTCATGTCGCTGTCGTCGATGTCTTCGTTGTCAGCGTCATCATTGCAGCCAGTTCCGTTCCGTTCCTCGGTATGGTTCGCGACAAGTGTTGGTTCGAGTCGAAGGCTGCATCACCTGCCTGTTGCCTGTTGCCTGTTACGTGTAGGGGAGCTGTTTGTGATATTTATTGATATTCATTGCTTGGCTTAGAAAAGAAAACTACAAAATTTTCATGAAATAAACTAGAAATATACGAAAAAAAAATCTTAAAATTTGAATTGTGTTTTTTTTATTTTTAGGAATGCTTTTTATTGTTAAAAAATAAATTCCGACTGCCTTAGAGGCCGCGGGTCGCTCAACTCTAAAACGAAGGCTCACCAGTTTCGAATTTATAAATGATTTGAAAAGTTTGTTTATGTCAAATCTTAAAATATTGATGTTCAATAATAAATTCGATCACTTACAAAAACGCCCTGCTACTTAAAGACCTTCTTTCCAAATTTGTATCAAATCGAAATTGTAAATGATAAAAGTCTTATAGCGAGAATATCTGAATAACAAGATGAGATGCCCTTGGCGTCATGGCGATTTTTTTCAATTCATCTCGATTTGCTTCTTCCTTTTCTTTTTTTTGAGTGTAGTTGGAGCTAACAATTGTGGTGCTTAACAGCCCGGGCGTCAAGCAGCTGGGGCTGCGGAACTTCGCTCATCACCGAAGAAGTTGAACACTGAATGTTGAACACACAAACCCACATCAAATAACAGTTTACAACACCACAGCATGCCACTGCCACACATTTCCTTCTGCCTTCCGCCTGTACACAAATTTAGAGACTTCTGCCCAGAATTGGCCGACGTGAGGCGAAAATAGTTTCGACTTTTCCGAAATTCAAAATTAAATAATTTTAACGCTCATCCCTAAACTCTCCAAGCCAAATAAGTTACACATATTTCCAATAATCTTCATCATTTTCTACTTTTTTGTCAAGAATGCAAAAACTGAAAAAATATATTTTGTTTATATACTAAAATATATATATATATATATATATATATATATATATATATATTTATACATAAAAATTTTAAATACTTGTTTTTAATATTCAGGAAATTGGTAGAATTTTGTATATTTTCGCCCTTCATTGATGACGAACAGCGACATACACACACAGGCACACACACACACACACACATACACACATACACACACACACACACACACATACATACATATGTACATATGCGTATCGTATTTTTAGCTAGTGTTGATGTCTTCAATTAAAGAACCGCGGATGCTGCCAACAGCAATTAGATTGCGGTGCGTTTAGGCTAGTGCGAGTGCGAGGCGATGTGCGATGTGCGATGGGCTGGCGGCAAGTGAGAGGCGTGGTGAGTGGGGATTGGAATTGGAATTGGTATAGGAGTGGGGTGTAGAGGAGAGGGGAGGGGCGAGGCGGGGCAGCAACTGCTGCTAGCAGTGCAAGGTGTTGCCGTTGTTGTCGTTGTTGTCGTCGCCACCTCGAAAAATTAGTTGTCAATTGGCTTTTCAGCAATTCGTGTGACAGACGGCTTTTACCAGGGTGTAAAAGTGAGAGTGTCGCCACGTCGTTGTCGTTGTCATTGTCGTTGTCATCATTGGTGTTATTGTTGCTGTTGCTGTTGCCGTTGCTGTCATTGTCGATGCTGTGAATCATTAACATTAACATTTGACTTAGTATTTGCTCTTGTTAATAACTTACAAATTTATGATTTTGCTCTTGCCTGCTTAATGTGTTTCATATTTGTTATACTCTTGCTGCGGCTGCTATAATTGTGTCGCCCTCCGATCCCATTAGTTATGCATATTCTATATTTCGATGCAAAGAAGTTTCTCTTCTTCTTCTTTTGCTGCAGGTAGCAGGCTGAGTCCGATTAGAATATGATATGGTGGCCATAACAACAATTGGTCGAGTTATGAGCGATATAGACGAGTTGTAAACATCGGATGGTTAATACTATTTCAAGCTTCCTTTGGTCTGCAAGGGTATTTAAGCTTCGGCTTGCCTTAGATGGCTGTAATTTCTTGTTTGTTTATATTTTTCTGACAGAGTTGCCGCACATGGCCCACTGTTTTGGCCCCTTGATGACGACGCGGGCGACAGAAGCAGCCAACAGCAAAGCGGGACGGGGCAGCGAGCAGCTGGAGTACGGCGGGTGGTGGGGTGAGGGGTGGTGGGTGGCTGGTGGCTGGTGATCGTGCTCGCGGTCGCGGTCTACATACATGTGCTTCCCTTGTCAATATAATTGATAATACGAATTTTCCATTAGTCGCATTCTCCGATTTTAGACGCGTCGTTTTCATAACAGCTCACACTCTCCCGGATCTCCGTCGCCCCGGATCTCCGTCCGCCCCTCTTCCAGATTGGGTGCAGCACATTTATAATGCATGCGCTCGCATTTCCCTTCTATCTATGTCTGTCCATGAACCGGAGCTTTCACTATGTATTCCAATTTTGAAAGTATTCGTGGGGACCACCAATTGTGAAATTTTGATTCGTTCGCGCGATTTCCTAAATAAATAAATACATTTACATATACATTCAGAAAAAAATCAACCTGAATTTAAGAAATTCGCCATACTTTTGACGCCGATCTTAACTCACCTTATTATTGAGAAAGTATATGTCTAAAAACCAGGTTTTCTCTCTTTCCATTCTATTTTATAATATAAATTTGAAGAACCAGGGCCTGCACTGCTGAAAGATAAATAAATTTGTCGATTGTAGATTGTCGATTTGGTGGAGGCCTCTCTAATATTTATACATTTGTCTACACTTTTTTTTCAGAGTGTACTTATGTGCATGTGTTTATGTATGGTCAGCGAGAAATGCGTGTGGTTTCCATTTTTATGGTAGCTCTCGCTACATCAATTCTCCCCCCGACTATAAGTAGTTGCAAAAACACACAGTCTCTGATTCTTGCAACTGCCCCATGCAGTAGCGAGCACTGCTGAATGTGCCAACTTCAGCATGCTAGAAGGCATGCCAGTGCAAGGCATTTATAGAATGAACTGAGTGAAATGATTTGGTTGCCAATTGTCGCCTATTTGAGTAAGAATTGATTCCCTTTTTCAAAATTGCCCATCTATAACTTCGCCTGGACTGTACATATATACCTGCATATTTATATATATATGTATATAGCAAATGACATAAAAATCGGAAACAAAAGTATTGCAATTCCATAGATATGAAATTTGTTCACATATTCTGTGTGAAAACATGTATACCTCAAAGAACATACTTTGGCAACACATGCCGCCAACTTCGGGTGTAATGCAGCCCAGTCCATATACAAACACACACACACACACACGCACACATACAAATATACACCGTACTTATTAGTCGTAACGGACTCAATTGGATTCCGAACAGTTCATGAGTGTATCTTCATCTCCATCTCCATCTCCCACTCGATCTTCGGCTCCGTTTCCGACTCCGACTGCGTTCGCGTCTACGTCTCAGATTCCTTGTTTCCTTTGCACGGTGGTCTCTTCACTCCATTGAACGATGCGGTCTATCATAAAACTGGACGACGCAAGTGGGTTGCCGCAGTCTCCTAATCACTGGCATTATTACAGCGAGCAGTGAGCAGTGAGCACTCTGGAGCGTGACTTTCCCAGAACATTGGCGTCATATTAACAAATGTCGATATACATACACTCACTTCTAGTCACGAACCCCAATATATTGATGGATTATTTTTAGATTTTCGGAACATAATCCTATTGCTAGGGCCCGTCTCACATGATGCGTGCTTGCAATTTCCAATCATACTTTGTATCTTTTGGTGTTTATCAAGTTTTTACTTTCTGTGCAGGCTGAAGTGGGTATCGCTTTGTTCATCATGCAGCATATTGTGAGGCCCCCTACAGGCTACAGGTCGTCTAATTGTAGAGTCAGCAAATTTGGAAGGTAAATTGTAGGTAAGCCCGAGCAATAAATTTAATAAATTATCACCTGTTTCCACAGCTGCCAGAGTGTAATAAATTTAATATTTTAATATTTTATAAATAAACAATTAAAAAAAAAAAAATGAACATTTTAAAAGTAAACTAAATGAAAAATGGTCCAACATTTATTGCTAGGGTTGCGAAAAACCAGAAAAAAATCAATCAGACAGATACAAAAAATAAAACGTTAAGAAGATACAGAAATAGAAGGAGAAAGAGAGAGAGAGAGAGAGAGAGAGATGGAAGAGAAAGGAGAAACTTTAAACCCATAGTTAAGCACGGTCGAGAATTTCTAGATATTTGTTAAGAGTTCAAATTTAAGTAACAGAAGGTGTGACAAAAGGCAATTTATATTTTTTCCGATTTTTCGATGTACATCAAACATATGTATATATATGTATATGTATGTATGTATCGGGCGGGAGGAGCTGATGCTGATGCTGATGCTGCTGACGTTGACTTGTAGCGCGTGTATATTAAATATTTGACTGGCATTTTGACAAAGTGAAAATATATTAAACTTCTAAATAGTGTTGACAAAGATGTACGAGAGTGTGACAGACATGACAAATAGTTTAACCAAAGCTCCCCGTCTCAGCCCATTTCTCAACAAACAGCTAGCACCACCCGCTCACCCGCCCACACACACACTCGCACACACTCGCACACATTGTCGCTTTGACAGCAGCAATTTAAAGTGATGCCAGTGCCTGGGTCCCGGTCTGGGTCTGGGTCTGGGTCTGGTCTAGGTCTCTACCGGTTGCGGGGAGGCGGGGCTATTTGCTGGTGTCACAAAGTGGCGTGAGATTTGGGAATGAGGCGCCACCAGTTGAAAAACTCCCCATTATTTGTCAGCCTCAATTTGAACATCATTAAATGAGTTAATGCAATTTAAAACTCTCGACATCTGTACTCATATCTATGCGCACATATTTTACCATATCGGGGTTGATCTGCCTCTGTGTGAGTGTGTGTGCATGTGTGTGTGTGTATTTCGTATTCATTGTTTCGCCAATATGTGTGCTGTATCTGTAAGTGTAACTGCTGCCACAAATACATATATTTTATTCCATTTTTTGTGACATTTATACAATTGTATTTACAATTTACAATTTACAATTTACAATTTCTTTTCCGCTCTCTGCGGTTGTTCTGCTTGTTTTACACCAGGAACTGTTGTTCAATGTGTTGTTCCTGTTGTTCCTGTTGCCCTCCTCCTCGTCCTCCTCTCCCCACAATCCGCAATCGTTTCGCTGGCATCCGTCTATTTAGCTGGGGTTGATAACAGAGGGTGGCTGGCAGCTGAAGTCAAGTTCGGATCATTCTTTGGAACGTTTAAGAATCAATTTCGATACAATAAGCTCGACAAGTGGAACAACAAGAGCCTTCCCTTAACCCTTGGGCTGTGCTCCAGAATCCAGAAATGCCATTGGATCCCATTGCCGAAGCTTTACCTGCGTGTTGCTTCAGCTAATGATGATAATGATGATGGGGCTACCGTTATTGTTATTGTAATCGCACTTGGGGCATTGACACTGGAGCCCTTAGCGACCTTGGCTACACTTAGACAAATATCGAACTGACTTTTTGAAATGCGCCTAGACTAACTCACCTCATCATTCAAAAAGCATATTTCTTATAAACACGGTTTTGCTCTTATCCATTTCAGGGCACACTTTGCTGAGATTTAGAAAAATATGATTGAATTTTCAGTTGGTTTTTGTCTATGTGTAACAACAAACATCTCTAACGTTAGCTTCTTGTTGCTTATATTATTAACTGATAAACATAAGTTTCTGAGGATTTCACAAATGCAAACAAAACAATTTAGTTTCGAAGGAACTTGTCCGGCAGTAGAGTGATTTCCTACTGAGCTACTTAGCCTCCAAACTGACTATGGAAACAGATTCAAATTTTTTCTAAAACTTACGTTTTTTAGAAATTCATTTATTAGAAATAGAAAATTTGTAGTAAAAATAGAAAAAAAAACATATTTTTGGGATTGTCGATTGTCGAGAAAGCCTTTCCATTTTCAATACAGTTTTTTCTCATATTTAGAAATTATTTGCGAAAACCAAAAAAACGTATTTTTCAAGCCGATTTTAATTTTATGTTGAAATTCATTTATAGAAATAGAAAATATTGAAATAAAAATAGAAAAAAACAACATTATTTTTGGGATTATCGATTGTGGAGAAAGCCTTTCTATTTTCCGTAATTGTTTTTCTTATATTTAGAAATTATTTGGAAAACTTTAATTTTAATCTAGAATGAATTTCGCATGTTTTCTACTATTAAAAAAAGAACCGTTGACTGTTGATTTCGATTGTGGCAAGTGTAGCGAAGTTAACAGCTTGATTAGCTGCAATTAAAAAGAATGAAAAAATTCACAGAGCTATCGCATGGTGTGATTGTATTGGTAACCGACCATGTCAACTGCTGTGTGTGTGTGAGTGTGTGTGTGTGTGTGCGTGTGTATGTTGGCATGTATATGAAGTGCGTGGTTCGTTGTTTCGCTGGCTGTTGGTGGTGGTGGCGCAGTGGTGTGCTGGGTGTCGTGTATGCAAATGTTTGACAGTGTCGCTTTATTGTTCCGCTTCGTTCCATATGGTTTAGCACTCGCCAAGCAGCCAAGTGTCAAGAACCACTTGCTGCTGTTGCTGTTGCTGCTGCGACTGCTGCTGCTGTTGCGACTGCCGCTGCTGTTGCTGCTACGCTGCTTAGTTGTGGAAAGTCACGCTGCCATATTGCGTGTTTTGATTGATGGATAAGCGCGGTATTTGTTTTGCAAACACTTGACAGGCGGCTTGATTAAAAAACTTCACTGCTCACATGGGACTTGTCGCTGGCGCTGCTGGTGTTGCTGTTGCTGCTGTTGCTGCTGTTGCTGTTGCTGCCTCTGCTGTTCATTTTTACTGGCTAAACGGTACCGTCCTCGATGACATGTTCGGGCGTGTCTCCGGCAAAAGACCCCCCTCCACCCCATACCCCAGCCAACCTGCACAATTACCAGAGGCGGGCAGACACAATTTACATGACGCTTACGACGGCGTGTCCTGATTTGTTGTCCCTATTTATTTCACGACCTTTGTTGAACATGCAAATTACCATAAATGAAATTGTCGAAACTGTGCCGTCGCCGTCGCCTTCGCCTTCGCACAATCTCTCATCCTGTCAGATATGTCATCACAACTTGGAGAGAAGAGCAGCAAATGAAAGTCATGCGTTGATTAATCGAAAATTCATAAACACACAGCCATCTAACAGAGAATGTATCTGTAAATGTGTCTATATACATATATATATATGTGTATGTGTGTGTGTGTGTGTCTTTGTAGAAAAGTTTATGCTCCGTAATGTAGGCACAGAGGCACTGTCTATTTGTGAGTTTATTTTCGGACATTTTTCATTTTGCCAATTGAGCGATTTCCCAGGGGTTCCAGGAGGGATAGCAGAATCATATTCATAGTGATGGCTTTAATGCCCATAAGCAATAGCACGGCTCTATTTATTGGCCATCTTATAAATAAGTTAGTAGATCAAACAAAAACAGTTTCTTGTAACCACTAAAATCTTAACCGATTGCGTATTGCGTTGAGCAGCTGGAAAGGTGCTCAGTTATCTTCATTAGAAACTTGGTGTGTCGTTGTTGAAAGTGGATCTTCGAGGCAGGTTATCATCCATATACATAGATATAGGATATAATACTTATATATAGGTCCTCTAAATATATCAACGTGTGAGCGAGACCTTAACACTCGGCCTGGCGCAGAACGAGTACATTTTCCGAATGTGAAGGATTTGGTTAGAATGGCGTCAAGAAGAAAGTTGAATGCATACCAATTGGTATTTTTAGCAAGAAAGTTATCGATTTACTTTGATAATTTGTTAGCCCCATAATGATGGGTCTCTTGGGTTTCACATTTTTGATATGTGGCTCGCATTTGTTGGCAACATTATTGCGGCGAGTGAATTTCACGCCGTTATGTTGGATGGGTGTACGCAGTAACGATAACTGCATAATGGTTTATTTATCATGAACGGGTGGCTAATCAATATGAAGGCAGTTCAGAGTGGTAATGGGGTAAATGGAATGAAATGCAGCCGAGAACAGGGTCAGGTCACTCTAAGCTAACCCACCCACAAATGTCCCCTGGCACTATAATACTTTGTATTTATTTAGCCTGAATAAAGATGTCATAAAAAACAAATTTCACTTTTATGTTTTGGCACGAGCAAGGCGGAAGAGATTCATGGCCCATTCGAATTGGCCTTTAGCATGCCGGGAAGGTGCGGGATGGGGTGGGGCGAGGAGGGGATGGTGGGGTTAGGGCTGAGTTACCATCTAACAGCTACAATATACCGAACTCGTATACCAGCTAAAAGCTACCGGCTTGATGATGCCACCACTGATGCCCAATTTCAAAAGGAGCGACTGCATGCAACATTACCATTAGCTGCCCAGGGGCCCTGGTTGTGTCCAAAGGACTTGACTACTCGCCCAATGCTCAAAGGGTTAACGTGTGCATACATTTTTCAGCTCCGCTCAGCTCAGCTCAGCTCAGCCTGATGGGGGTTGGAGTGTGTGATTCGCCTCCGCCCTGGGCCCTGATTCATGGTTGGAGAGGTGGAAGGTAGAAGGTGGGAGGAGGGAGGAGGAGATACAGGATCGGAAGCGAGGGCTGCTGTTGCTTGTTATTGTTGTCACCCTTGTACCGAATGACTGAATGGATACATGGCATTACATTCGTTAGGCAACAGCCACAGGCGGGCACCGGGCTGCCGTGGATGGAGTGGCTGCTTCGGTCAATGGGTTGGGAAAGGGTTTAAATGATTTGTCGCCTTTTACGCGAGCGATTACCACATTATAGGATAAAACGCTTCTTATATTGGAAAACACTTTTGTTTATTGCACGATGCGCCACTTTTTGAGCAAATGTATTCCCAGTTGTGCGGCCCCAGTTTCTGGTGCCTGCCACGCTGTCCGGAAAGGGGGACGCAACCGGAATTAGGTATTCAGGCAGGGCCCGTGGCAAGCATTGCGACACATTCAAAGCTTTTCCCATCGGGTTCATAAATAATTCCAAAGCAGTTCTTACATAAACAACACCCAACAACAAACACAGCAGCATGCTCGCACTTGAAGGATGGAATTCAATTTGAGCCTCCTCCAGCCTCTGCATCCCCATCCCTGGGCAGGGCCCCTTTGAGTTCGTTAATGAGTTTCTACGCAATTTCGTTAGGAAGAATTATTAAAGAGTCGACAATATTATTATGCAGCTCAGAGCAGCTTGAAGCGAGTCATACAATATGCATGCTGGTCTTATTCCTGGATCACTGAATCACTGAATCATCTACCCCCTTTGGCATGGCTTTATTAAATCCGGCATGACTAGCTGAAGACTGCCAGCGAATTGTCAATGCTAGATTCGTGAGGCGCGACTTGTATCTGATTTGTCATTTGCCATCAAAAGAAGAATCATATTACACCAGTGACACTGGCTACTAAAGCAGGAACACCAGGAGCGGTTGCCAAATGCCAACCAGGCCAGGCAGCAACAAATGGGACCACCATTGTGGTCCAAGTGGAGCCCTTGAATGCAAAGATCATATCGAGGGCAACAACCATACTTGGGCCATTTCAACTAGTCGATTGTGTTTGTTGCATGTTTTATGTTGAAACGCATTCCACAATATTTGCTTAACGAACTCGCTTGCTTGCCAAGCTTAAGCACATCATTTTAAATACTTTATTGTCAACAGTATTTACCGAAGCCCAAGGATTTGCCTACATTTGTAAGCAAGTTTCTATTATACTTGACTTATGCCACATTTTCTTGGCAAGTCCAAGCGTTGAGTTAAGTGTATTTCAGCCTCTTGGCTCGAAAGATTTGGTTCGTGTTGGTCTCAGCTTACGTTCAAGAAATTGCTCAAAGGCACGACTTCTTGAATGTGGTTTTGGTGCGATTCAATCTCGGATCTGGCCCCATCAAAACGTATAATGAGAGTAAGCAGTTTGCGGTGATTATGTCTCATCACCCGTTTTGATACCCTTTCGAAGTGATTTACTTTGCATTCACTCAAAGCACCTAAATTTAGGCATGTGTCAGGGCATCGTGCATTCGACAAATCTTCGACAAATGTTCCCTTTTCTTTTTGTATAAGCTTAAACATCATCTGATAGCTAGACTGGGCTTTGACTTAATGCTGCACTTCAATCATCTGGCAGCGGCTACTTTTGTTTTGCTGCTCAGCCACTGGGCTTTCGATCGAGTTGAGTCTCAGATTTCATAACGAGCGGCGCTATTATGCTGCTCGAAGATTATGACAAAAAGCGACAATACCCATGATCATTTGTACAAATGATCCTCACATTATCTTATAACTTTACTTAAATATCTATAGTTTGCCAGTTCCATTTTTGCATACTTTCCATATGAGAACCTTTTTTTTCCAGCGAACATATTCCAATAAAAAGTAAGTAAAGCCATTTGGAATCCGACAAGAAGATGGCCCAAATCCAACTTTAATAAACATATTATTGTGGACTTGCCAACAGTTTTTTGTTCAAAGTTATGTTTTATATACTCTTTTAGTCAGATGGACGATAATAAATAATATATATATATATATATACCTTATACCAACTGCGAAATATTTTAGAATGTACATTTTTGAGTTAAGACAATTCAATTGGAGATGTTCGATTCTATTGTGACTTATTGCATTTCTAAATATAAGCAGGAACATTACAAGGAACAATAAAATTCCAAATTGAGTTTGCTCATTTCAAATTTTTCTGACTCTGAACTAAGCGGCACAAAATCAAAATTCCCGAATCTGATTTCTTTGTTTGCGTGTTTTTTGTTTTTAGGGTTTTGTCAATTTGGCGTTTGGCTGAGTGAGGAGCGAGCAAGTAAAATTGTTGCCCGCTTAACCACAGTTGTGTGAGAGTGTGTGAGCTTGTGTGTGTGTGTGTGTGTGTGTGAGTGTGTGTTTATTCTGGGGACAGCTGCTTCAAAACAAATTGCTGATATGTCCAGAAGCGATGCCGCAAATTAGTGTGTTTTATACGTGTGCTTGCAGCAGAAACAAATTGAGCACATTTCGTTTACATTGCGATGATCACCGGAAAACAAATGGTCGCCAAGTGCCAGCAACGGAAGCTTTAACGGCCACACAGCACAGGGACAGGGACTGAAAGGGGGGCGAAAACGAGTGGACGAGCGGACAAGTGTGAGTGCAAGGTGTCTTTTGTCTGGCGACTGTTGGCGCCAAGTCTATGTCCTGTGCCCATCCTGAGCCCCGAGGCCGGAGCACTCACACCAAATACAACAATGCACGTAAGTTATTTGTTATTTGTACAGTTTGTCCCTTCAGCTGGCTGGCTGGATGGCTGGGACATCAGATGTTATGGTCATAAACAAAAGTGTTTTAATAACAAGGTTAATGACAAGTGGAATTCCCGCAAACAACTGGTAGCACCAGGAGCAGGAGCAGGAACAGGAGTGGGAGTGGCAAATTGAGATGGGGGCAGCATTTGCAGGACGTCAATGCTGGTACGTGAGAGAAGTCTTTGGTTTTTGTCGTCTCAGGACGACCGTTGGTCAGTCACGAAGTCAACAAAGTCTGAATAACGTGCCTTGACAAGCCGCAGGATGAAAGATGTGCATATGGACAGGGCAGAAATCTGTCCGTCCATTGTGTGCTGCTCGTCGTCGTCGTCGTCGTCGTTTTGTTTTGCTTTGCGGTGGGGCTAACGAGATATCCGGAATGTCTAATAGTTATGGACTTGTATCAAAATTTAATTATGTCAAATATTTCACTTGTCAATGCAGCTGGGCAGCCATGAGTCAAAGTCAAAGTCTGAGTGCGAGTGCGAGTTGGACTCCCGGGCCAGACAATGAGCAGCCACAGGCAATCGAGCTGGCACAGCTGCGGTTGCCCCGCTACACGCTCCAAACTTGGCCAACAACAACTAGCTGCCAAAGCTGCCAAAGACAGAGAACTGGTCCCAGCTAAGAAGCTGCTGCTGCTGTTGCTGTTGCTGTTGCTGCTGTTGCTGTTGCTGCTATTGTAGCCACTTCATAGATTATTAAAGCGAAATGCTACACAAAAGCATATAATTCTTATTCTTTTATTACGAGTATATTGCCTGCAAGTGTCCGACTGCTTCCAGCGGTGGTGGTGGTGTTGGTGGTGTTGGTGGTGGTGGCGGTGTTGGTGGTATTTGTGATGGTGCGGACTTTGCTTCTGCTGCTGCTGCTGTTATTGCTGCTGCTGTTGTTGCTGCTGCTGCTGCTGCTGCTGCTGCTGCTGCTGCAATCAATTCATGCATAAACCCTTATGACTTTATACGCTTCACGCTTTCCCCAACAAGAGGCCGCTGCACGGAACACTGGACCGTTGGACTTTTGGACCGTTAGACAGCCGTCGGACACGAGAGCATGTTATGGCCAGCACGGAGCGTATGGCACAGTAATATTTTACCATAATGTAACGGAAAATAGCCAAGACGTGGTCATTTGAAATATTTCATTTTATTTCGCTACAGTTTTCACAATAGCAACAACAACAAAGACACAATACAAAAAGGTACAGCGACAAACAGTAGCAACCGCAAACTCATGCAACATTACACACATACACTTGTATCTTAGTCATGTATATACATATGTGTTGCACATACATGTCTACTTTTGTACATAAGGTCACTTGTTCACAAGCGATCCCAGTTTCACTTGAAAGAGGCTGCCTCCACTGATAGATAAAAGAACTAATAAAATGAGAACTTAAAATTAAATCATTTATAATCCATACATTTAGTAACTGTTCTAAATTCTACATATCTAACGAGAAATATAAAAGTCGTAATCCATAATGCCATAGGAAAACAGAAGAATAAAATAATTTTCCCAAAAATAGTTGAAGTGTAATGCAATGAATGTGCCACAAGTGTGGTTTGATCAGCCATAGGTTTACATATGGTTTCCAGCGATATATATATTTATATATATATATATGACATATATACATATATATATAAATTCCTAATTTGGATAATTTATAAAGAAACCCATCAGTTAAGCCTAACCTGTTCAGTTTCTGCTTCTCGTCGCTTGACGCTTTGCAATTGTCAATGGGCCAAAAACTAGTTATAAGGACTGGCAAAGCAGTGCAGGCAATCCAGTTATCCTTATTCTGATTATTATTATTTGATGTCACCTTATCACTTGATTGTTAACAAATGAATGACCAGCGTTGAAATTAAGTCAGCCAGTTTGAAAGTGTTTGTCAATGTTCAGCAAAAAAAAAACCAGAAATAATGAATGCATTCACAAATCCTGCGACTTCAAGTTGTGTTCTGTGCTAAGCTGGATAGTTGTATACATACAAAACTGGACTATTTAGTATATGGGTATATACCACATACATACACACATGCATACAAATATACTGTGTGGGTATAAATGAAAATTCAAAAGCTGTCGACTTTCAAGGAGCTACGTGATGTGAAAAAAATGTGGAATTCAAGCAGTGGCATTTTGTTATTTTGGAATTGCGGGTCGCTGGCAAAGCATTCAAGGATTCGAATGCGAGCACGGACGGATACTCATATGTGTGCCATTGATTCATGAGTGCATGGGTGTGGCCGATGTGTGTGTGTGTGTGTCGAATGAGTTTACGTATGTATAAGTGCGGTACGTGTGTGCGAGAGTGTGCATGTGTCCGATTTGAAATTATTGGCTGCTCCCACGGGTGTCGTAAGTATGGACGAAATGCTTGGTTCATGCATAGTTAGCCAGCAGTGGTTCTTCAGTCCACTACTGCTCCTGCTCCTGCTCCTTCTTTTTTTCTTGCTCCTGCTCCTGCTCCTGCTACTGCTGCTGCTGCTCTTGCGCCTTGCCCCTTTTCCAGTTCCCCATTCGTGGCAAGTCTCCGTTTTTGTATTTTTTGGCTTTTCATTTATTGGATTGCTGGAGTGACCCCAGATTTTCATTATTGCCGCTTAGAATAAATGTACACCAAAATGTTATACATTTTAGTTTCGACAATAAATTGAGTTCATCGTCAATTTAAGCTTTAATAATTTAATGCAACATTGGCAACAACAAACCGATAAGATAAGTCTGTCTTATCTTTTTAATATTTCCCGTATTTTCTTTAATCACATTTTCAATACTAACAAATCTCTGGGCAACCTCGGAGCGTGCTTGGCTGTGCTGATCCTATCCTATCTCTTCTTAATTGGATGTCTTTATCCAACTCTGTCTCTCTGCTGCTAAACGTTTTTACTTTTTCTTTCATTGGGAAGATCAAACTTAAAAGTCATTTTGCTAAACTAGGCATAATCAGTAGCCGAACCTGTTCTGACAACTAGGTACCACTGATACTACTTGTTGCGGATCAGTATGGGTGCTTCAAGCACTGCGATCTAGTTGGATCTAAAATGATTCCAATTATAATAATACATACGTTAAGCTGAGCTGACGACCTTAGGTGCTATTGCTCTTTAACATGGGTTGCCTAAAACTGGTAAGCAATAAGTTAGCTTTAAATAAAATGAAGTGAATAATTTTGAGTAGAGACAGTTGTTGTTGTGCTTGATGGTTATGGTTTGTCTGACACTTGTAATCGTTGCTGGTAGCTTTGTTGTTGTTCTTTGTTGTCATTGTCATTGTAGTCAGCGATTTGTGGCTGATGCTCGTGTTGAAGACAAGGTGCGGGGCAAGCATATCAAAAGCCAAACTCTCGCAACGGTGACAATTTAGAGAATCGCCAAACAACTCTTGACAGCGCTGACAGCTGACAGAATTAGCCTTGAACAACGAGGCTGGCTGTGACGCAGATATCGCTGTGGCATTCTTTCCATGCTGTCCCACACCTTGCCACGACCAGCTTGACACCTGACTCCTTCACTCGCACAACTCGTCAGCGCCAGCGCAACAATTTGTGATTGCTGATGCTGTTTGCTGCTGTTGTTGTTGCTGTTGTTGCTGCTGTTGTTGTTGCTGCTGTTATTGTTGTTGCCGTTACTGCTGCTGTCACAATGGAACGTTACTAATCGCGTTTCTGTCACAGAAATTAAACGACTACGCGTTTGACAGATAAATTGACACGATCAAGTGCGATACATGACCATTAAGTTGGCTTAAGTAAAATGGCAACTTCTTCGTCTTGGTCTCTGTCTCGTTGTGTCTGTTGTTGTTGTTGCTGTTGTCGTTGTTGTTGTCCGTCTCGTTCCCTGTCCCAGTTATTGCCTGGCTCTCAGTTACGGTCTCTGACTCGGCCTGAGTCTGGGTCTGGGTCTTGGTCTGGGTCTCATTCACTCCCTCACACCCGTGAGCTGCCCAACAAATTCCGATTGCCCATTAAAACGGCATGTCGAAAGGCAAAAGCAGCGCATTTGTTTCTAATTGAATGTCAACAATTTACTTATTGTCAGAGTTGACACCAAAGCGTTCAGAAAGTCCTTCAAAGCCGCTGCGTAATCCCACCAATCAGATCTGCAAATGCCAACAACTGTGGCATTAGTAACTTTGGTAACTCACATATTCTCATTAGCCACTGGCAGTGGGCACATGTTTGTCGGACCCTATTTTCGAGATCTCGGTACCCTTTCCCTACATTTTTCGTTGATGCTGTATTTCACGCATACAATCGAATGTTTTCACATACGCTAACATTTCAAGAAACAAGTGAGAACGGACTTAGCCGACTGCATAATACCACTAAGCACTAAGCTTAGTCGTAATACTCTGAGACCAGAGACAATATCAGTAGAAAGTTGCTGGCAAAGAGCCTTATTTTGAAAGTCTATCTTTAAAGTTTGCCGACTCCAGCTCTCAGATTGTGGAGGATTCGTGGCTAGAGAAGATGGAAGTGGCCATGAATAATGAATTTATTGTTCGACCTATGAAAAATTGCCAAGTGTCGCTTAAAAGTTGTATATCGATTATTATTATCGATAATCTTAACGCCTTGTGTATCAAAACTAAGGTAAACAAATGCGCTGAGTTATATAAAGTATTCAAATGAAATTCTTATAAATAAAATGTATTTGTCATAAAAACAATTTTGAAAATTTCGAAATATGATTAAGTCTTAAGAGAGTAGTATTTGAAATGTAAAGGGTATTTCTAGAAATATACGTGCATCTATTAAGGAATTGGCGCCAACGTTTTATTTTTAAAGACTAGTTTACAGTCTGCATTTCGAAATTTGTGGAGTAATTGGCGCTAAACCGCCTACAAATCATCACGAAAATGTGACGAAATAAAATAAACAAGCTGTCAAATGTCAAGACTATTCATAAACATTTGTCCCCGTCTTTTATACTTGTTTACCCGCTCACAACGCTCCCAACGCTCCCAACCCCTATCTATTTCTTTATGTGTTTCTATCCGCCAGCTGAGAGACAAACTGATTTCTATACCCTGAAGCCATTAAAAATGGATAAATGGGGTATAATGGAGTTGTACAAGCGGATGTAACATTCGGAATGAAGCAACTCCGACCCCATTAGGTATCAACAGCGAATCAGCCGCCTTGTAAAACTATCGATACAAATATATATCGATACAAATCGATACCGCAATATAGATATAGCTCAATCATTAATATTAATATTGTTATCTATATAATGAGTTTTTGTTTGAAATCTTTTTTTCTGATGCCTAGTCAATCTTACAGTTCCAAGTTTGTATATACATATATAGCATGTTAGTAGGTACTAACTTAACCGTTATCGACGCGTCGTCGCGACTAGTGCACCCAAATGTATTAAGTTTAAATGCAAGTATGAGTGTGAATGTGAGTATGACTATTAGCATGAATGTGAGTGTGAGTGTGAGTGTGAGTCTGAGTGAGAATACATGCCCAGTTGCAGGGCATGTCTGTTGTTTCCCATGAGCCGTTTATTGTTTCTTGTTTCTTGTGTCTTGTGTCTCGTGTCTCGTGTCGCGTCACTGTTCTGTTGGTTAGGACAGATGCCGTTTGTAGCTTTAGTTTCCGAGTTGTCTCGCCGAGGTGAGCCACAGTCACGGGCGGAAGACAATGTGGCCACACGCACACATAAATGTGGGTGCCCTACCCAGATACGGCTGCAGCCACTGTCGGCTGTGGTGGGAGATACTGGGAGAGACGGAGAGATACCTCGAGACACCCAGAAACCCACCCAGCACGCGCCCTTAAGGCTTACGGCGTAGTTGTTGCCATAATTCGTTACCTCTTCATCGTCGCAGACGTAAAAACATATAAAAGATAGAAATTTGTCCCAGGAGCTTTGAAAATTTACAATTTAATTTCGCAGATGGCTCGACTCGGCTGCCGTGATGGCATCGAGTTGACTTATTCCGTCTGTGTTTTGACTTTTGAAGACAGTCCCCTCTCCCCGAATCTGTCCCTAACTCTGTCTCTGTCTCTGTCTCTATCTCTACACCTATCTCTGTCTCTATCTGTGTCTGCATCTGTGTCTGCGTCTGTGTCGCTGTGTGGGTCGCTGTTTCTGTGGAGCATCCACGTTCCGTATGCGAAGCTCATTCATATGCGAGAATATAGATTAAATTAGTTAAGAGCGCACTTTGACCTTAAGCACTCCGATTTTGACCAGCTTTATGGGCAATAACCGAAAATTGACTGCGGCAATCACTTTGCAACGTTGTTTCGCAGAACTTCGGCTCATTACAAGTGTATATTCGAAATGTAGCACAACTTGTGTGTGTGTCTGTGTGTGTGTGAGTCTGTGTGTGTGTGTGTGTATTTGTGTGTCCTGCTAAATTTTGGTGTTTTCGATTTGGATTGAAGACGAACTCATCGAGTTGTACATGTCGCAGTGTCACCATCCATGCTGCCAGTGTTGCCAATTCCGCTCTTTTCCTGCCAGATTCGGTGTGTTGGCCGGCTTTTAGTACTATATTTTAGCAAATGACTTGACTCTTGATATATACATAAAATACATATAATTAAATACTCTTTCAAGTCTAATAATTCCCATATATTTTACACAATTTTAAGGCTAATTGGAAGGTTCATTGCTGGTAACATCCCTTCAAGATTGGTGCAAAAAGCGCCCACAGTTTAGGAGCTGTAGTTACCAAATCTTCAATATAGATAACTGAGAACCTCTTTGAAAGTTCGGGACACAAATTAGCAACGTTCTAAATTGCTGAAGAAATAAAGAAATATTTTTAAAGCAAATCTTTTTATCAAAACGTAAATCATCTTAAAGACATATGTTTTTTAGCACCTTTAGCTGTGGCATCTTAGCCTGAAATAGCCTACAAAGATTGTTTGAGAAAGTTTTAAATGACTTTGAAAAAGTTTTAAATGAGTTTAGTAGTTTAAAGAAGGATGAACCTGAATTAAATAATAAATTTGTAGCTGAATAAAGAAATTATTTTGATAAGATAATTGAAATATTTTAAATTGAAAAGAGCATACGTTTATTTAGTTCTTTCCTTTCTCGTTACTATGCCAATAATTGTAGCTTCCTTTACCTTTATAAGCAGCTTTAATCAGCTCTCCAAAAATTGGCAACACTGCAACCAATGCCTTAGGCAGGGAAATACAGAGTGAGAGAGCAAGATGCGAGGCTAATGGAAGGGGCGAGCTCGAGTCCTTGTTAAGTCCCTGACGTCGTTATCCGCTTAATTACGATAATCATTCATCAATGTGACATTTGCGTTTGACAGACCAAGCTGAATCACGAACATGATTAATTTTTCGCTCTTCCAAGTAAAGTCCACAGAGAAACATTTGAAGCTGCCAAAGTTACACAGCAAAACTATTCAATATCATTTGATTGTTCGCCTTGCTGTTCTTGCATTGACCACGCAGGTCATTCAACTTGCTAAGTAATTGGGAACTTATATGGAGACCAAATTACTTATACCTAATATAACTTCAAAATAAGGAGCAATCCTGTCGCGAGTGCATCACTCAGCTGTTAAGAAAGTCAAATAAAACAAGGAAAGTTTAGATTGACTATTTTTGAAGAAACTCCTCTTACCTGATTGTTCCTATGACACCTATATGATATAGTCTCCCGAGCAGAATCGAACAAGCTTACCTAGAAACTTGGACACAGCTATATCGAGCCGAGTCGATTTGATGCTGATCAAAAATATATATATATATACTTAATGGGTTCAAAGCCGTCTCCTACGAAGAGTTACCGCTTTCACGATACAATTATTACTAAAATATAACAAGTGTTGCGGTTCTTGTATGATTATATTAATAGTAGATACAAATTAGTGGAAATATGGACTATCCCAGATTTGTATTGTGTAAAAAAATACCACGCGAAGAAGTCTATGAAAATTGACGGAACTTTTTGGCTTGGTCGCTGTGGGAGTGTCAAGTGTGAAGTACTTGCGGAATTCCAGCTAAACGATCGGAGGAAAGAGCACAGACTTCTCGGTTAAGGATACCGGAAGAGGTGCACAAAAGTTTCAGAAATTTAACGCATTTTGAGCTAACCACAGATTGGAATATTTGACGTACAAATTATTCTGCACATGAACACCTTCGGCGAAACTTTGCAACCGCAATATCAGCTGAAATGCCTTCAATTCAACTACCAAATTAGCTCAAGAACTTTAAGTTTGTTTGTGTGTGTGTGTTTTATTTGTTTTATTTGAATAAATATATAATAAATAATAATAAATATAGTGGAGGTAAATCATGGTCCTTGATAACCACTGCACATACGAACAACTTAGATAATTCTATTTCTAAAACTTGTGCAATTTAATTTGAAAAACTTTGCGATCTTACGGCGATTCGAACGCGTAACACTTGGTTCGTGAGTAGAGAGACTTCTCCTACTAATTTTAAGAAAAAATTTAATCATATTTCCAATTTTTTCCGAAATTTTACTAGTTTTTAGGACGATTTACTAAATTTACTACGATAAACTGTCTGCTGCACTGCGTTGTTCCTCCGGTGTTGGACATCACTCTGGAGATGCAGCTTTTGCGGCTTTTGCTGCCTTAATGCAGGCATGTTCCATGTGTGTGTGTGTGGATGTGTGAGTGTGTGCGTGCTACTGTTTACTGCAACAATAACTATAGTCATACCTTGAGCTCAGGTTTCACAGTTGCACGCGAGTACGCACACACTTAGTGAACGCTTCAGCGAGCGCTGCCTCCACAAGGTGTCTCGGGGGTGGCGCGGGTCCAAGTCGGAGTCAGTTTGCTGGTGACGGCGCCAACACAATTGCAGGTGAAGAAGAACGGTGAATATTCGGCATGGTCGTAGCCACAGTTGACCAGCTTAGGTATTGCACCGATTGCTGTTGGCAGCAATGGCCACATACAGAATGCAACATGCCTCATGCAACATGCAATATGTGTGTTGAGCAATAGGGCAACAGCCATCCGAAACGATCAAATGCAATCAATGTGCCAATCTCTCTCAAAATGATTTTGCGCAATTGGCCCCATCTTGATCGCTATGGAGTCGACAGTGTCAAGAGTGACTAGAATATATATTCACATGGAATTCAAAGTTTGTTCGGATTGTCCGATCTGCCCTAACGAAAGCTATTGTTAATATTATCAATATGTATGTGATTTAGTTAATATGCTTGGGAGCAGAGTTTCTAGGACTACAGCTTCCCCAAATTAAATGAATCTTATTTTCTGAATAGACATCATGCAAAGCAACAAGTGTGCTTTGTTTGTCTTTTGAAAGATTTAACAATTGAGAAACCAGTTTGGTTATTTTAACAGGCAGCTGTCATTTGGGCCATATGAGACATCATCATCTTGATGGCAGTGCGGCTTCTGATATACTTATTAAGCACATGGTAATAATTTAGTGGAAATTGGCTGTCTTTTAATATGCTATAAACGACTTATTTAACACTTGCACCATGCAAATTGCGATATTAATTTAGGGAAAGTTGAGCATGAGCCCAAAGCAAATGCAAGCGCCACAGCCATTACCACACATACCGGGACCGGGACCGGGACGAGGACCAGGACCAGGAACGGCAGATGAGACAACAGCCACGGCGTTTCGGTGGCGCTGGCTCTCATTTACATATGCAAATCAGGAAGCCACCAAAGCAATCGCGATGCCTTAGCAAAAGTTCCAGTTTAGGTTTCAGTTTCAGTTTCGGTTTATAAAATACCCTTACAAATGCCAAATACCCTTGGGTTTTCAATCATTACTCAAATTATGATGGTTTAATTTGGCTGCTCTCGAATACCGCGGTCATTAGCCAGGCCTCAGCCCCCTTGCAAGCCCGGGGGGCATTAATGCATAATGCGTAATGCAATGTTTGTTGAGAAACACACATCGCACGAAGGGGAAAATTTGTGGCAAACGAGCCAACGACAAGCCAAATAGCTTGTTGGCACCTCAATATATGTTGTGTCCCTTTTCCTGATTGACGAACAGAGTTATGTGCTGCAGATGTAGTGAAGTTGAAATCTGACGACACTAATATATATATATATAGAGAAATTCAAAATAAGACTGATGGTTCAGATATTCTATTCATAATCTGAAGCAAAATACCTGTTGGTAAACATGGCTAAATATCTGGAGATAAGCAGTTCTTTGGCCTGATCTGTTGATTCAAATTGGTTACTAAATTGAAATAAGACTGTGAGAAACATTTGTTTGTGACTTGAAGTTCGCTAAGCAGCTTTACTTATAATTCGAAATAATGATTTATCTGCTTTCATTTTAAGACTATTAATATATAGCTAATTGGGGTCCGTTGACAAAAGCAGCAAAAGCCAGCAAATCAACAAACGAGACCATAAAACCCTTAGGTCATTTTGGCCAAGACTAATAGGTATGTAAATGAAAGTCTGGCGACGGAAGTAGATTGTAGATACATGCATATATCTATGTAGATATATATATATATATATATATGTATATATGTGTGTATTGCACGTGTCTGTGAATGGAACTGGAACTGCGTTATAGTTACTGATTCATGAATATTTAAACGTCACATTTGGTCGCACTTTCCACGATGCTCATTAATAAGGCGAAGGCAAAAAAAAAAAACTTAAGAAAATGTAGCGATCATCGCTGCTTCGTTTGCCGTTTTCTGTTTCGTTTCTGGGGCACTGAACAAGTGCCCTCTCTATGCACACACACACACACACACACATACACAGGCACACACAGTTGGATGTACAGATGCACAAGCATATGGACATGGACATGGCACGGTTGGACAACCGCCTGAGCCTGAGCCACAGAGAAGAGTTTTCTTTGTTTCGGACATGGCCACATGCATGTGGTGCATCTGTTGAATATCTGTGGGGCTTTTGCCGTTGCATTTCACCAGCACTTGGATATGCAAGATAGCAGCGAGCAGCGTCTCAGATATGAAGTTGGATTTAATTTCATGCCGCAGTAGTTCGCGCATTCGTTTTATGCCGCAACATTTCCAACTAAACGGTGACGGGGCGGCCAATGTCTTCTGCTGCGTCTTCTGTTTTTGTTTTTTTGTTTTTTTATTTTTTTATTTTTGCTTAGACTACACGCACAACATTCAGTCGCAACAACAGAGAGAGACGGAGAGAGAGACTGAGAGAGAGAGAGAGAGAGAGAGAGAGAGAGAGAGAGGGAGGGATGAAGCGCACATAAGCGACAGTGTGTGCAAGTGAAAGGAGGCATTGAGCAGCATATTAACTTATTCATGAATACATAATCAGTGGAATTGAATGTACAAGTGGATGTGGATGTGGATGTGGCTCTGGATGTGGACAAGGCGAAGCCGCAACGTGTATTACGAGCTAATGTTGTCAACCCCTGGGTAAATGTGGTATCTATCTGGCAGTCTTAAGCCTGGCTAATGACCTTAACCGAAGAGTCGACACAACTTTTGTCAACAATGTATGTTCCAGTTTGGGTTCCACTTCGCGATACAGTTTGCTGTGGCAGGTGCAGGCCTTGGCCTGGTCACGCTCAATAAATTCAGAAATATTAAGAAATTTCAGCTATTTATAAATATTTATTCATGAATAGCCCCAGATAATAGCTGACCATCAAAGAGCGCAGTGAGAGAGCACCTCTTCAACCATTAGCTGGCAATTCAATCTATCCACAATACTTGCTAGCATTAGTTGACCTCTACTCCGACCCCATTCCAGTTTCCATTCCCATTCCCATTCCCAATTTTGAACAATACTCCTTTGGTTGCCTGACGTCATTAGGTTTTTCGGGATTTTGAATTGCTTTGGAAATAAATCACTTACTTCGTTAAAGCATAATCGGACCGGAGTCGGAGTCGGAGTCGATGCCCGCATGCTGATCTAACATGGAAGTCAATGGATACACAGACATCTGGAGAGATACAGGTACAAAAGAAACCTGTACGTAATTGTACTTTAAGAAAGCTGCGAGCACCCGCAACTGAGTACTTTCTTGTAATTTTTAATAATCTTGGATTCATTTATCTGGAAAGAACCATTCATTTGTGATCTTTCTTACGCACATAAAGAATGTATTTTATTTTTGTCTGGAAGCTGGCATAAGTACACGTCTATACGCACGACCATAACTGATCATTCTATATTTGGATAAGGAATGATTTAATTATTATGTATATAGTCTGCATATCTTATTCATTTATTCTTAATACTACGTACTTATCTAAGCAGGTTCGCGGAAAAAAGCAAAAAAGCAGCGAAGTCAAATGATTATTCTGTCAATTCTGGCATACAAATAATAATTAGCGGGTTGACGTCCGAAGGTTAAGCTAGGAATCTAGTTGATCCTTTCAGATGCTAACTAACTACCATGCTAACGTTCCTTGTCCTGTTTTAACATCAAATTCAAACAAGATTTTGGTGGCAAGCAACCCCGTCGATGAACAGAGCATGTTTAGAACCCATTTGAAACCATCTTGCTTTGTTAGTTGTCAGACATATCCGCTGGAGATAGGTCCATCAAATACCCAACGACACACATATGAGCGGGACAACAATGTTTAATCCTAAGCTGACCCAATCTAAAACTAAACTAAACTAAACTAAAACTATTTAAATTATCTGCAATAACTCGACGTCGATCTTTAATTGATAACTTAATTGATCTAATAGTAGTAACTGGTTTGATTTATTGCTGCTCTTGATTAAAGACATAAATGAAATTGACGCTAGAATTTGTTCTCATTTATGGCTGATTCGGTTCTGTTCCGTTGTTAAAGTCAGTCAAAATTAAATACATAAATTGATTCCATACTATATTCAAGAAATGACGATCTCATATTGATTGACTCGACTCAGACCAAAATTTGTTATCTTTCTTTCAAAAATTATTTGCTTAATATGTGTGAACATTAATAATGATTTTTACTAATATTTTAATTAATTTATGAGAATTAAATCTCAAATTTTGTGGAGACTCCATGAATTGTTTATTTTTGAAGCAGCGCCGCAACGTCGATCAAAATATTGATAACAACATCCGCGTACTTCCCCTCACTCTCGCTTCCCCTCAACCGGGTAGAGGTAGTAACTTCGTCGAAGGACATTTTTAATTAGCGGACGAAAGCGGCTCGTTCTTTTAGATTGAAATGCGCTGTTGCAGGGGCCATAAACGCCCTCATGAATGCCTCTCGGCTATGGATTGTGGACTGTGTGGATCTGACTGGTTGCTGTTGTTGTTGTTGTTGTTAGTGTTGGTGGTGGTGGTGGTGCTGATCCTGTTCCCGTATTCCTTGCCCTTTGCCTGTCGCAATCTGCATTGGGCGTCAACCGCGGCCAAAGCAACGACGACGGCGACGGCGACGGCGACGACGACGACGACGACGACGGCGACGGCGACGACGACTGCTCTGACCCTGTGTGCTAGTCCAGCACTCAATTGTTGTCGTTGTCTTGGCCGCTGGTGTCTTTCGCATTCACTACATTCACATTCACATTCACCCCATCAGCAGTGGCAGCAGCAGCAGCGACAGCAGCAGCAGCGGCAGCAGCAGCAGCAGCAACAGCGTCGGCAGCTGATTCATTCCGCTACGCATTATTAATGCACATATTTTGATAATTGCCGGTTTGGGCAGTCAAACGTCTGCTTCCGCGGTAGGCGTTCTTTTTTCTTTGCTCTTTGACTTGAATTTGTTTTAGTTGGTTGTCCTCTTTCGGTTTCTACACGCACACAGATACACACACACATACACACACATGCACACACACACACACAAGCGTACACTGACTGACAGCACTCTTATAAGAGCCATAAGAGCCGCGTATAAAGAACCAGCTAAAATGATTGCCCTTTTATGGTAACACCTTCACGTCGAGGCTCCCCTTGCAGCCATCAGGTAACAAGCAGCTAAAGTTTTATCTGTGCGATATGCAGCTATGTAATTTTCGCTCGATTTGCTGCTGCTGCTGCTGTTGTTGCTGTTGTTGTTGTTGTCGTTGTTGTTGTTGACTATATGTGGGCATTATGCAACTTTGCATAATGTCTGCATCACTTGAAATCTGTTGTATCTCATTTAAATCTCACAATCTCAGCCTTCCTCTCCGTCTGTCTCTCTGTCTCTCTCTCGCACACAGTCATTCTATCTCTATGTATCCAATATGGGCTCGCTCAATCGGTTACAGGCGCGCATTTACTTCCCATCCGTCAATCAAAATGAAAATGACCAAAAGATTAATCGTTTGTTTCGGAATTTTGTTTGATGTTTTATCGACACAAAGTCCCCCAGTTCACACATGCATGTATATTCGTAGACCCATACATACACATGTACTTACATAAGCTGTATACACATACATACACACATACAAGCATATATACATACATATATGTAATACATATTGACATATCTCAAAAACACACGCATATCGGTCAGCTCTTGACTCAGTCTCGCAATTGCCAACTCATGGGCCAGCCAATGATGATGATGACGATAATATTGATGACGAGGTGAATGATTTTATACATACATGTATGTACATACATAAATGTATATATATCCAACAATAGTCTGCTTTATATATCCAGGATAATCATCAATTACGATTTCTTAAGATTATCTAATTTATACATGCATATGTATATATGTATGTATATACCTCACATATGTATATACATATATATCTATTGTAGTTTATTTAAAGCATAGCTCAAAAGACAATTTAATCATTTATATGCAAATTTATCGATAAGTAAGACTAGTCAAAACAATGAACAATGAACAATCATCCGAAGGTTACATACCCTGTGGACCAGAGTCCACTTGCTCAAAGCTAAATAAACTAAGTTAATAAAAAACAACAATAAATGCTGTGCCAAAGATAGCTCGACTAGAAGATACCCTAAACTCAAGCCATTACACAGCACATATGTATATATGTATATGCAGCCTACAGTAAATACTTGCGATTCTTCCTATTGTTCATTGATTTCTATTGATTTCTCTAGAAGCCTATATCTTTGGAAATGTCTTATTATCAAAAGTCGATTTGGACAATATTAGGAAAACGGGCAAAGTTACAGTTAGATATACGACAATATGTTATCCAAATTTGAAGTCTTACGCCTTAATAGTCGTGTTTTTATCGAGGGATATGGTTAGATCAACTGGGTTATTAGTGCCGATCAAGAATGTATATACTTTCTGTGCTCAACGATGCTTCCTTCTGCCTGTTACAATTTTTACTGGGTACAATGCATAATTAAAATAAAACAATATAAATAGCCAGTCGAGCTCTCGCGACTACTACATTCTAACTTCTTGATTCAGGTACAAAGCCATAGGCCTTGCACTCGCTGATCAATCACAGAGCCGAGTCGAGTTTTTGACACCGATTTGGTGTATTTGAATTTGTGCGAAACCCAAAGCCCAGCATGATACACTGAGCACAAAAGAGCACAGCTTCAGATAGAGCTCGAGCTCGAGCTGGGGCAAGAGCAAGAGCAAGAGCGCAAATAGCTGAGACAGTGAGTAACATGAGTACGCACTAACGTTCGCCTTTCTCCAAGTCTCCATCTTTAACTGAGTTGAGTTTCTATTTCTGTGGCAAGTCTTTGCTGCTGCAGACCACAACCTTGTCGGTCAATTTGACTTGGGCAATATGGCAATCAACGACTGCTTGGCCTTTGCTTTTCCTTTTGCTATTGTCGATGTGGATGTTGATTTTCGATGGGTTCTGGGCCATAGTATTGGAGGTCAACTCAAGTTGGACTTGGTAGATGGTCGCAATTTAAATTAATGATTTTTTCTACGCTTGATCTGTGATAGTGACTGACATTTTCCCGACATTTTTAAGATTAGTCCAAAGTCATCGACATTTTCTACTTTCTACATTTGGCGCACATTCGACGCCTGCTCCGCTCAAGGGCTTTGCTTATGTTCCGGCCATTGTCAGGGTTCGTCATTTATCCTCCATGCTGTATGGCTATGAACGAGCACTTTTTTTCTGTACCGCATCGAGAAACGTAAAACGTAATAATTATGTAAAGAATCATCCGCCCTTTGCGTACAGTAGCTTTTACTTGAAGCCGCCGAGACCGAAGCTGAAGCTGAGTTGTAGCTGAAGCGGCTTGGGAATCAATACAGTGGTTACTTCTCTCACTCTCTGCCTGTCTACTTGTGTATGTTTGTGTGTGTGTGTATGTGTGTATGTGTCTGCCAATCTGCTACTCTGGCGCTTCGGCCTGGTCATTACTAGATTGAGATTGATGGCATGTACTCATACTCGGGACCCGGCCTTTGTCCCAGTCCCCGTTCTGGTATAGGTATGGCGCCAGCATTCTGTCGCTTCGTCGTTTTGAGTTTGGTATTGGGTTTGGGTTTGGGTTTGAGTTTGGGTCTGGTCTTTGGATTGGGCCGGGTTTACAGCGACCGGTGACTACTGATATTTGTGTTTGATATTGTTGTCAATAATTTGTCACAATCGCGGCAATGGAACAAATTGTTTCACGTCATGTTATTGTCAAGATTTGTCGATTCCGGCGTTGATAAGCAAGTGACAAAATAATTAAAACTCATTTTTAACCCCAAGCCACAGTGATTTGGAAAATAATGCGACAAAACGTTGAGTGCTCAACATCAGATGGCTCAAATGGACATGGGACTGGTCCCGACTCAAAATCTGGCAGTCATGCACTTATATACTCTTACAAGATCGAGATACTGATGTCAAATAGAAGAAGTGCCCGAAGGATGAGCCACATCCACAGCTGGTGCAGGTGACCGACAATTGAGGCCGAGGGAAGGCCGGTGAATTGCCAACTTTTGGTAGGTAAGAGCCAGAATAGCTGCGTCAAATACTAAATGAAATAGCAAGGAAATATTAACTGGTTGCTTATCGATTTCATACTGTGATACGCAGTGGTTGACAGCCCTTGAGCCAGAGACTTGAGACATGGAACACCGATAACTACAAAGCTCGCACAATTTGAAAACTAGAGTCCCCAAATTTAATCTGTGGATTGATGTATTTCAATTTAGTATATAGATTTGCTATTTGCCTGTATCATCCATCGATGAGCCAGTCGACATGAATTCTTAGAAAATATTACAATGCTAGAGTTCATTACCAACTTCATAAAATTCATACATAAAATTCACTCAAAATTAAGATTTTATTGCTGCTAATCGAAGTTTCCATCAATTTTGTTGGTATTACACATTTAGTCTCGAAGTGTGGTGTGATGTGGTGTTTTCTTTCCCAAAGACTTATCAAAACATCCATTTATTACTTGAGTTTTAAATTAATCAAAATTAAGTTTCCATTAACCGTTCATTTTTTCGGCCTAAGAATAAACTAGTTTTTAAGCAATAACATTTGAGATAATCAAGCCAGCAACTCTAAATGAACAATTTATCTCTGAAACTGTATTACAAATTTGGACCATGAGCTCTCTTATACCAGATCCGGATCAAGTAATTTACACTGTTTCAAATGTGTTCCTCAACTAATACAAAACATTATACAAACTTTTGTCATTTTCCTGCTCCTACAGTCAATAGTCGAAAGGTGATATAAATAAATAGCCATTTCGTTCAGGAATATATATAATATTCATAGGGTATGTATTCGTGAAGAATGCTCGTTAAATCGGTGTATTGAAATTGATCAAAGGCATTGAAAGTTGTGGAATGCCCGGCGACTTTGACAAATTCAACTATCCACGGCAGATGCCGATAATAAATGAGTGTCCATGCCTCTGCTCATCAAGAGAGTGATTATTGAAATGATATGTTTGCTCATTTAGCCGGGTTTCGGATGGGTCTTGGATGGGGGTGTACACTTCATATATTGTCATTACATTTAATGGCCTGTCCGAAATGAGTGTACGAGTCGACCGAGAGCAGCAACTACTCGAAGCATCCAGCATAAGTATTCACTTGTGTTCCAGTGTTAGCATATGAAACGAGGCCCAAAGTAAAAGAACTACTCGTGAATGTTTGGCTCTTGTTATTTGGTTTTTGTTATTTTTGTTATTTTTTTTTCTCTTTTTTTATGTTCGGGTTGATTTTTTGGTCTTGATGTGGTGTTTTAGTCATGGCCAAAACATTGTTAATGGCATTTGGGTCGTAATTTCGTTTGAGATATTTAAAATTTCCCATAACTCAAAATCAGTGGAAACTATTTGTGATTACCGCTTGTTACCGCTGCTTTTCATACTGCTTTCTACTGCGATCAATCAAGTCAATTTGTTGACCCAACCCCGGACTGTGTACAAATTATTAGAGCCAGTTCTTCGCTTAGCTGCCGTGCCGAGCCGAGCCCGAACCCAAACCCAAACTCAAAGCCAAATCCAAGTCCAAAGTCAAAGGCAAAGCTAAAGCTGATCAGCCGATCAGCATCGGCCTGAGTTGCGGTCTTGGCATTTCCAGAGCTGGTTATGCCTGTCACGGCGTGCATCTTTGAGAACCGCGGAAATATTAGTGCCACTGGGTAATTACCGAATCCAAATGCGCCACAGTACATGTTTACACAGAATAAACGCATGGGGAATGGGGGAATGCGGGAAGAGATCGTAATTAATTACAATTGTTTGACTTGCAAAGGGATGGACTGCATCCATTTTATATAATCACTGATCAAAGGATCAAAGGATCACACAACCATTGCTTCGATTGTTATTTATTTTGATCGAGTTATATGACGATCGAAAGGTATTGTCTTAACTAGAGAAATGATAAACTAGCTTGCTTATGAGATAGGCAGATGTAAGCGGGTGGATCAGAAGGGCAAGTGCAGAAGCAGAAGAAGAATAAAATCTCAAACATTCAAATCTAGCAGCTAGTTCAAAATTGAGAATTGTTGCGGAATGAAATATGCTTTTATTTTTCTGGAGTTCATTAAAGATATGCCTCATCATGAGCCTAGATATGCTTGCTAGTTTAGCAGTCCAATACTGATATCATATATTGAACGTATCTTAGCCTCCGGTCAAAATTGCAACCCTCCAGACTTCTTGCTAACATGATCCTTGTTGATCCGGTTTTATTCGTCCTGTCGAAAGCATTGTCTGCATTACTGGCATAATTTGCGTGCATCTATCAAAATGGGGAGTGTTCCACAAGGGGTGAAAGCCATGCAGCTGGCCAGAGTCGCCTGTCTCCGTTGAGGCTTGGTTCCACTTTCCGTGGGAGGGTCGGGTAATAAATCAGTGAAATTGAAATAATTGCAGGAGTGGTCTACAAGGATAAATTTAATTTCTATTGTATATATCTCTTAACTACTACTAACACAATCTAGCTTAAGGGTTTATTATTGGAAATGGGTTATCTTTCAAAACACATAATAGGCAATAAGTAATTAAGAATATCAATTTTAATTACATAGCAAAACATATACATAACATAAACATATATAAATATAAATATAATATTACGAAAAGCGTACCCAAATTGAAAAACTTATAATCAATTAATATTAGCAATTTGTTAATATAAGATTAAGCTCAAGGATGAAAAAGGATATAAGAACCGAACCCAAAGATGAGACACCAGATCGAATAGTAAGCTGAACAGTTGGCAAAATTAGTTAAGTTCGCAGCTGATTTTGATAAATATATATGCTTGTTAGCCATTTCAATTGGGTACAGGGTATAAAAACGTTCATTATGCATCCCAATTCATATTTGTGACCATTCGAGGAGGCAAATCTGTTGCAGTTGCAAGTATGTTTGTCTTGCAATTGCTCACATATTTGGCATTCCCTTTGCACATCCACATCCGAGTGTTCTTCGACACTCCCATTTACATTTATTTGTCTATCCCTATAAAGCGAATACAAACAGATAGCGCCAGCGAGTGTTTGTATCATCATCCGACTTTGCTTCAGATTGTGGGTTGTGGGCTGCTGGTGGAGACAACCTGCTGTGCTTTGAACGCTTTTAGATGAAACAGTCCTGATCCATTTTGTGCACACGCACTGCTCACTACTTTATTCTCTTCGTTTTATGTATTTTCTGTTGATTTTTTGTTGATTTCTTGTTGTTCTTTTTGTTTTTTCTGTTTTATACAACTCAAGTGTCTAAGTGCTCACCGGATTCGATGCCGATGCCAATGCCGATGCCGATGCCGATTTCCAATTCAATTTCGATGCTGAATGCTGACGCTAACTTTGACGCTGTCTTCAATGTTGCCGCCGTCGGTTTATGAACATCAACATGCGATGCGATGCCAAAGCTAAATCCAAACATTCGTTTTGGGATACGGGTGGGTTGATCGGTGTACCCTCTGCACTGGCTGGCTGGCTGTCTTCACTCCACCAAAACGTTGGCCCACCGACTCGACTCACCTCTCGATCCAAACCATTCGTGCACTGCACAAAAAAACTCAGTCTCAGTCAGAGCGTACAGCTAATATTTGTACGGATCTTTTCTGTACATGTCAGATTAGCGCCACTTGATTTCATGTGTACATTCGAAGAACACATTTTTAATTGTATACAAAATGAACATGTACATTTCATAATTGTTAATTTGTAACTTTCGAAAGTTATAATTAGACCCATTGTGCCACTCTAAAACTCAAACTTACTTCTGTATCTCTGCTTGGCATTATTTGTACTATATCTCTTTCGCATTTCAGTTGAACTGAACACTGACTGACACTGACACTGAAGGTATTCATTCGATTATTACCTGTTGCAAAAATTGAATTGAATACAATTTAAATGATGCACAGTAAGCAAATAAATATTAATCGTCCTGTGCAACAAGCATAGTTACCTAGTTGCTTGTTGCATAAGATTATTATTTGTGGAGATGATTTTAACAACAATTTGTAGCTATTTACATATATGGATGGGAATTGGGATCGGGGAATTGGAATCAATTGTTTCTTCAGTGTATGGCATTGGCGCTGGCTAATACCGTCGCCATCGTCGTCGTCGGTTTGTTCGTCGCCATCAGCATCGGTGGCAAGAATTCTGGGAGGGGGTTGGTGGGGCGTTAGGGGGTGGCCATCTGTTGCACATCATTCGCACTTGGTTTCTGTCGGCGCGTTTCCCTATATTAATGGTAATTTCTTACTTTTTGTATACATTTTTGGTTAAAATGTTTTTTTTCTTCTTTTTTTTTTGTGTATTTTGCTTTTATTTCGGGGCAACATTGTGGATGCGAGTATGCGGAGATTTCAAATAATTTAATCGCTCCTCTTGCCTTGCATTTAAGATTTATATTTTGTTGATACTTAACAATTAAGAATTTTGCTTCGTCTGCTTCGTCTGCGGTCAATATGAGAATATCTACACACACAAATGCTACATACCGAATAGGTACATATGTTCCTATTTACGATTACGATCCATACCCATGTTTTTAGGTGTTGGATTAATTGGACCATTTACAAATTGAAAGTGCATTTTTAGCATTTAACCTGCTCGAGAGATGTGCACTAATTACTTCCGAGGCACACTTTATTGACTTTAGTCAGAAGCGATGGATCGTTAATACCGAAATTTGAATTGCAATTATAATAGTCGAGGTTGAGGTGCAACAGTTCATTATTATTGAAATTATAGAAGCGATAAGCCGCGAACCCGGCCAAGCTTATTAATGGGCCGTTGCAACCAAATGCTGCACACTCTCCATAGCACACACCAGTGGCAGCAACATACCAGCACCAGCAGCTAGAACAACAGCAGCAAGAACATAAGAACATAACAAGAGCCGGAGGTTGAAGAGGTTGAGGAGGTGGTAGAGGTGGCAGAGGGACCAAGCAAACTTAGCAGAGCGCACAGTATGGGGGAACTTTTTAGTATTCTTGATTTTTTACTATTTCGCGTGAAAGAAATTACGACGAAAAATGTGCTCTAATAACAATAATTAAAAGCAAACAAAATTCTAAGCTAACCAAACACCACAAAATACGTAGTATCCAACTCATCCATATATTTATATATATATATACATATATATATATATGTATATGTATAGAATACACATGTGTATACTCGTATGTATGGGACCCCTCTGCACAGATTTCACCACAAGTCATTGCCAATGAAATTTAATTATACATACAACAAATAGAAGACGCAATTGTAACTGTTTATTCCAAGATGTTTATATATGTGCATAGCCCCCAATCTGCCTCCACGCAACTCGCACATACCCAAATAATCACGAAATCCCATTTCAGATGAAAAACATACATAACTTGTGTTAATTCATTGGTAAATGGGAAAACTGAAACGATTGTTTACGCCGGGCTACTACGGATAGTGAATAGGTTTAATATATAAGTCAGGTCCTTCGCTTAGTTTTCTGAGGGATTCTGGAAAACTCAGGAAATCAACATCAAGAGACAAAAATACGAAAGTATAGCCAAATTAGGCAGACCGCTGTGTCCTGGATATAACTAAACTTACTTAAAGATTAAAAATGGAACATATACGATATAATAATCCGTTCTTGATTAAACAATCTAAGCTTAGAGTCTTTAAGCAAACTTTACAGCACAGAACAGACGGACAGGGTAACGGACTTGAATGTATCGACTCAGCTACTAATAGCTGATCAAGATTATAAATATAGATGAGGTATACATATGGGGTCGAAAACCTTACACACATCACGAAAAGTGCAAACTTCAAGAATATATTTCTCATAAGAATGAATGGTCTATTCGAAATAGATCGAGTTCAAGTCATATATATGTTGTATGTTTGTACAATTTGTACAAATATTGCTAACAAATTAGAGAGTCGTTGATCTAATGAAATAATAAATTAATATATTCCAAATTGGAAGTCTCCGTGATATGGGTAGGAACTCGTATGTTGATGCTTATTAGTTTATCTATACTATATGCTGCCTCAGTTGCTTACATCTTAATATTCCATCTAATCTCTGGCTTCAATCACGTTCATATAGATAGAGGCGCACAACCTATAGACTCCTTTGCCTTTGGTATCAGTGTATTGGGCCTAGGGGACACTGGCCTAGAAACGCATTCCCAAATTGATACCCTGACACTTATAACACAATTTTAGCGATGTTTGCATGCTAAAGACTATTGATCAATATATAATTGTGGAGAAGTCCGACACTGTATCAATATCTTAGGGTAGTGAGAGATTAGAAAAAATCAATGGGAATGTTAATCGCCTCGGCACTTGGATGTAGCAACTGTGAACAGCTATCTGGTCATGCTCATTCCGCTGCATGTTAGCATCACCTCCTCAAATTTATCTAATCACCTCGCCCCCACTTTTGGGCCCCGCTAGCCGGCCCCAGGCATGTGCCTGTTGAAGATGGAGCATTGTATTTGGTTTATGCCACGTGAAAAATAGCGATCCAAGACTTTAATGTGTACTACAAATTTTTTATTTCTAACTTGGGTAAACATTTAGCCAGAAGTAAACAAATACAAGACACTTAAAAGGTATTTTCGGTAGTCGGCACTTGTGCCCAAAAGTAGACATTTGGATCAGTTCGCATCGCTTCAGTTTTGTTTCGTTCTTTTCAATTGTAGGAAACGCAAATGATTATTTCTTTAAGTTTTTGTTTTTTTTTTTTTATGTTTTGTAGCCTCCCATATTGATTTATGTTGATTTAAGGAATAAGTTGACTCATGTGCTATTAACACTTCAAAATGTGCTCATACACAGATTATACTTCCCATACAAATCTCGCACAGCACAGATGTGTACATGGAAATGTTACAACTGTCGTGAAGATTTCTCAGACGTATCGACAATCTAGGGCAACAAAAGAATAGTGATATTCTGATCAAGTATTATTCTTGAATTTTCATTTTAGTTTTAATTTGAGCCATTACCTTTTTGTCAAACTTTATGCTCTGCTGGTCAGAATCGAAAATTACTTGCAAATTGACTCGACGACGTCGTCTGAGCGTTTTGGGTCGAGCGTTCCGCTTTCGGCTAACTTCTGAAAATGGTGCGTGTTGTCTCAGATTTTGCATTGTTGTGCTCTGAAACCATTAAATTGGTAAAAAGGGTAGCATGCGCTAATTTAGGATATTTCATTTGATCGATTTTCCCAGTCTCCGTTTTCCGACTATCGATGAAAATCGTTAATGAATCAAATGAAATTATTTATAATGTTGCCAAAATGCAGCAGTAAGAAATCATTTTCTGTTCAACGTATTCATTTAGATGGTTGTAGGGTATTTCCTAGTCGATCTCTCTTAACTAGAGCAATCTTCCTTGCGTTTTTTTTTTTATTATTATTTTTTTTTTGTACAAATCAGGCCGCGCCCCAAACTGGAAGTGGAGCTAAGCCCCAGCCCCAGCCCAGACATATCCCCGGTTTGTGCTTGCGTGCTTGCAGAGCCTTTTGGATTCTTTTTTATATTATTTTTAGTTTTTAATCGCTGTGTTTGTGGCTGTGTGAACGATCATCAATCGGCGGCGCTTGGCAGCAGCAGCAGCAGCAGCAGCAGTAAAGTCCAGTCCCAGCGATCCTTGGCTGTTCTGCCCTTAAAAACCAACAATAATAATAACAGCGACAACAAAAAGAAACGAATACAGAGAAAAGACGAAAAAAAAGAGCGCTGTCCACCTATCTGTCTGGAGCTTAGATGCCATTTTTTGACTTTACAGCCAGAAGGTAACACCCACTTGCTGATTCCTGCATATTCCAAATCGAAATTCATTAAGATTCATTCTATGAGGACCGACAGGGCACGAAGACAGCTTTTTGTGTATCGATAAATACATTTTCGGTGCTGCTGATTTTTTCATAGTCTGGCCCCGGACAGGACAGGCAGAACCAGCACTGAATAGGATGGGACGGATGCGGTTTTTACGAGAACAGCTTTAATACTCTGATACTCCAAATATAGAAGAGTATGTCGGCTTTGTTAAGCATTCATTTCATATCAACATGTCTCTATATTTCATAACTATAGATAGATGCCTTCCAAAATTGGCCAATAAATAGGTAAAGCCCATAACTCCCACAGAGACTCGTAAAATTGAAAGTTAAATTGCAGACGACCAGGCACCTGCCTAACCCACCCACAGAAGGGTTCCATTCATATGTTTTCAGCTGGTTTCAGGGTATTAAATAGTCGGCTCTAACCTAACCACACTTGATTTTGTCGGATTTGACGTTTACGCATCCATTTTTGGTCGATTTTTGTAACTTAAGGTATAAATTGACAGCAATCCCAAAAGAAAGGAAATTAGGCATTTATTTTAATGGGGTCCCTAAGTCCAAAGCGAGAGCTACTTGCCAAAAACAACGGCAATAACCCTCCCAAAAATAACAACAACAACAACAACAAAACCAAATACGACAACCGAAACGAGGACCATGAGGATGAGCTGAGGATAGTAAGTGTTTCGCTGTTGATTTTTTTCTTTTCCTTTTTCTTTCTTTTTTTGCTTCCTTTGCTTCTTTTCGCATTAATAAAAGAATCGAGGAGAAAGAATGGCAACAAATTTGCCTTTATTTGATTGTGTATAGTAAATTTATTTGGCTGGTCGACTTTTATTTGTTAATTTATTATGATGTTCTTCCGAAAATGAGTCTAGAGCTCCCCCAATTTTCCATTATGCATGCATCTTAAGCCTGTCAAACTGCCCATTTATAAATACAAACTTACTAGTCGCTTGCGAGAGGCCCTCGATAAGAACGTATCGGATTTGGGAAGCCGAGATTCGCTGGAAAATAATTAATCAATTATTTTTGTTTTTTTGTGAATTGAGTTCTTTCAGATTTAACTCTTATCAAATGTCAGTCTGATCTGCATAATATATAAATTTTTGTTTCAATGTTGATTTCATAATAAATCGGAATGAGAATATTCTTTACAAAGTATTCGATATTTTGAAGTTCGAAGTTTTGTTCACGATTTTAGTTTCCACAGGACCGGAAATATATATATATAAACTGGGCCAATATATTGGGACACATTGGTGGGAAGAGACGCGACTCTGTGCTGTTAGATACTTTGTCCAGATTGAGTGAAGGTATCCTCAAAATGCCTATCATCATGATGTTGTTTGTACAAGGTATTCCAAGACTGCCTGATGGATGTTAGATGTTATGTAACTGCATTTCTCTCTACGATATGACTTTCAAATCTGTCTTATATCCGAGTAGTAACTGCTTATTTCGTTTAAACAGCAATTAATTGCCAATGGCAACAAAAGGCTTACAGCACGTCAAAACATTCTCTGGTCATGGTGATGACGATAATGGTGATGTTGATGTTGATGGCGATGGCGATGGCGATTGCGATGGCGATGGCGATGGCGACGGTGGACGGCGTCTTCATGGGGCGCATGGAATTAGATTTGTACATAACGTATGTAGAATAAAAACGTTAATAGGTTTTGGGCCGACAAACAATGAGGGACGAACAAATTTTTGATTTTACGCTCTAAATTATGTACGTACATTCGATCAGCTTTTAGTAATTTGTATATCGATTTTGTATAATACGAAATACAATATCAAATACAGGGCCAACTTTGAAATCGGCCAACAAACAGTGAATTGTGGCTTAAACAATTATTCGCCTGCACAATCAATGCAATTTGAATTTGAATGAAATGCCCATCCTCCATTCGAACCATATAATCTGAAGAGCATTCTCAATAAGGTCAAATATAAATTCATTATTGTACATACTCGAAGCTGGAAATAATTAATAAATAAATAAAAAAAACCATAATTAAGTTGGGGTATAATTTAAATTTAGATTTAGCTGGTTTTAAAAATTAAAAAATAAATATATTAAATGTGTATTTTTTTTTTTTAGATGTACATCTTTGGTCTGGTGGCACCCTGTATTCTGATATACATAGGCACGCACACACGCACTCGCAATGCATTCACAGACACATCCAAATACACAACATTCACATGGACATAATCAATCCATACCCAAACATCCATTCAGACACCACGGTGACCATCGCAGACGCAGACGCAGACGCAGTCGCAGACGCCAAGCGAAGACGCGTTTTAAGCGCACACATTTATACACATACATACATACATACATACCTATGTACATACATACATCATGTATGTATTGTCGGACGGTCCGGCGAGACCTTTGGTCTGTCTGTGTGTGTGTAGGTGTGTGTGTGTGTGTGGTTCGAGTCATGTTGTTTTATAATAGACTACGGCTTTGAAGTTGTTTTGGCGATGACTTCGTCGCTTCATTCTCTTTCCGTTTTCCATAAATTTAAATTATTAATTTTTTAACCACGGATAAGATGACGCTGACGATGATTATGTCGTTTTGTTATTGCTGTCGCTGCTGATGCCTTTGTGCCGTTTTAACGAAATGAGAGTAATTTGTGAATTTTTACCTTTTTCATTTTTGTTCTCCCCAGTTTGTTTCCATTTGTTTGTGCTTCTTTTTTTCTGTGCCGACCGTGGACCAGACAAAGGCAAACCAATTTGACCACATGCGGCCCAACACCAAAACCGTCGCCATGATGCTCAAAACAAACATGGAACTCGACTCGGCCACAAAATGCTTCCTAACCGAAAGTTAAGAGTTAAGCCCGCGGTCGAGGCTGCGTCCAGACGATGCGACGGTTCGACGGTTCGACTATAATACGCCAATGTCCGCTAATGTCTTACAATAATAACGAATAACATTATACACAATAATAGTAAAGCGAAGGACGATCAAAAATAACAACGCTTTAAGGTCATATACGCACATGTCTACTCTTTCAGCCATACTCCATTCTTTGGTAGTTGTGAACTGCAGAAATCTCAATTAGAGACACGTCCCCGTAACTTAGCTGATTGGGAGTCTCGACTACACAAATATGGATACAACAATCAAGAATGTCCGGCACAATAGGTCTAATACTCACATACATAGAGTGGAAACATGGTGGGCATGGTTAGAAAACTTAGCGAGTTTAGAATAGGGATGCCACCCATCCACCCATCAAAAATATCGGGCGATTAGCTTGGAAAAGTGCTTGCCACTCTTGGAAGCACTTTTGGTGACTATAGCCTTAAAGTTGTGGAAAAATCTGGTTTCATTTTCGGGGTCCAAATTGGTTCAACATTTATTGCATGGATTGACGAAAATACAGAGAAACTTTAATCAGACAACAAAAATAATTAAGATGCCAAACCACAAATGAAGAAGAAGATTATTAGACATAATATATCTGGCTTAAGGTGCACAGTTTGCATGGTAGCTTAATCTTCGATGAGAGGTTTTCAATGTCAAGACTTTAAGATGAATTACTGTACATTATTATTAAGTGATACTCAGAGAATGGTTCAAGATTTAGCATTTTGGACTTGGTTTCTTGTTGGACAGTAAATATGAATCCTAATGAAACCGATTAGACTTATCTAGTCCATATATCTCGACTTTGAAGTATACAAAGAATACAAATATATATATATATAGAGTCGAGAATACAAATATTTGAAAAATGTATTTATTGACTTCAAGTGGATTTAAGGTCAAATCAAATGCTCATAAATACCATAATGAAGCCCAGCTAACAAATTTGCAAATAATGCTTTTGCACTTTTTATAATGTTTTAAAGCTAGGGGACTGACTGCTCCAAAATTCCCCACAATGTTGTTTTACAAAGTGATGTACATATTTTTGTGTGGATGTATGCCTGTGGCATTAGCTGTTGCAATCGGAAGCTGTGTGTGGATTAGTGTTTGGGATACAAAAGGCCGTTGAAAAAACGTTACAAAATATGAAACGCAGCAACTGGAACCCAGCAGGCAGTTTTTTGCTGTACCATTTTCCATTTTCCATTTCTTGCTTTATTTTTTATTTATTTTTGTTTTGTTTTTGCCTTTGTAATCCTTGCGGCTGGGGCAATCGTGGCAATAATCGCATATGTTGGGGCAACCGATGGCACTTGACGAGCTGCACAGCGGCTCTGGACGTTTGAGCAGCAATCCAGCAATCCAGCAATCGCTGGAATCGTCAGTGGAGTCGTCAATGGCATCACTGAGCCCACCAGCCAAATTGACAATGGTAATTGAAACGCGCACGGTGAGTGCTCTTAGCAAACTCGCTTATCGTAATAAACCACTTATACTTATACGGAAAGTACTTCAGCAGTGTGCTGTTAGTTTCGTTTATTTGTGCCCCATGCACCACAACGCTTTGGTTGCTTTTGTGCAGTGTATTGAAATGAATTCATTCGCATTGATTCATTGATTCACTGATTCACTGATTCATTGGCTCATTCATGCATTCCCACAAAAACACACTAATTCATTTTGCAATGCTTCAGTTCAGTATTGATCGATACGATTAGAATATATGACTATATCTATATATATGTAATTGAAATACTTTCAACTATTTCCTCACATTACAATTGATGATATGTGTGGACTGCTCTCGCTCTGAGAGTTGTTCGACTGTAGAGTATCGGATATTCGATCAGTGTAAACTCAAACATTACAAATTTCATTCTTTTCTTTGTTTATTTTCCCTTGATTTTTTGAGGGCATGCGCTGGAACTTTGAACCTTGTTTTTAATCGCATCAAAACGAAACTAATGCGAGTATTATTCTTAGAACGGAAGCGGAGGCAAGACGACCCCGGACCACGACCCGACCCACAGCTGCTGCTTCAGCCTGGCCTTAAGTTCGGGAATTAGGGTTGGGGGCTAATGAGTTGCTTCGAGTGTCGCACGTGCGTCGTCTGCTCCTGGTGCTGCTGCTGCTGCTGCTGATGCTGTTGCTGATGCTGCGGCATCCCCACTTAAAGAATGCCCCTCTTAGTGTGCTGGCAATGTCCAATTAAGGGTCCCATTAAACAAATGACCATTCAAGAGCAAAACCTTAGAATAATCTTCAACTTACGGATCGGATCCCATAATACAAAAATACATGCACAATTTGAGGTAACAACAACAGCACCAACAACAGCAACAACAGCAACAACAGCAACAACAGCAGCAACAATAACAGCAGCAGCAACCGTAGAGTACAAGAGCAACTTGGTCAGCATTCCATTGGGCTGCAATATCAGTAACATTTTGGAGGCGGACATCTTGCTGATTGGATGCTTGTAGACAATAGCAGAAAACAACAGATGCCGATCTCCTCACAGACAGACAGACTGGGCTGTAGTTAATGCCGCCCCCTTTGGCGCTGCTGCTCTGCCTCTCCTTGTTGCGGTTGAGCCCATCGTTGTCAATTTTTCTTGGAAACAATTTCGAATTAATGATGTTTAATGCTGCACGCTTCTTGGGTCACATGCGTTCGGATCCGCTCTCCTCGCAATCATCTCGTGAAACAGAAGCAGCCACAATCGTGCCATATTGCTGATGATTCCAATATGCGTTTGGATACATGTATACAAATATATATATATACATATATATATGTGTATGTATATGTAAATCCAACAACACACATGCCTCCGCTCTATCTACATAGATCTGTGTGTGTACGGCTGGGGGACTGTGGCGAAGAGTGGACTGCCGAGCACAATGGATCATGCACATTCCGGACACAAGAGCATGCGTGGCATTGGGGAATAGTCGGTCGTGGTTTTGTTTGAGTACCCGGATATACAAGCACATTATACGCACATTTCACCTACACCATGTACAACATGTCCAATAGCACCCGTTGGACTCTGAATACTGAGTCAGGAGTCAATCATCAAGGGTTATATTTGTGAAAAAGTTAGCAATATTATTTATTATATAAGATTTCAATGTCGGCAAACTAACTCCGGTCTACAAGGGTATGTTGTCTTCGTCCCAAAGATTAGCCTTCTTTCTGCTAAGGAGTGAATCCAGCTTCCAACGATTGAGCCAATCTATTAACTTAAAGTACACTTTAAATATTTTTTGTGACTCAGCTTGTCGGTGGAATGAAATGTTGTAAGAGATGTGTGGGCAGGGTTTGGCAACGGGGCTTTATTGGAAGATGTTTTAAAACTTGATAATCAGAATGGTTAATCAAACATAATGCGTGGATGTGTTTTCTGGGCTGTATCAAATCATTGAGATGTTTTTTTCGAATTTTATGTACTTATTTCTTATCATGAATTATTTTATAAAATATATAAAAGTTTCACATTTCATATATGTTCTATATATATATTTGTAAGATTGCTTAGATTTTCGATTGTTATTCAAATTAGTGATTAAACTAATATTACATATTTATTCGGATAGGAGACATTCAAGTTATGGCCCAAAACATATTCTCATATCATATATTCTTACATCTGGGTTCAGGGTATCTCGTAGTCGATTTCTGTCGATTAGAGCCTTCTAATTTATTATTAATACAAGCTTGTTATCAGTGTGTACTAAAGACAGAGTATCTGTTAGTCATGCTCTGTCACTTGTGTAGTTGTACTTGTCTTTTAAGTGAGGAGTCGATCCTAGACTTTCTTCTTGTCGTATTCTAAGTGCATTAGCTAAATCGATGCTCAATTTATGGCATTTTTCTGACAATACCTCTATATTTCATATTTGTACTTTCTTGGATTTTCTGCATTGATGGCATATCATTAAAAGTACTTCGCTTAATTGAAAATCATCTAAGAATGCCAATGAAACTGCATCGGGAGGAATCGACTACATTTAGTGTGTTAAGGGCAATGAACCAAGCTATTGATGTGGATGAGAATCAGAATCCATCTGTAACTCGACAAGCCAGTTTTAGAGCCAGAGTTGCCAATAATAAGGCAAATTTGAAATTAGATTAGATAAAGAGCGTCTTACACCTGTCTTACGCTGGTATTAGAGTCGTTTACGTCTGTTCTGGTTAACTTGGCTAAAATCACATTTGTCCACTTGCACTTACCCATTCAATGACATTCACATGCAACCGCGAATCATCAGCAAACAAGACTCGTACTCATATGGCAAATTGATTTTGAGAATTTTTCGCGCGTGCATTTGTTTATCCCTTCAAGCGTTAAGTGAACAACTGCGCTTAATGATCACAACAGCAACAGCAGCAACAGCAACAGCAGCAACAGCAGCAACAGCAGCACTAGCAGCAGCAACCGCAGCAGCAACAACAAAAAGTGCCTGCCTGCAATTATGACTATTTGCATTGCACATTACACATTTTACACTTCCAGCTCTCGAGCGAACGCCGGGCAGTTTTTCTTACTTATTACTTACTCGTATCTTCCCCCTATTTTCCAAAACCTGGCTGCGTCTTCGGTTCAGTTGATGCTTCTCGCATCTGGTCGTTTGCTTCTGTTAAGTTGTTTGGCTTGACGCAAACCGGAGACCAGAGAGGCTGGAGATAGGAGACTCCTTGAACAGCTAAAGCTGGCAGAGGGGAATCGAATGGGTTGGGATGGGATGGTATGGGATTCACTAGCTAGGGACTAGCTAGCGAGAATAGCTCTACTCGCAGACATTCTGCAGTTCGTTTATAAATATACACATATTCACACTTTCACGTTCGGATTGAGCTAATTGAAACGTATCTGCATAAACTGCATCAGGAACTGCCCTCTCTCGTTAAGCAGCGTTGCCTGCGGCCCGGACAGGCCCGATCCGGCACTAGCTCTGCCATCCAAATCTGCATCGGCCTCGTCTGTGGCGTTGGGTCTGCGTCTCTCGACTCGGGGCCCACAGATTGCAGCAGGCAGTTAAGCCTAAACCTAAAGTCATTGTCATGGTCGTGAGTCGTGCTAATGATAATGTCCCTCCTTAACACACACACACACACACACACACACACATGAGTGTAACTCAGTTATTCCATTTGCAAATCCTTTTTTTGGTTCAGTGATCGATCCAGCCAAATACTGGCATACTGTTGCAACTGATGGCAACAAAACAATCGACTGGAAAAAATTCACTTTCCTATTCCATGTGCAAAACAAATGTACAAATTCAATTTTCATTTATTTAAATCAATTTTCGTAATACTTTTCTTAGTTCAAATAAAATACATTAAAAAACATGTCTACAAATTTGAATAAGGAAACCTTAACCTTAAATATGTATGCAAGATTAATATGATTTTTATGGAATATAGATTTATCTATCTATCTGTCTATTCTCAACCGAAGTCTTAGATATTCAAACCAGCAATTTGAATAAATCATGCAAACATGCAAACTATCTATTCACATAAATATATATATATATATATATGTATATATATATATATATGTATGTATACTGCAAATGATTGCTTGCCCTTGCTTTTGTGCGACTTGCTAAATATATTCACAACCGATCTTGAATAAATTTCTGTAAATATTATGACAAAGTAAATTCCCATAAAATTATAAGGCTATATATTAAGAATTGCAAAACGATTTATATCAATATTATTGAAAGGGGATCGACTCAGCTGATGCTGAGAATTTAGAATTCGTGTTTTACGCATTCGAAAAGGGTTGTGGTAAAAGGAAGGCTAATTTTGCTACAAAAAAGAAATCATCTCTAAAACATATATTACAATTAATAATTGTAATTAATTGGCAGCTAAATAATTAATTAGAAATTGAGAAATTTGCAGCAAAGAGACTGCAACGAGCCACATTTGCGAGACGAATGCAAGCAGGGATTTGCAATCGCCTGTGCGACTGCATTGGACAGTTAGTTGGGAACACATGTGGAAATAGATATGTCTAAGCGTAGAGGCTACTGCACATGAAACCCAGCCGCATGCTCGTAAATTGTGAATGCTTTTTGGGGTATATCAATGGCTCTATGCGTGCTTCATCAACAGGCATCGACATCGACAACGACATCGACATCGACATCGACATGGATATGGAAATTGCCACTGCGATCATTATTTTAGCTTTCAGCGATCGGAGCCAAGTGAAACGACAAGCAGCCAAATGCAACACCAACAACGGTAAACAACAATAAACAGCCGCAGCAGCAGCAGCAGCGGCAGCAGGCAACAATCCATCGCAAGTGACTTGAACGAACGTGCCACACTCAATTCTTGGCATTATGCATGTACATACATACATACATACATACCTTAATACATACATATGTATTTTTGGGGTAGGCGGGCAGCTGTTACGGTTCGGGGGTACGGTTTACGAGTACACGACAGTTAACCGCAGGTGGATACGTACTTGGAGATGGGGCCAAAGCATTCGTCCTCTAATCACAAGCAGCGCTGAGCGGCTGAGCGTGACTAAGTACGACTACAACTACAACTACAACTACGACTGAGACTGCGACTGAGACTGCGACTGAGACTGAGACTGAGACTATGACTATGAGTCCGTATAGTTGTATAGTTGTATAGTTGTATAGTCGTATATAGTCGCCGCCTCCCCTCGATTGAGCTTCAACATGGTCGCTGGCCGTTGCATTAATAGTGAAGCAATCAGGGCGTTGCAGAAGCGAGCGCGGAGATCGTAACGAACGGTTTAAATACAATATATTAAATGGATTTATTATGGCTAGATATTGCGCCTTTGCACGGCCGGCCACAGCTCTCAAGCATGTAGCTAAGCACCACTCCCCAAGTAAGACCAGTACACCAAGGCATTCAAAGCCCAAAGTACTCATACCCGTACTCCTACACTGGGAGAATTATGTGCTAAAGTGCTGCAAAAGTGTGCTACAAATTAATAATGGTCACATGCAAATTATCTCTTCATTTGCCCTTATAAATTGTATTTGAGCACAATTTTGGGCAGTTGCCTTAACTAATTATTCAGTTAAATGAAAGCTAAGAATTACAATTATTTAACAAGTAGTTAAAACGATATCGAAAAAGGTTCCAAATTCAACTATATCATTACATTTGAGTTTGAGTATCAGCTAATGCGATTATTAAGCAATTTGTTCTAATTATTAATGCTTAAAATAAAAGTTAATTAAACATTCGTCAGTTAAGTTATTCCGGTGCTAATTGTGTGAATTTGAAAAGGTCAAACGATATATTTGCCTATCGATATTAATTGAAGTTAGTTTGTAAAAAACTTCAGCTATTTGCTAAGGCCTGTGATTTTTTTCTCAGTATGCCCTCTCGCCATGGCGACTGCCACTCAATGTTCATATAACTCATATAGCTCATATAGCTCATATTGCTCATATAGCTCAGCTAGTAGTGGCTACGGCCAGTGGCCAGTGGACAGTGGCCAGTGGCCAGTGGCCAGTGGCCAGTGGCCAATGGCTGAGGCTGGTTGTCGCTGTCGCCGGGCACGCATCTCAGTCATCTGCAGGGGGGCTTGGCTACTGAAGATGGTCGTGGGACAGGCACGAACCAGCACCAGCCCACTGTGATTGTGATTGAAAACCCATTTCAACTGAACAACAATCCGTTATTTTGAACATAAGAAACATTTATTTCAACGCAACTAATCATTTCATGTGGCAACAAACAGATATTTCCCGGCCACGCACAAGTCACGATTACTTTTATCCGCCACAATCTTAGATCGTAGATTACTGATAAGCTTATCGAAGATTTCCCTGGGAATCCACAAGTATCCAAAAAATGCTTGCTTTGAATAAGAATAATTTCATTATCAACCTCCAATCAGATTTTGATCATAGTTAATGTTATCCTTTCAAATAGAGGATACTTTTATTCAGATTCATATCATTATTAAAAATATTAACTTGAATATACGAGAACTTATATTTCAATCATATATTATCTAGTTGTCCTCTGTTGATCATGATCACGAAGATGCTTTCTTCTGGCTGTTGCACAGATTCAACCAACTTCATTTTGCCCCATTTAACATATTTTTATTGGGTTCAGAGTGAACAAATGCCTGTGACTAAAAACAGTTTTGTTCGTTTTCGTATCGTGTCGTGATGCAAACAGTCCACACGCGACCATCTCTAGGGTCTGCCACATACGTAGCCATGTAACTCTGATTTCGTAGTTGCAATTATTACCCAGTCCGGTCGCAATTAATGCTCAAAACTGAAGAAAATAATATCGTCGTGGGCTCTGCAGTTTGCCGTTTACTTTTTTCTGTTTGCTGTTTGCCGTTTGCTGTTTGCCGTTTGCCGTTTGTTTCATCGTCCTCACTGAACACGCGCATAAATTTGGACTTAATTAGATACATTTGCCAGTAGGTGCCTCGTAGACACACAGAAGTAGTTCCAAGTAACGCTATCACTCACAAACCGTGTCGTTATTCAAAAGAAAATTGACAATGGCGTTGTCATCTCTCTCTCTCTCTCTCTCTCTCTCTCTCTCTCTCTCTCTCTCTCTCTCTCTGTGCGTCTGTCTGCTTCTCTGACTTTCTCTATTTCTCTCGCTCCTTCAAAGCTCTATCAATCACCGATTTATATATATTTAATAATACTATAACACTTCTGTCAAGAGTTGTGTTTAACGCTTCCGGAATTTGATATCTTCAAATTACATAAAATTACATATTTATTTTATTCATTATACGTCCATCTGTCCATCTGTCTGTCTGTCCGTCTGCTTGCCTGCTTATATGCAATTTGGACAAAACTTTGGTTATGTCTGCCACAAGATATATATTTCAAGCTGAATAAATACGAGTATTTTTATACTTCTATCCATTTGTGCAATATTGGATCATGCTATTTCCCCCTAAGAGAAAAGTAGTTGAATTTTTTAGTTCAGTACTCAATTCACGGCAAGTTGAATCTGTCATTGGGTACAGGGTATTGCTCAGTCGAGCTCTGTCCTGCTTGTTTGTGTTTGAAACTCGAAAACGTCAACAATATTAATCGGTTAAAATGAACTTCAGAGCTGCTTTAAGGTTAGACTTCACTTAAGCACAAGCAGATCTAGAAATGGTTACCAGAAAAGTGATTATTTCAGGCTATACGTTAACCCAAGGTCGAGTCTAATAGTCGAGCATACCCTGTGCAACAGCTTAAGGATCTAACAATCATAAAAAACCTTAACCAAATTTGTGTGGGGAATAATATTGTCAGATTGCTCAAACAACGCACTCCCACAAGCACACACACAAACACACACACAAACACACACACAGACAGAGAGAGAGAGAGAGAGAGTAATATACACGTTATGTAATCGCGTATTTACTTAGGTAAGTACTGAACTTGAAAAGATACGCCTGACAATTACCGCAAAAGTATTTAGTTGTGAGAACTCTGCTGCTGCCGGGATGAAAGAGGCAGAAAAAACAAAAACAAAAAAAAACAGAAAAAAAAGGAAAGGAAAGAAAATAGGAATTGGAATAGGAATAGGAACAACCACCGCAGATAGGACATGTTTGTGAACTACATTTGGACAACCCTTGGCTAATGCTTACCCTCAGACCGAGGACGACCCTTAGGACGAGTACATGCCCAGGACCATAGACAATATGTTGCGTAAGTGTCTTAACAATGGTCTCCATTGCAGACGAAGGCCAGAATGTGCGTAGGCACAATACTTATCCTGTGGCCTGTGCAAACAGTGAGTGGCACGCAGGATGGCAGCGAGTCCTCCATGCTGTCTGATCTGATCCGATGGCAGATGGCCTTGGCCAGCTCTTCAATATCGTGCGCGTCATGAGGGCTGCCGCAACGGATCGCGAGAATTTGGATTTCTATTTGAAAATGACAGCATAATAATGCAGCATCAGCGTTTGAATTCCGGATCGGGGTCGGAATAAGGATGGGGATGGGAATGGGAATGGGGATGGGCATAGTGATAGTGGTCGGGGCTGTGTATTGATAATGGCGTTAGCCGATGATTGCACAATATTTTATATATATATAAATTATTATCATTCATGATATTGGATATCGGATATTGTATACTGTATATTGGCCCTGTGTTCCATTCATTGCCTACTCACAGCCTCATCGTGGCCACTGCTGCTTAGCCCATCATCTGGGAATCGAGTCAGTTGCATCCTTAATTGCAGCAGACACAAAATTGCTGCTTGCCTCTGACTAAACATACTAATACAAGCTCATCATAACAAGTTTGTGTCTTGTGTGTTTCGTGTGAAGCGATTCCAGTCCCTTCTCGAGCTGGCTGTTGATAGTCATGTCAATTCCACTTTTCAATTTCCATTTATGCATTTTCATTGCATTTTGAGTATTTGAATCCGTTTAAATTTATTAAATGTGTTCTTCATTTTGATTATAATTAATTTTGGTTTGTTTTATTACATTTAGAAGCAATTGTTTGTAGTCCGATTTATATTTTATTTTTGGCTTAAGTTAAGTTTGTTTGTTTTGTTAAATTTCGAAACAGTTGTTTGTGGATGATGGTCGGAGTTATTTATCATTTCTGTTTTATCAAACTAAAATAGTATTTCTATTTAATCCTCGTACTAGTTTATTTTTCGACATCATCCTCTTAAAGTTTGTTTGTTTTATTATTTTATTACTTTTGCATTAAAAATGAATAATAATATTTTCAAATATTTTTCAGTCTAGTTTTATTTGTATGTTTTTTTTCTATTTAAACAACTACAATATTATCTGCCGTTGGTTTTTTTTATTTTATTTTATTCAAATGAATCTTTTATGCTATAATAACCGTAAGCCCTCTCAGCCACGCTATTCACAACAGGCCTTTAAGCTCTTACCACTAACCCAGCCTCTTCTCACTATTAATATGTGTATTGTATTTTTGACATCCCTAATTTTAATAATCGGGAGAGCAGACCTAATAGCATAGCTAAGAATAGATATATATCTAGATGTATCTAGAATACATATATGAACTTGAGTCGTATCAAATCAATAAGGTAACTTTTCATATATCATTTATTTTACCTTTTATTTATTGAATTTTAAATTTAAATCTAATAATTCGCTTTTAATTTTTTGATATTTTAAAATACGAAAATCTTTTTTAAAATTTGAAGGAAAAGAAAACTCTTTTTTGAAATATTAGCTGCCGTTGCAGTTAACAGAGAATTGCGATCAGCGAAGGGGAAGGGGAAGGGGAAGGGAGCAAAGGGTCTGCATCATCACGCGTTAAGCGGCATTAGTTTCACGCGAATCTGAAGTTGAAACTGAAGCTGAAACTGAAACTGACACTGAAGCTGACACTGAGGCTGAGGCTGAAGCCAATGGCAGCAGTGGCAGCAGTGGCAGCAGTGGCAGCAGTGGCAGCAATGGCAGCATCAGCAGCTGCCCCGATCAGATGCTCTCCAGGGTTAACGCTAACACATTGATTACCAACTGGCTCCGTTGCATTCAACTCAATTATGAAACCGAGGAGTAATTTCGTGCGGTAACACATTACTGAACATGCTTAGACGCAATTGAAGAATCCGCGTATCCATCAGATACACATAACAGCGACTGCAATTGTGACCTTTGACCAGGGTGACGCTGGCCTTGAACCTTTCGCATTGCCATCAGATTATCAATTCAAGGCTGTGACTTTAATATCTCGCCGAAAGCAACAACAACTTGTACATGTATGTAGTTAGTGAGTAGTTTGTATGAAATGAAATGAATGAACAAAATATGTATGTATTTATATATATATATATATATATTAAATACAGAGGCGAGACGCAACGCAACGCGACGGGGCGGTTAGGAATGTTATGTAAATTGAACTTGAAAATCGCTGAAACAATAGCAAAGGTTTTGAATATTTCTCTCGCTTAATTAGAAACGCAAGGAGGCGAACGCAAATAATTCTCCCATAGACGATCCAACGATCCGACGATCCGACGAGCTGCGGGGTTACGTGAAAAGCCCAAAGCAAACAGTCGCTCGCAGATGCGACATTGCCAAGCTCTGTGGATGGTTTGCAGTTGTTGTGGCTGCAACAGCTCTGCACTGACAGAAACAGAATGTTCACAATTGCAAAACTCACAAAACTGCCACGCCTCAACTCAATGGTTGCATTCAACAGCTGTGCAACTACTCTCAACTAAATTTAATTATTAATTACCAAAAAAAAAATATCAACTAATATTCCCGATGGAACCCAGCTTGATATCTGAGATATCTGCCCGCATCGATCTGGGAATCCTTTGCCACAAAATAAATGCACTTCAAACACATTTTCCATTTTCTTGCTTTTAATGTGTATTAACAAATATATAAAATATTGGCAACACTTTGGCTTTCAAGACTTTTGCTCTCGCAGTGTAGTTGAAGTTGGAGTTTGAGTTGAAGTTGAAGTTGAAGTTGGAGGAGGTGCCGCTGACAACAGTGGCGCATAAATTATTCAACAGCTGGTTGGCCGGGTCGGGCCGGTCGCTAGACATGTGGCCCCGCCAACGCCTTGCAGCTCGCGGATCGCGATTCCGCACCACACCGCACCACACCGCACCGCACCACACAGCACACCACCGCTTCGCTCCGTTCCGCATTGGCGACGCAACCCAACGCAGCTGAAGAACGCCCTAGATCTCTGTGTGTGTGTGTGTGTGGCTAGTGTCTTGAACGGCTTGGATAATGTCATATGCATACGCGTGTGTGCAAGTATTTGCCAGCGATTTGTGACGCCGCCGACGATGACGACGGTGATGGTGACGGTGACGGTGACGGTGACGGTGACTTCAACTGAAAATCATTAATGTACTCGTTGATATCTAAATGTGTAAGAGCAGGTGCCAGAGGGCGTCTCTCTGTGTATGTGTATGTGTGTGTGTGTGTGTGTCTGTCTGTGTCTGTGTTTGAAAATTGCTCTGGGAGACCAAAAATTTGAATCGTCCCCAGCATTGTTATGCAAATGATGTCGCTTGACACGCAAACGCCAGCGACGACATCGTCAACAACGTCGCCGTCAGCGTCGACGTCGACGTCGGCATCAACGTCGACGGCAGCGTTGTTGTCGCGAACAGATCTGTTTGTTGTTTCCACCTCCGGCGATTGCATACTCATATTATGCGAGCCCGGGCAGCTAGCTACTCCACTCCACACCACACTCCACACAATACACGCAGAGCAGACACCAGCACCACAATCCACTCGAATCGACTGCACCACTTTGAAGCAACAAATGTCAACAGAGCCAACCGGCCAAGCGCAAAAGTGGATCAGTTCGCATCAACTTGATGGGTCAGTGATTTCCAGTTACGATTAAATACACAACTTGTGATACTTCTCCACATCATCGGATCGCTACAGCTTCCTCAGAACAGAAGAGTCCGAAGAGATCCGGATCATTATTGGAATCTCTGCATCTCGTTCTGTTTGGTGTGCTCCAGTCTGCAATCTGCATTGATTCAAATCAGTTTCGTACTCATTTTGAGACAAAAATTATGATTCATTTTGGGTTGGTTTTGGAATTGATTTAACAACAATTTGATCCAATGTCAAACCAATTTTGTGCATCTATGATTTCAAAACGTTGCTAAAGTAATATAAATCAAGTATTATGTGATTGAAATAATATAGATTGAATATATTTAGCTGGACTGGGATGGCAATCAAGACTTTACTATACTTAATGGAATCGTTTCCAAAATAAGCAAAAAACCCTTTGATCAATTTTCAGTTGATTTAAAGATTCAAAAACTAATTTAAAAAAAAAAAACTGCTTGAAATAAATATTTTATTATATTTATTTTATTTTATTTATCTTGAGCACAAAATTTTCAATTTTTATTTTATTTAATCGTTATTAGAAAAGTTTTTGGGTGAATCGGTTTCTCAACTTCCGAATGCCAATCCGATAACAATGTGTTCAGATGCATTTGTTTTAAGGTCGAAAAAGTTAATTAAACCTTAAATATTTTGTGGCAGCTCAGTCTTAAGACCAGCGATTATTAATGACGCTAAAAATGACAATAGTGGTGCTGGTTGTGTTGCGTTGTGGTGCAAGCTGGCAACTGGCCACACTCGATAAGAATGACACCCAGGCTGTGGCAATCAATTGCATTCGATCTAGCACGCTGCGTGATGTAGTGTAAGGTCCTCTGATTCCTTAGCCAGAAGCTTTTATTACCACACACACACACACACACAGAGAGAGAGAGACACACTCACATACGTGGACAAACAAGAGACTGTAATTAGCGAACTGGGGTCTTAGCCATCGCATGACATTTGGCTTTGGCCACGATGAATGATGCCAAATTAACCAATACGAACCAAACAGCGCGAGGCATGAGATACTTGTTGGTGTTGGTGTTGTTGTTGGTGTTGTTGTTGTTGTTGGTGTTGGTGTTGGTGTGATGGGTTCGTTTGGATTGTTTTTGTTTTGGCTTTTTTGTTGTATTTAGTTTTGGTTGGCGGTGGGTCCCCATCTCGTGGTTTGCTGCTGGGCTATTGCTACTGCTCTGGAGCTGCGTGTTCGTTAAGATAGCAGCTCGCAGATAACAGAGTCGGCAAAAATTGTTCGAATTGTAAACAATTTGCGCTGCAGTTATGTCAGTTGGCAATGGCCACAGCAATGGGCCACAATCTGAGCCACACGAGCAGCCGGTCAATGTGTGCATTGCGATGCTCATCGGCAGATCTCCTGATGCATTCGTTAATTAAATAGAGGCCAAAACTGTCACACGACATAGAAGAGTCCCTTTGCGAAGTATTAACCATATCCATGATTATCTCTTAGATGAAAATAACTAAATTCATGTCAGTCATATATCACTGAAAGATAATTCACGAATCTTATGATTTTTGAAATAATTAAAAAACATTTTGCATGAAAACTTTTTAATTTTGTAAACTAATCATTTTGTTTTAATTGCTTCTACTCGTTAGATCTTTTAACATCTTGACCCCTCGATTCCGTCTGCCCCTCTTCGATTGATACTTAGCACTACCCAAGGGATTTTGGATAAATTTGTAGATTGAATGGGAGTCTTTCGCCTGAGCACAGCTGAGCACAGGTGCATGTGCAGGTGGCTTCAAATGAAACAGAAAACCACAGCCAGCACAACAACAACAACAACAACAATGAAAATGACGATGACCATGTTGATGATGATGACGATGATGACGATGACTATGTGGAGAATGAGAATGAGAATGAAAAGGATTAGGCCGAAGGCATCTTGCGTGCATCTCCATAAGTTGGTAGGAAGTTGGCTGGGCTGTGGACTGTGGAGTCGAGCACAAGTAGCCGGCATGTAATAGGAATCGAGAATCGAGAGCCATACAGCATATGCCCACCAATATATCAATATGGCAACATCATGGCATAGCGTAGCAGCATCATTATCATGGGCCGTCATCATAGGCGACGTCAGTGCCAGTCAGTACACGATTGCCAGCCAGTTGCAGCGAGTTGCGGCCAGTTCCGCAGGCGTTCCTGTGCTCAGCTGCATTCTGCGTTCTTGTGATCTGCCCCATTGACAACTGTCCAGGTCAAAAAACCACAAAAAAAACGAAAAGAAAAAAGAAACGGGAGGGTCGGGTGCGAATAAGCGACTGACTGGCTGGCAGTGGTCCAACTATGGTCAACGACGGAGTAGGAGTCGCAATCAGAGTCGGAGTTGGAGTTGGAGTCAGAGTCAGGGGCAGAGTCGGCCTGTAGTGCGACCGATCGCAATGGGGCTGGGAAAATTACATGTCTTCGTATCTAAACGTACATTAACCATCGCATTCCCCAAGCAGCCAAAGCCACAACCTCAACAAGCAGCCTCAACGCTGCCACACAGCCGCAGCCGCAGTCGCAGCCACAGCGAGAGGCAGCCTCAGTCAGAATCACGGTCATAGCCAGAGTTAAAGTCGGAAAGCAAAGCGAGGCAAGGCAAAGCGACGAGTTTGGGTGCCAGTCGCTGGGATCCCTTTTTGTGGGACGCCAGGCAATCACCAGGCCATTTTCCTCCTTTCTCGTTGCTTACTTTTCTTATTTAATTTCGATCGATCACTTAAAACAGTACGAATAATGAAAAATTGCAGCAACATGCCGCAGGCCAAGAGCTTGGTCTTTTAGATAAGAAGCACACACACACACATACACAAGTATACATATATATACATATATATATATATGTGCTGGTTGGACTAGAGTCAACCGTACCCTAGCCAGATGGCAAAAGATTCGGTTCGCTTGACTCATAAAAATACATCCTCAAAGGCCTTTAAGCTGAGAGCTTTATAAGCCGAACTCAATTCAACTCAAATCAACTCGACTCGACTAAACTCGACACAACTCAACTCAACTCAACTCAACTGAACTCTTAGATCCTAACACATTGCTGTGCAAGATTACATCGGATTTGTGACGCTCATGCGTAGATGTTGAACTATGGCCAAGACATCTGTGGCACTGGGTGCATGTGGAAATCAATTAAGATCAGTTCTCACGATCGCAAGCTCATGTTGCAGTTGCAGCTACCATTTATGCACCATTAGATACCTTTCTGTTTCTAGCTCAACTGCATCGATGAACCACTGCTCTCAAAGATTCAACAAAATTAAATGACTCTATTCGTTCGTTCAGTTTCAGTTTTCCCATTTTGCATCTGGAAATAAGCAGATGCAAACTTGCCGAAGCTGGCCAAATGTGCACGAGTTCAGCTCCTCTCCAGTTGCACACGCTTCATACTATTCTTGTTGTTGTTGTTGTTGTTCTTCTTCTTCTTCTTCTTCTTTTGCTGCTGCTTCTTCTTCTTCATGTTGTTGTTATTATTATTCTCCTTGTTGCATCGCGTTGCAGCTGATGACTCGGGGCATTTGTATTTCCGATCCCAAGAAGATAGCATCTACCACATTGAAGGGAGGCAGCCGCGTCAAAACTAAATCACATTGAGTTGGCCAGCAAACTATATATATATATATATATATATATATATATTTGGCCTGTCACTTCCATTGTCCTTGTTGGCCACTTGGCCACTTGGCCATGTCAGGTGTCTGAGCCGTGTCGCAGTCAAGTGTCTGCTGCGGCACCGGCGACAAATTCCAAATCCTCTGCCTTTTTCGGGGGTGTTTACGATTCAAGAGCACTGATCTTACACACACACACTGGCACACACACTCGCACACACACACACAGACACAGACACACACTCACTGCTGGATTGAGCCTGCAAATGTTTGGCTTCACACGAAAGGGGATTAAATTGTGAAGCGCTCTGCTCATCGCTCATCGCTCATCACATTCCATCAGCCCAACAAATTTTCACAATTTCATTGTTTTGCCAGCCACTTTGGCGCATCCTTTTTGTTTGCCTCTGACTTTGCCTCTGCCCCTGCCCCTGCCCCGCCTGTGCCTTTTTCCTTGGTCCTGCAAGGTGACATCGCTCAAAAGCAAAATAGTAAAAGAAATGAAATAAAATAAAAATAAACTAAATAAACGAATCAAACGAAAACAAAAACCAAAAAAAACACAAAACACAATTTGAGCAGGTCTGAGCAGTCTGCGATCTCTTCTGGGCCTGCCAATGTGTGACTTGCCGAGCACTTGACTCCGAGTACTCCACATTTGAGAGTGTACAGTTCAGTTCAGTTGTTCACTTCTTCAGTTGTTCACTTCTTCAGTTGTTCACTTGTTCAGTTGTTCAGTTGATCAGCTCAGTTGCTTTGTCAGCAATTGGCAAATTTACGAGTATGTTGATTGAAAGCCACGATAGCATTGGGCACGATGCGCCCTGTCCCTGAGACAGTGGGTTCGATGGCTACAAAACTATATATTTATTTTATTTGTATTATTTTATTTATTTATGGAGAGTTGAATAAAATATATATAGAATTACAATATACAATTTATTTTCAACTTGAAATCGAAATTTGAAAAAGAAAAAATCTACAAAACATTAAATGATCGAGTTAAATATGAACTCGACTTATGGAGACTAGATTGTAATTTTACAGAGAGACTGTAATAACTGTTAAACTATAAATATATATATATTTATATTTGAAAGTATTTTTGTTTTATCTGTGGACTCTTTTTGGTTATAGTCAAAAACTTAATGAATATTTAAAGTATCTCGTTTATGCCTCAAGTTGCGCGTGTGGGAAACGATGGCAGTCCCACTGTGCTGCGGGCAGCGCATGGCACGTCAATTAACGTTAACTGAAGTGGAGTTAATTGTCAAGGCATGGTCACTTTAATTGTGGTTAATGTGGAACCGATAGCGCTGCTTGCCGCAATGGGCGCAATTTCTGATCAGCGATTAAACGATTATCAGCAGCGCATTGTTTCAGCGCAACGCATAACTATCTGTCTGGGCACATTCATTAGCACCACCGCACATTGCCACATACAACCACAACCACCACCATCACCATCACCATCACCACCACCACCATATGCTGCCTTGCAGCAGTCATAGTGAGGATGATCAGCCAGCCATGCGGCTGAGTGTCCCTTTGTCCTGTTGTCCTGTTGAGGGTGCAGTTAGCATTACGACATAATCAACAACTGCTGACCGCAACGATCAGAAAAAAGGATCCCCCCGAAGTGCAACAGCAACAGCAACAGCAGCAGCAGCAGCAGCAGTGGCTTTTGAATTCAATATTTGTCATGGTCATTATGAGTTATAAACGATATTTTGATCCCTAATCACTTGGCCAGGCCAAGACGCACACACGCAAGCGCAAACCCACACAGGGACACTCTCAAGCTGTCAACGGATTCGTTACACGTTTTACACAAATGTCTGTGCACCCCTCCTGCTTCTGCTCCTGCCTCTGCCTCTGCCCCTGCTCCTGCCACTGACCGTGACCCTGCCCCTACCCCTGCTCCTTCCTCTATTCATACACAGTGAATAATGTTGGCTTACATTTGCAACTGCAACAAGTTGAAATATATGTATATATATATATGTAAAATTAAAACAAGCAATTTAAATGTTGCTCAAATATTTGTTAATTTATTTATTTAACACAAAAAATGCAAAAATTCAAAAATTGATTTAAATTCAATTTAAAATAAATAAATAAATATTTATAAAATAATATTGCGCTGTGTACTGAGCTGTCCGACTTCTATCCTACTGCTACTCCTACTCCTAATCCTGTCGCGTCCTGCCAGCCCTAAGGCGACAGTAGGCCACATTCAGTCCGATCGCTGTCGGTTGCCGGTTGTCGGTTGTCGTTTGTCGATTGTCGTCGTCTTCGGCGGTGGAATAAAAGGAACAATTGTTGCAGCAAGGGCAATTATAGATTATCACCTTGTTGCCATCCCTGTCGCTGCTTGTGCGCCATCTCCTTCTGTCCTTCTGTTCTGCTGTTCTGTTCCTCTGTCAGCAGCACCCACACCTTGTGGTGCGACCATCGACCATCGACCATCGAGCATCGACCATCGAGCGTCGACATCGAAAAATAACCATGAAAATGACACCACATTGTTTTATCTTTATCGCATAATTGCGGTCAACTCCTCGGCCGGTGGCTTGGCTTGGCGTGGCTTGGCTTGGCTTGGCTTGGCTTGACTTGGCTTGGCTTGGGTTGGCGTGGTGTGGCCTAAGTTGGCCCTGTTCCGAGTTTGCTGTCTCGGCATCATTTCAATACTCTGGCATCAGTTTCGGCATCGGCTTTGATCATTTGCCATGGCCAGCATGGCAACACTTTCACAAGAACGAGAGCGAAAGAAAACAATAAATGGTTTGGGCACGGGGAGAGGGAGAGGGAGAGGGAGAGGGATACTTCCCTGTGACACAGCTCGAGGGGGAGGCGAGCGCAACACATTTATCATCTTGTCACAGAATAACGCACTTGAGAACCAACCAAATCCAAATCCCAATCCAAATCGATATCGAAATCCGACCAATATGTTGATATGCAGATGAGGCCGTAAATGGATTAAAGCGTCTATTTTTGTAATAAGCGTTGCAAGTTGCAACTGAGGCTGCAACATTGTCGATCGCTTAAGCAAGTCTTTTGTTTTTTGTTTTTTTTTTTGTTTTTGTTCTTCGCTTTGATAATTTGCAACTATTTGTTGGCGTGTTGCTTAATTCAATCGTTTCGCGCTAAAACCTCAATTGCAATCATCTTGTGAACCGGTATTGCCATCCTTCATCACAACACACACACACACACACACACACACACTCGCACACACAGAGATAGAGTGGAGGGGGGGGAGGGAGGAAGTGCTGGTAATCATCAGCAGGGTCAGCAGCGTGAGTTTTGAGCCAGCCACACTTCTGGGCTTCGGGCTCTTGACGACCTTCAGATTGGCTCACAAAAGACGGTGACGCTCCCACACTCATTCAGTTTCAAGCAGAGCGTCTCTTTGTCATGTATACACACACACACACACACACACACACACACACAAGCACACACATTCGTACATACATACGTGCATCGTACATACATAGTTGATAAACACAATTATGAATTTTTGCAAGTGTTTTTCTTTTTTGTTGTACAACAAAAACATTTGAACATGTATGTGTGTATGTATATATGTATGTATGTATGTATGTATGTGTGTATGTATATATGTATGTATGTATGTATGGATGTGTGTATGTATGTATGTATGTATGTATGTATGCATGTATGTACTGTTGACATTTTGGTGGGCTTAACACCAGATTCAGTGGCTTACTCTTTTACCTGTTTTGCACAGAGCCAAATTTGTTCAAAGCTGGCCAAATAATTATTTCGTTTTATATTCGTTGGTTAATTTCAAATTTGCGTTGCCAACAAAATGTTTTTATTAGCGTTTAATTTAAGTGTAATTAATTTTTCTGAAATTGTTTGGAGTTTCTTAGAATTGAAATATTTCAAAATAAAATATGAAAAATTTGAATTTTCAGCTGTGTCCAAGCAATTGGTTGTCATACTATAAATTATGATCTATATGTATATATATATGCATATACATGTCCGACTTATATGTATAACACTTCGAGGAAGCTGCACACATATGCATGTAAGTGTCTTGTAGCATTCGCAAGTGTGGCACGTGTTGCAAATATGAAAATAATGACGCCATGAAGCGGTCAACTTTAAAAGCGAATCTGTTCTCAATTAGAGCAGTTTTTGGACATTTTTTAAGAAGATATTTCTTGAGTGGTTTTTCCGATGTATATACAAATATATATATATATATATATATATATGTATGTGTGTGTGTGTGTGTGTGTGTATTTGTATCCATCAGTAGGGAGGAATGCCAGCAGCAAACATTTTGTTAGGAGTCGCCTCGTTTCGAAATTCACAACTGTCGCAACTACAGCCATACCCATATGCCACTGGCACTGCCGCTGCCCCTGGCCCATCGACCAATTGGTCGCTCAAGCATCATGCACTGCTTTGCCGACTGTGTGTGTGTGTCTCATAAGAGTGAGAGCGCACAGTCAACCAAGCAGGCAGGCAGGCAGGCAGGCAGGCAAAGCATGCGTGCGAGTGACCAACAACATGCGCTCGCCCTAGCCCCCTCTCGCTTGCACTCACACTCTCTGCCGTCGTTTCGAGCCATGCGCGGCCATCCGATGGCTTTGACCAATGCTGTCTTTTTTCAACCGGGTAGGATCAGGTAGCGGGCGCAGTGCGGCGACGACAGGCGACACATTTCACTGTGTCACATTTTCGCAGTGCTTGCAGTGGGTGTGTGTGGGTGTGTCTGCGTGTGTGTGTGTGTGCGGGTGGGGGGGGGGGGTTTGTATTCGCTCACAGCAAAAGACGATTGTGGACGTCAGTGTGGCCTACGCCGACCGCCAGCATTTACCGCACTCGGCACTCATCAGCATGGGGCTTTGTTGGCTCCATTGGCTGTCTTTGCGCTCTGTTGTTGTTGTTGTTGTTGTTGTTGTTGCTGTTGTTGGCGTTGCTCTTGTTAAATGCGTGTGGGAAAAGGAGCGCTCTATGTCCACAGCTAGGTGCACACACACATGCACACACACACACACACACGCGCACATATATACATATGTATGTATGTATGCCGTTGAATTTGGCGGAAACAGATGCCTAAAAGATCGCATCAAAGTGTTCTTAAATTTGTTCTTAAGAATACAACGTATGTACATAAGAAGTCCATACATTCATCACACATTATTCGTACATCAGTTTTGGACTATATATGTACATACTACACACATATGTATACTGAATTCGATTACGACTTTAATTAGGCCACTGAGAAACTAAGAGCGACTCAGTGCATGAACATCCCCAGTGGATAAATGGATGCAGCTACAAGAGGTGTATGTATGTATGTATGTATGCATGTATGTATGTGTGTACATATGTATGTATGTATGTTATAGTGATCACATCGAGACCTCCTCAAAATCTTCAATTTGAAGAAAAATCTCAATTCGCAAAACAAAAAAAAGTTTCGTTTCTCATCTGGAAATGTTTTCAAATACTATAATTTTCCAAATAATAATCGGATCTAGTTGTTGTTTATTTAATGGTAAATGTAAATAATAATTTATTAAAAATAAATATAAAAAACTATTGAATTCAAAGACTTTAATTTTACAGTTATGCCAACTTTGCATATTCACATATCTGTATCTTCAGTATTGATTGATTTTATATACGATGAGTCCAATTGAGATGAGATTTGGCAATTAGCATAAGTTCTCAAATCGATCGAAGTTTTCAAAAACTGAGATCGTTTTTTTTCCAGCTTGTTGAAGTGTAATTATTGTGAATCCAATTGAGTAGGAAACAAGCCAATTTCATGCAACCGATTTCCGTCAGTTTTTCGGAAATTAAGCATTCCTATAATTAAGTATTTATTACATCATTTTGTGGGGTTTCGATAATGGATTTGAACATTCAAGATTCTCACAACAGTCTTCCGCCTATTTTCTCACGCTGGGGATCGACTTCAAGTTTAAAAAGAGTTTTTTGGACAATTGTTCGAAACGGTTCAAATTTTCCAGTAAATTGAAAAGTTATTGAAAATGTTTGGTACAGATTTTGCAAAATATTCGGAATTTGGTCTCTTTTAATTATTTGGATTTGAAACCATCAAATTTCAACTGATTAGTCTCAATTTCATATAGGCAGATTATCCGAACTTGGGTCTGCATAACTTTGAATAACTTTGAATAACATTTGAAAAGTTCGAAATATAATATTTAAATATGTAAATAAGTTCCCTTTAATACTATTTGAATTACTTTTTGTTGGGTATTACTATTCCTTAATGATAATATATATGTATACTTATACAAAGCAAAACTATCTGCGAAATTATCGCTTAAAAAGTTTACTTTCTCACAGGAAACCCGTTGAGTTTAGTTAAATTACACTCAGAAAAAAATCAGCCTGAATTTTAGAAAATCGCCCAAAGATGTCGAAAGTTTTTCTTTTTGTTTTTAGAAATAATTCTAAGCATACGAAAAAAAATCTTCTTAAGCTACACATTTGACATATTTTTCGAAATTTTAGAAAAACATATCCTGAAATTACGAAAAGAATTTTCGAAATTTACTTTCTGAACAATCAGGGCGATTTGTAGTTAATTTGTTATTTGGTTTTGATTTGTACGACGAGGTGTAGAAAAGATTGGACAAATGACAAATGGCAAATGATATCCGTACAGATCCTCCCTCGACGGCATCTGTGTCAATTTCAAATCTGAGACTCAGAAAAATCGAAATCGAAATTGTTCTTGTTTAAAGAATTAATAAGAAATAAGAATACATTTTCTAAAAATTGAAAAAAAATCAACAATCTATATTTATGATGTTTTTTGTTGTGTTTTTTTCTGGGAAGAAATCCGTTCTAAAATTCAGAAAAGAGTATTGAAATTTGCTCTCTCAACTTCTATTATATTAAATTATATATCGTAAGTTTTTACAGATTAAGCTAAAATGTTTGAATTCTAGAATATTGTCTTCTAGAATACTGGAAAAACATTATTATTATTTTGGAAATATACTTTCTGAATAATAAGGTGAGTTAGCCTTGGCCTCAAAAGTGTGGCGAATTTTTCAGAGTGTCCGCCTGGATTGGAGCCAATTTCAGTTTCTATGTGTGGGTGTGTGTATGCGTATGTATGCCAGTATGTACACATGTATGTGGCGTGTGAGTGCGTGCGTGCATGCGTGTGTGCGTGTATGCATGCATGTGTGTGTGTGTGTATGCGAACAGATTTTGTGGCTGAGAAATCGCTTAAAGTGGTTTAATTAAATTTGATTTGTTTTTGTTCGGTTTTTGTGATGCAGCGACAGCAAAGGGCGTCACCCCAAGTATTACACACACACACACACACATACACATTTATATACATATATATGTATATTGTATATATATAGATGTGTACATATAGATTCCTATACATATTTAGATTGCTGGCATTCAGGGACCATTTTGGGATCTCAGTTTGGGCAATCTGTTTGTATGTGTGAGTGTGTGTGTGTGTGTGTGTGTGTGTGAATGTGCTCGTAATTAATTATTTCATTAGTGCACACTTGATTCGAGACATTCTCCCTTTTCGCACCATCCCCACTCACCCCCCTCCGAACCAATCATTCACTGAACAGCCAAATGATAATTGGGTTATAACAACAGCTGCATACGCTGCAAAGGTGAAAATTGTTTCAAGCTCAAGCAATCAACTTCAAAAGTCAACTTTATGTTGCACATTTAATGCTAAAATTAACAATTTAATGGTATAGAAAATAAAAGAAGAGAATAATCCAATTATTATTATAATAAGAGGGCAATTTATGATAATGCTAAGCGCCGTTTAACATGCATTATGGCTGCCTGAAATGCTGTAGGGTGCACACAAGTTGTGCAGAGAGAGAAAGAGAGAGAGAGCAGGTCGGACGCTTAAGAGCGCTCTTAAGAGCGAACAGCAAGGCTGAGTTGAACTGCTTGCTCAGTGTGCGCTCTCTTCTGCACTTCAATGCCAGCATGTGTGTGCGTGTGTGTGTGTGGCTGCACATGGGCTGGGCATGAACGAGAGAGTGAGGGAGCAAGCACTATAATACGCACTGCGGCGCCACTGCATTTGTATTTGTGTTTACACATGTGAGAGTGCCTTTTACTTGTGTGTGTGTGCGCGCGTGTGTGTGTGTGTGTGCGTGCATATTTATTTTAGCTTATGCCGTCTTTGCTCGCCGTTAGGTGGCTCTCGGTCCCCGAGTCCAAGCACGAGCGCCAAACACTGCCCAGCGACAGAGGCAGAGCAGCAGCAGCGGCAGCAGCAGCAGCAACCGCGACAGCGCTAACGGACAGTGGGATGTGATTTCAAATAGTAAAGTCGACTTGCCGCTGCCGCATCGCCATCGCAATTCGTATCGCAATCGTTATCGCCGTCGTCGTCGTCGTCGTCGTCGCCATCGTCGTCGTCGTCGTCTCTCTGCTGTGAACTGCTTACCGATATTTTTTAGCTCTGTGGTGTGTTTGGTGTTTTGGTGGCCCGCCCCGCCCCGCAACGCCCCGCTACGCTCCCAGCGCTGCGTCGCTGTCGCAGTCGCAGTCGTTGCTTTTCTGTTCTGTTCTGTTTCGTTCTCGTCGTCGTCGTCGTCGTCGTCGTCATCGTCGTCATCGTGGTTGTCGTTGTCGTTGCCGCTTTGTGTATGTTGTTCTTTCTGTACGTTCTGTTCTCTTGTTTGGTGTTCTGCGTTCTGTGTTCTGTTTTGTTCTTGTTGCAAATGCGCGCGTGCGTCTTGTTTTGCCGTCGCTAAAACGCACCGAATTCGAACTGACAACTGAAAATCTCAACATAAAAAATATAAATAAAAATTAGAAAACAAAAAACTAAAAACTTAAAAACGAGTAAAAAGTAATTTGCAAATTTATCCCAAAACTACACATTTTATTGATTCGCTTTGGTTTTTTTTTTAATTTAATTTTTTTTCGCTGTGCTACTGTAAAAAATGCAACAATACAAATAAAAACAAACTACAACAATTTACAGTTTTTTTTTGTTGTTTTGTTTTTGGTGTGAAGAAGAAAAATACCCAAAAAAAAAAATAATCATCAAAATAATAAGCGTAAATAAAGCAAGTGATAAATGCAAAGAATATTCGCCAAGTGAGACTATGCCTTTGACAATGCAATGTGCAAGATACAATATACAAGATACAAGATACAAGATACATACAAAAACTGCCCCTAATTCTTGCACACACACACACACATGTATATATATATATATATACATGTATATGTTGACTTGTTATGTGCTGGACGCACATAAAAAAAATGACTACCCTCAATTGTCGCCACTGGCTGAGCTGAGGCCAATAGCTGTTGTTGTTGTTGTAGGGGTCTCGCTCTGCTCACTCGCTGTTCGCAGGACAGCAGTCGTCGTCGCAGTCACAGCAGCAGAAGCAGTGCGCAGAGCAAGAAACTCCTATTCCTACACTGCTTGCTTTTGCCTTAGCATTCCAATTGCCCTGCCCCGCTCTCTCTCACTCGCTATCGCACTCACACACACACACACACACACACATACAAGTGTCGCACGTTGTTTGTCGCTGGCGTCGCCTTTTTTCGTCGTCTGCTTCGTAATTTTCTGCGTCCTCTGGATTGGTTTCAACGATTCAATTGCGTTCGTTTTTTATTCTCACTCCCCCTCTGAACACACACACACACACCGAGACTGAGACTGGCTGTGCGTGTGTTTGTTCTCGATTCGATTGGATTACATAGTCGTGCTGCTGTCGCTTGCCTTGCCCGGCTCCGTAATGCTTTTTTTTTTCCTTTTTCTTTCGTTTCTGTCCCTCAACATTTGCAAAGCAACACTCCCCCCCCCCCCCACACACACACACGCCGCCTCGCACGATGACGACAACGACGACGACATTTCGTTTTTTGAGATTCGCCTCTTGCGTGTATTGTATGTGTGTGTGTCCCTCTATGTGTGTGTGCGTGTTCTTAAATATTGTCGTCGAGTGTCATTGGTCAAAGGCAAACGCGAGCAGCGCTGCCAGCGCACACGTCGTCGCATATTGTCGCAAAACCTTCGTTTCGAAGCGTTTTTTTTTTTTTTTGGTTTTTTTTACTTTTTATTGGCTAGCGGCTGCTGCTGCTGCTGCTGTTGGCTTTTTATTAGAATCCATGCAAAGTTGTTGCTAGCGCAGGCTGCCGGTAGGGGGTGGGGTAGGGAGTTGTGGGCTGCTTGGTGGCCGACCGAGCGAGCTTAACGGCTAGGCGGCGCCAACGGAGGCGTGTGCAGCAGAAGTAGCCGAATGAATTTTTGGTTTCTGTGTGTCGTCGTCGTTGTCGTTGTCGTTGTTGCTGTCGGGTGCGGGTGCGGGTGTATGTGTGTATGTGTGTTTGTTGGTGTTGTTTGTGTCGCTGCCGTTGTCGCCTTTCTTGTGGGCGTGTGAGTGAGCGAGAGCGCTTAAGCTGCATGTGTGTGTGTGTGTGTGTGTGTGTGCAAGTGTGCGAGCGAGTGCAAAGTGCACAAAAGTTTTGCCAAGCTAAAATGGCGACAACGGCAACGACAACGACGACAACGGGCAACAGCAGCAGCAACAGCAGCAGAAGCAGCGGCAACAAATTTTGTGTCGTGCGATTTGATAACCGTTTTGAGAAGCGGCGGCGGCGTTGCTGTTTTTGCCTGTCGCACAAAAGTCGCCCGGACAAACGTTGGAATACACACAGCGAAAAAAGAAATCACAACAATCAACGAACAACGAACAACGCACAACAAACAATAAACAATAAACAACAACCAATAATAACAATAATCATAATGCAAATACAAATACAAAATAAATCGGAAATCGAATTAAATAAATTACTTTAAAGATTCAAATTTAGTAATTCAAAGTTCGCTTCCCTTTGCCTGTGTGTGTGTGTCTGCCTCTGTGTGTGTGTGTGTGTGTGTGTGTGAGTGCTTTTTTTAAGATACATAGATACATTTAAATATGGCTAGAATAGCAGAAACACTGAACTGAGCTGAACACTTTAGTTTTGTGGCCAAAGCGATTTGACCAAGTTTGTTGGACGCACCAAAAAACCGCAACATTAATAATAATAATAATAATAATAATAATAATACAAAAACACATAATAATAATTATAATTATTTATGCATGATGTGAGCAGAGTTAAACGCAGCCACGCAAAAGGTCCGAAGATGTAAAAAACAACAACAACAACAAAAAACACACAAAGTAAAACAAGCAAAAAAGAAAGCAAGCAACAAAGCTGATAAGCGAAAAGATAACGAATACAAGAAGCGAAAAACAACAGCAACAACAACAACCACAACAACGACCACAACAGCAACAACAACTACTACAACAACAACAACAACAGCAAGAACAAAATACAAAGTTCAAAGCAATGAGGAAAACTAAAGCAAAAGCAAAAGATGCTCAACGTTGCAACATCGATTGAGAGGTGCACGGATACAAATACAAATATAAATTCAAATACAAAAACGGAGACGGATACAGATACAGATACAGATGCAGATATGCCCAAGTGTGTGTGTGTGTGTGTGTGTGTGTGTCTGCATGTGTGTGTGTATGTGTGTGTGCCTACGCCCAATAACTAGCCAATAAAACACTGAAGCACACACCAACATATGTGCATATGTACATCTGTATGTATGTATGTATCCACGTATGTATATGATGCATACAATTTATGAATCAACGAAAAGAACAACAACAACAACAACTACAGCTACACAAACAACTTCAACAATAAGTCCAGCAGCCAAGAAAAACATAATCCATGCGACAAATACAACTAACTAGCTGAAAATAACGATCGGATTTTACATCCATTGCATCGAGTACATCAATTTCAGGTAGGTTTATACATCATTTAATACCATTTAAGTCTGCTTACATGATAATTATAATATCTATTTTAATATTCTTGATCAGACAAATAGAAACCAGAAAATACATTTGCAATTCGAATCGATTGATTGATTCACAAGTTATTTGGAAATTTATACATATGAAATGATGAAAGATTTGTTTTGCAAATGCATTCAGATCCCAGCTCACAGCTCACAGCTGTCCTATGTTTGAAGCAACCCAACCAACCCAACTTATAAAGAAATTTAATCATTTCACATTGATAGATCTGAGTTTTCGAAACTCCACCCAAAAAATGCAATGCAACAAAATTTTGTACAACGCACGATTGTTATATATTGTTATATATATATATATATTGATGACAAATATAATATAAAATATATATTTCATGAGTATATATATATATATATAACATATTCGTATGATTTATGGGACACGCAGAAATGAAAAAAAAAGTGTTAAAATGAATAATGCAAACTTTTAAAATTCGACGTTAAAAAACGTTCGAATATCAAATTATTTATTTAAATGTTGTAGAATAATACAAAGACGACAATTTCGAGTCAGCTTTTTGACAGCTGCTGCAGCTGGATATTGTATTGGGAATGTATCGAATCTAATTCGAAGAAATACCCCTGAGCTAAAAGCAAACATTGAAATATTTAATGAGGATGCATCAAATATTAACTATAATGAATGTAGGAAGGATAAGGACTTGTCTGTACACGAATTAAACTACGATTTTGTGGTTTTGGTAGACAAAAAGATAATATTCAAATGCCATGTTGAGGTAATAAAATGAATAAAGACAGTCAGTCGTTGAGCTCCCTCTGTGTGTGTATGTGAGACGCCAAGAATTCCTACACTTGCCAGTTGTACATGCATACATACATACATACATACATACATGCATACATACATGCATATGTACATGCATATGTACATACTAATGTACATATCTATCTGTATTAACATGTTTACCTTTGTCAAATCGCACAGCTCTAAATGAGTTTCGCACACAGACAGCAGCAAGACAAGGAAAAAAAAGAGAAAGGTGCGGGGTCAGCAAGTGGGGGGAGGGGATAGGGAGGGAATGGGCTGCACAGCGTCTATCACAATATCTATATAGCCATATAATCGCTTGTTCGTGAGCTGTAAACACAGGCATTGTAAATTTACACCATGCTTATAATTAGCAATAGAACGGCAGTTGACTTTTTATACCCTGTACTACGGGGTGTTAGCGGGTATTATGAACTGCTCATTATGGCACAATGAAGCGGGAAGCAACCACCTTCCCAACTAGCTAGAACCCTCAAATTTGGAATAGAATCTTGTTTCCATTTTCAAAAATGTTTTGAACAATATAAACAAAAAATGAAAGCAACAGTTAAAATGAAATCGAGTAAAAAATGGAGTTAATACAGAATGTAAAACGTTAAAAAGCGGCTTAAAAAGTGAGCGAAATTCAAAAAGAGACCAGCTGATTGATCACAGACACAAAATGCACAAGCCCAAAGCAAGGTTCCAGGGTATCTCATAGTTGAGAAGAGCATTCTTACATTTATTCATTGATGTTGTTGCCAAAGTTGCTGCTTCTGTTGCTAGTAATATATATATATATATATATATGTATATATATGCTTGCTTCATGCTTGTATAACTATGGTCTGCACCTCTATATGGTTCACACTCGCACACACACACACACACACACCCTATATCATCAGGGACCACGGCAAAGTTTAGTGTTAAAAAAATGACAGACATTGTTTGCAGAATAAGCATCTCGCTCTCCCTCTCTCTCTCTCTCTCCCTCTCTCTCTCTCTCCCTCTCTCTGTAGCTCCCTTGTAGTTAGGTTTGCCTATGGTTGATTGCCAGCAATAATTGTCGCTCAGGTGTTGACGATTGACGCCAATTTCGAGCTCACCGTTGCATTGTATCTGTGCAGTTACAGCGATCCATGCTAACTAACCAGATGCCTCGAAATAATACCAACAACAACAACAACAACAATGGCAACAACAACAGCAACAACAACAACAGAGTTGGTTTTGCCCCACCGCAGTGTTGCCAACACACAGATAAATAATGACAAACAGTTGATAAATAATCATTATTGTCTAGTGCCGCCATCTAGCGGCGCACAAATGCAGCAACCGATTTAAGTGATAATTATTATTGCGTTTAGTTGGCTTATAAGTTATATAATCATTAACAAACTGCCTGAAGCCATTTTTAAAGCGAACTTTTTCATTCCCATTGCTTCTTTCGAATGATGAAAATTGGAGTTTACACATGATGCTCCAGTTGGGTAAGAATCGGTCCACTCAATGGAGATCGCAGTTGGACCAGGCAGCTTCACAATTATTGAGCAGATTGAAGTTTATTTAATCTAATATTAAGTTTGTATAAGCTTGATCTTATGATGATAATATCGCTGATTAGCTTATTTTAATTTTGAAAAGATATTGCAGATAATGAAAAGATTTCATGTTTTGAATAATTCGCATCGATTTTGAATAGTTGCAACAAGTCAGTCAAAGTTACACATAAAACTGAAGTTCCTTGCATATATACACATATATATATATATTAACATGCTCGCTTCGAAAATGGCTTCTTGAAAAATTGGGGAGGTATCGATAAAATTGAAGTAAGCTTTATCTGCGCGTGGTAAGCCAGAACTTCTGGTCTCTGAGCAGCGTTTGCTCATATAGACGGACAGATCCTGATCCAGAGTCCATTTGAAATCATAGGAATGTTAAATTTGTAAGTTATATTATAGTCCTTAAAATGCTGACTGAATCTGATTGAGATTTGGAGTATTTGCACTCTGACAAATAATGTTGGAAATTGGTTCTTATTGAGAGAGTGTATTTCGAAATTCCAGAATAACTGTTGAAATTGAACTTTCATTGAGATATATGCAGTTTGGAATGATATCATTATTGGGTTATGGTTTGGGTTATGGTAATTGAAAATGTTGTCGATTACATTCACAGAAAAGGTCTAAATGCAACCGTGTTTGTAATATTCCAAGCATAATATTACTTGCTCCTAACCAGGTTGTTTCTACTGATCCCAGTTATTTCCAGCATTCTTATGATTTTGATGTGGCCGAAAAGTATTTCAACTATTGCCACATTTTAAGTTAACGCACTTTACAGTTTTTAGCTGTGTTCTCTAAGCGATCAGATCAGATTCTTTTCTAAAGGCACATTTTTGGTAACATATTTTTTCGAAATTGGTGGCAAGGTCCACGATTTGGAATGTCAGTAAAGTTACACCGTTTTCTTCAAGTGTGTTTTGAACTATTGCTTAAATATATCAACTTTGAATAAATGTTTCGGGTCATTTAAAATATTTGTATTATCCAAACAGTCAATAATCATAACGACTCCAGTTTCAGTTCCATTTTCTATAACTTTTTTTAGTCTGATACTTTTATTTCGACGCTCTCATAGCTGGAGACTGCGGTTTCGTGCGTCGTTTCGACATGATGATTGATAAAGTCACCAATTTCTGGGAACCTCCTTTAAATATCGCCCATCCTGGCCACGCCCACTGCTGTTGCTCCTTTTGGTTTTTGTGGTTGCGATTGGAAATGGGTAAAAAGGATCGCATGTGGCTAATTCATTCCAATTTGAGCTGAAAGAGCTGACGACTTTTCATTCCATTCCACTACTAAGACATGAATTGAATTTTGAGACAAGATACTTTTTCAGTTAAAAAACGATCTTAACACATTTTGAATTCAAAATAAACTTGAGTTTATTGAAATCTGTACTTTAACTCTGAGTTATGATAAACTGAGCTGATCGTTGGCATAACGAGATGCAAGATGCCTTTGCTTTGACGGCTAACTGACTTTTGTTGGCTCGTCGCGGCTGTTAATTAGCATATTTCGTCATGAATAAGCCAACTTGCAATAAGGTGGAAAGCCACACCGATGTTGGCTCAAAGTGAGTGAAACAGTTAGCAGGCAAGACGACTGGCGATTGGCCGCAAAATTAAAGAAAGAAAGAAAGGGCGGCAATCAAGCTGGCGTCTGTAAGCGATACTTTCGTACTCTTCCCTCTCTTCCCTCTCTTCCCCCTCTTCCCCCTCTTCTCTCTCTCTCTCTCTCTTCCTCCTCTATCCACCAATTTAGTAGTATTTAGTCCTCTTCCTCGCGGCAGGACAATAATCATTTTGCACGCCCTGACCAAGTGGAGACGACTCGACTCGACTCGAGTCGAGTTCAGTTGAGTCGAGTCCCTTGGCCGGCGGTGGCATAACGTGAAATTGCATCCAGCAGCAGCTAAAACAGGAACAACAAAATTACACACATGTGCGGCAGCAATGTCCACCTCACTCAGGTCAGGGTCGTCTTCGTCGTTGTTGTCGTTGTTGTCGTTGTTGTCGTTGTCGTAGCTGCCCAGCGCCAGCTCTTTTAATCCGTTGCTTTATTTTTTTATTTTTATTTTTTTAACTCTTGAAGTAGCTCTGGGGCCGCCCAGGGGTACCGCTCACCCGCACATTGGCGTATGATTGCAGTGTCGGCACACAGTGCACAGTGGTCGCAAATACCACAGAAATGATGCGCAACTGTAACAGATGCCATGTTATTAATGGATATATATAATATATATATATTATCAGCAAAATCCAATTCTATTAAAGATTTGGAAGGAATCTTTCTCGTCAAAAGTTTCTAGCATTTGGTGAGCTACACAAGAGAATAGTTCCAAGTCTGAAATCGTGTTTCCCACACTTAAAGGGGCATTCCCCGATTTGAGCTGGAAATCTTTGAGAAAATGGGAATATTCAAATCGATATATCTGTGTACTTGCCACATATTGCAGATTCGAGCTTTCCAATAGTAAAGTACAACAAAATGTGTTAAATATTTGATATTTGTGTTCAAGAAGTGCTTAGCAAAATATGGATACAAATTTGTATCTTACATAAAGTAGACTGTGTATTTATGAGGCCACAGTCCACAGTTTAACAATAATCTGTTGAGGCATGCAGCCGACAGTCTGCACTTTGGCACCACTGTGCGCACTGTGAGCGACTGCTGCACAGCAAGTCACCAGATGTTCAACTCGATGTACAAGTCGCCGCTGCTGTTGCCGCTGTTGCTGGAGTTGCTGGAGTTGGAGTTATTATTGTTATTGTCGTTGCTTGGGTTGGGGACGGTGCCGGGAAGAGTCAAATCCGGCGACAGGCATAACCCTGGCCAATGGATGCCACTGCAGATGAAGACCACAATTCAGAGCTTATGTGTCAGGTGCGCATCGTGCCGCGAATGAAACAATTTATTGCACTCGTCGCGTTTCGGTGTTTCTCTTCTGGATATTGTTATTGTTGCTGTTGTTTTTGTTGTTCGTATCATTTAAGTTGTTGTTCTTGTTGTTGCTGTTCTTGTTATTGTCGTTGTTGTTGGTTTGCTGTTACTGTTTTGGTTTGGTTTTTTTTCTGTTGTTCTGCCTGCGCTTAAATTTAATTCTTCCCCAAATCTCTCTCCACAAAACGCCATTTCAAATTTGTTGTTCTTTTGATACTGGATCCTGGATCCATTAAAAATTAAAAAAAAATATGGATTTGGCTTGAATAAAGTTGTGCGAATGTATAAATGAGATCAAAATGTTGATTTCGGAGAGTAATAAAAATCACACTTTAAATGAAATTTATGATTGTAAGATGAAACGAAATTAATTTAATATAATTGATTTAACATTAAATAAAATATGAAAATAATAAATAAATAAGGATTGGGCGAGAGTTCAGAATAAAACCACATTATATACAATTAAGTTAATGATTAGAGATTAGCTATGTACAGTCAATATGACGTAATGAATGATAAAAGAGAGAAAAGGACGGATTTTTCAGTTCTTATTTTTAAATTTACATTTCAGTGCTCACAAGACAAGCAAACTGGCTGCTGCTTTACTGATTAAGTACTTCCAAATGCCAAGTGTATCACAGGGTATCTGCTAGTCTGCTGGGCCACGCCCCTATCATTCTTGCCACAAATAAGGATTAGGCGGATCTCAATTCTGGCCTTGCATTGTTCAGCAAATGTGTTCAGCTCTTTAGCAGCGCCATCTGTTGGGCTACGCTGTCATTTTCAGTAATTAGCCATTTTGCAATACTCGTCTAATTTGAATGTCTCAGCAGTTATTAGCCACAAACAGATCAATTCATCAATGCAGCACTAATACTCAAGTATTCAGGTGTATCTGTGTGTGCTCCACACTTGCTCGCTGGCATCTCATCAAATCGCAAACACAAATTCCCTCCCCATCGACCACCCCCCCTGTCCATTGCACTCTCCCGACATCAATGGGGTCGCGGTTCAAGGTAATAAGCAGCCAAGTAGCCGTGAGTATAAAAAGAAACGAGTACAAATGCAATTGCAGATACAGATACAGATACAGAAACAGATACAGATACAGATACAGATACAGATACAGATACAGAAACAGATACAGATACGGATACGGATACAGATACGGATACAGATACAGATATAGATACAGATACAGATAAAGATAAAGATACAGATACAGATACAGATACAGATACAGAAACAGATACAGATACAGATACAGATACAGATACAGAAACAGATACGGATACAGATACAGATATAGATACAGATATAGATACAGATACAGATACAGATACAGATACAGATATAGATACAGATACAGATACAGTAACAGATACATATATAGATACAGATACAGTAACATATACAGATACAGATACAGATACAGATACAGATAAAGATAAAGATAAAGATACAGATACAGATACAGAAACAGATACAGATACGGATACAGAAACAGATACAGATACAGATACAGATACAGATACAGATACAGATACAGATACAGATACAGATAAAGATAAAGATAAAGATACAGATACAGATACAGATACAGATACAGATACAGATACAATTACAGTTACTGTTGCTTTCGAGCCACTCGCAGTTTTTAATCGTCTGAAATCAAATTGCTCGATTTTCTGAGTCCGGAGGAGGAGGAGGAGGGGGAGCAGATGGGGCAGTTAAATGCGTAAATGTACTCGTTGCTTGCCTCGAACTTCAACACAAGTACTCACACTCGCACTCACACACACCGATCGGGTGTATATATATATATATATATGCATGCAGATGTACATTTTTTTTCTCTTTATTTTCTTATTTTATGCAAAATCAATTAAAATTCACTGCCAAAGTAAAGAGGCCGTGAGAGATTGGCGAGTTTCTTCACCATCTCCATCTCCATTTCCATCTCCATTTTCATCTTCAACTCCATCTTCGACTCCATCTCCGTCATTGTCTCCAACTGTTTCCCAACCAATGAACGGCCTTTGACAGAAGTTCATCGCTGAGAGTGCGTCGACAAGGTCAATAAAAGCCGAAAATAATTACCAAATCCCAATTATTAATATGCACTCAATGATACAATTGATATTACCCAGAGATCTATTTTTTTGGCATCAATCGATCGTGTGAGTAAGTAAAGTGAATATATATATATCAGCTTGGGATATCTTTTATAAGTCTTTAAGTCTATGATGAATCAGCTTTCGAATTGTTCTAGTAATGCCAGTGGACTTTCATTTGGCAAATATATATAAATATATATACATGTATATACATGTATATATATATATATATATATATATGTATGAATGCACTCATACAGTTCAAATTCACATTTGAAAGATTCAGTTGCAACTATAAAAAGTGAATAAATACTTGGCTCAGAGCATTTCGTAATGGCCAACTTTCTATTTGCAGCAGTTGAGGCAGTTGAGTCAGATTTGAAGAATTGAAATATAAACTGAAGTTTATGGGAAATAAATGTTGATCAGGATTTGAATGAAGTTACTCAATTATTCGAAATGTAAGTCAGTTCTATATGTACATAGATAGGACTTTGAGGGCATCCACTCGTCGAGCTCTCGCGACTAGTGCGCTCTTACTTGTGTGTTATGGTTTTTGTTGCTTTTGTGTTGTTTGTCGCTAGGTGGTTTTTCGACGGCATCTCTCAAAAGATTAAAGGCTTAGTAATTTTGGCTAATTTGTGACATGCGCGACCTTAATGACTTCTTTTCACATCGTAAACTGCGTTTAATTGCTCTACAAATAAAAAAAAAAAAAAAAATAGAGAAGAAAATAAATAAAATTAAAAAAAAAATCTACTGTAGCAGCCAGTCTCAGCCAGTCTCAGCCAATCTCAGCTTCAGCTTAGCTGTAGGCCATGTCTTGGCCAGTTGACAATTCTATGGGACGCTGGGAAAACGCCAAGCACAGATTGAGATAGAGATATTAGTAGAAATGGAAATGGAAATTAATTATGCATTTTAACGTCTGCGGAATTAATGTATTTTTTTTTTTTTTTTGTATTTTTGTTTTTGTTCGTCTCAGCTTGTCTGCTGATGTAGTCGTCATGGGACCCGCTCATCAGCCCAATCCAAGCCCAGTTCAACGCTTGCGGTTAAGTAATATGCTTTTATATTCAAATTATCACGCATGCCAAACAGTTTCCATAATTTGTCGTTATTATTATGCTTGTTGCTGGCTGGCTGACTGGCTGGCTGGTGCTCTTGGGCCTGTTGGACTGGACACAAAGAATGCACCGAGCCCCAAACGCTCAGTCAAAGCCAAAATCAAAGCCAACACAACACAGACAACTTTTGCCACGCCGCCAAGTCAATGTTCGGTCTCAGTTCCGGTTCCACTCGCCATCGCCTAAGTTTTAACGAGCTGCGCTGATGATGGCCAGAGGCAGTCGCTGCCACAGCAACATCAGCAGCAGCAGTTTATGTTTGGGCCAAAAAGATTTTCGATTGGTATTGCCGGCCTGCAATTAGTAGCTGGAAATGAAGCCCACTCAAGGTCGAGTCCGCGGGCGCAAGCGCGACTGTAATTAGTATGGGTGACATCCAGTCTCACACAATTAAACTTGTATTTATTTGATGATCTGGGACATTTTGCATTTTGCATTTTGAAACAGCCGAACGATTTCCTGCCGCACCACAGCACCACCACGGCACTACTTGTCGCTTTGTGGCCCAAAGCTTAAGTGCTTACCAGCCAGCCAGCCAGCCAGCCAGCCAGCCAGCCAGCCAGGCTTGCCCAACTTGCCTGTAATTGAGCTCACGCTGGCAGCTGTGAGCTAATGACAAGCCCAGTCCAAGCAAGCGCTCGCTCGGTCAGTCAGTCCAGTCCCAGGCACGCATCATCAGCTGTGTCCGTGTCCAAGAGTCGCCCAGTCGCCAAGCCAAGTCGCGTTGCGTTGCGTTGCGTTGCATCGATTCGATTCATTTCGATCCCCTCGCCATGATCCGTCGCCGGCCGGCACTTTGCACCATTATCTGCTGCAATTGCACGCCGCATGAGGCGCTCGTAAACATGCAAGCTTCTCGCTGTCTACCTCTGCCCCTGCCCCTGCCCCTGCTGACTGTATCTCTTGCTCTGGCTATGACTGTGTGACTCTGGCCTCGGCCATCGTGCTGATATGTTGATTAGTCAATGTTCTTTTTGCCGTAGTCGGGCTTCTGCTCTGTGCTCGGTGTGCGGGGCAATTCGTCAGAACTGGCAGCAGTTGTCGCTGTGACGCCGCCAGAGCCGTAGACAACATTAATAATGGGATGACAGTGCATTTCTGTAACGCCATCCCGCTATTAACCCCCCTCTCTCCAACCAACCAAAGCTGACGAAATACTTTCGATTATTGTTATTATTATTATTATTTTTGTATTTTGTCGACTGTTGTTGCAGATCAGCTTATGTTTTGGGGCACAATATTTAAAGCAGATACTTTCGTATGCACTCGAAGAAATAAACGACCTGTATCAGAGGAATTCGCCTTGAAGGATTTCCATATTTTATTTGCAGAGTGGATTTTCCTAAAGTTATGTCAAAATAATTCTAGTTTATATTTACTTATATTTTGGAAGTATTTTAAAGAAAAACATTCGAATTATCAGCGCGATTTTCATTGTAAGGTGATTTGCTAAATATCAGGGCCATTTTTTCCTGAGTGTATGAAAGTACTTCGCATTCTTTTGCTCATTATAGACTTATAGCCCAATTCTATAATCAATCATAGATGCATAAAAGCTGAAAGTAAAACCATAAGAAACGTAGTCAACCCTACAGTTAAATAGGGTCGACTATTGCCTCGATTCCAGATTGATTATGTGAGAGCCGTAAGTTAACATTAGCCCTGAACCGTATTGTGGCATAGGAAGACACACAATACGGCTGCAAATCAGGGATGAAGAAAGGCAGAGGCGAGAACGGAGCTGGGCAGGAGCACCAGGACTCCGACAAGCCAAGAGTCTTTTAGGTGGCTATAATCAAAAACGATTTAAGCAAGTAATATCCATGGGAAAGAACAGGCTCAGGATACTCACCGGTCTATTGACGGGACACTGTAGACTGAGAAGTCACCTAACCAAATTAGGTATTTATAGTAGCGATGTATGCAGGTTTTGTGGACATGAGGAGGAATCCTCAACGCACATCCTAGCAGAATGCGTCGCCTTAATTAGGAAAAGATGCAGCATCCTAGGCAAGCATGTCATGAAGCCCAAGGACATAGAAACCCTCAACCCAACAAAGATCCTGGCATTCGTGCAGGAGCTGCGACTGATGGAAGAGCTGTAGGCTCAGAATGGGGGCACAATAGACCTTATAGGTCGCAGTGCTAGCTTTTCCCCCAATTATAATAATAATAATAAGTTGACATTATGCTTAGCATCAAAAGTTGACTTCGTCCTTGTTTTGATCAAATAAAATGTAAATTCGGCTTCTCAGCTGCTTGAGATGATCTTTGGGTTGTTTTTCACAAAATAATATAGAATAGTAATTAATTTTTTTGATACTCTTACTCAGTACTTTTAATCTAGCAAATGAGCGTAGGAAATCATAGAAATGCTACGAACCCATTTTCTTGTTGTGGAAGTCACCAACAATGCTTTCCTAATTGCGCTCTATTGCCGAGGCAAAGAAGCAGAAGAGCACGTGGGAAAGAGGCCTGTAGAGCTGAAGCAAAAGTAGAAGCAGCAGCAGCAGCAATAACCAATTACAACAGCAACAACAATCAACAACCAACAGCAACAACAACAACAAGCACGCACACAAGGCTGCCCAATTGGCAGCGAAACGAAGATGACGAACGGGCTGGGAATGGGGCTTTTTGTTGCCAGTTGAATGCAACTGGGACACGGTCAAGTCAACGTCAACTGCTCAATGGTTCTGTTGGTGGTTGGCTGCACGTTTTCGCACTGCCCTTTGATAATATTTACACCTTCCAGAGACGAATCCATCAAAATATGGCTTATGAGCAAAAGAGAAAGAGAGCGACAGAGAGAGAGCGAGAGAGAGAGAGAGAGAGAGCGAGAGAGACCGAGTTTAGTTTCTGTTTGAATTTATTTAATGGCATGACAAGGTCAAGACGCCACTACCACTTCCATTTAGGCAGACTGACTGCTCAGCTCCGGCATCAGCACCAGCACCAGACTCTGACGACGAAGCTCCAACTCTGGCTGAGAACAAAGCCTACCTGGTTACCTGCCGACTGACGATCGGCGAGCGAGCAGAAGTTGGGTCGGGCCATAAGTCACAAAGCAATTACAGTGAATTGCTTTCTACAGGCACTGGCTTTGGCTCAGCAACAGGTCGATGGGCAACAGCCGAGGACAGGGCGCACAGATCCACTAAAAAAAAAAATAAAAAAAAAACAAAAATAATAAAAAACAAAAACAAAAAAAAAAATGGAGGAGCAGGAACTGTAGATGTAGCTGTAGCGCCTGACGGCAACCAGCGTCCATCTTTGCCCAACGGATGTAAGCGTTGGGTGTGAGAGCGTCGGCAACGACAACAACGACAACTACGAGGATGAGGATGAGGATGAGGATGAGGACGAGGACGAGTACGTTGAGCGGCAGCTGCGTCTCTAAAATGGTGATCGCACCTGGAAAACCAGTGGCGGCGTTGCCGCTAAGCTCGCGGATCTCAGCTATGGAATTGGGCATGCTTGAATATGCATGAATAGCAAAGCGATGAGCTAGGCCAGAATTGGCCACTGGCAGCTGGCAACTGGTTTATTCTGATAACTGATAAGCATAGGCAAAACTGAGTTTTGGCTTATAATTCTTGGAATTCACATTAATAATATGCATTCACAATAGATGACATAAACACATGTTATTTTGGCATATTGTTTTGAGCCCTTTGGATTAGTTGGCATCAAGTTTTCGAATAGCTGAAGGAGGGATTTAATCCCCATAGAATATGGCGGCGCTCGTGCATTTTTTTTTTGCTTGCTGACTGGTTGGAAGTCTTGTCTGTGTCTGTGCCTGTGTCTGTGCCTTGTTGTGTTGGAGTCGGTGGCGGCGGCGGCGGCGTTGTTGTTGCTCAGTCCGAAAGCTCTTTTGCGGACCCCAAGTTTCATAACACAATAAAGATGAAATTGAAACCGATTACCGCACTCTTGAAAACGATCAAGTACCACGAATGCTCGCGGACACATTTTACTCATGTAATTTTATTGCGGCTGCGAATGATTGGTAATTCTGGCTAAAAGACAAACGCAGGCAACGGCAACGGCAATGGAGATGGAGTTGGAGTTGAGGTTGAGGATCGCGCATGGGGCATGGGGCATGGGGCATGGGAATGGGAATGCGAATGGAAATGGAGGGCCGGCAAAAGCGACGACGGCGACGACGACTACGACGACGATGTCCAGAAAACCAGTTGCTGCTGCCACAGTGGCGCAAAATAACGACGACGACGCTGGGGCGATGATGATGCTGATGATGCCCAAACATATAAGCGAACATGAAAACACAAGAAACAATAGCAACCAAATCAGCAGAGAACGAATCGAAGTCTAAGCCGCAGTTAAAGTCGATCCAGCAGCCAAACAGTTAGACGAGACACCTGCCATCAATGTGGCTCACAGATACGATGCGACGCGACGGGACGGGACGGGAAGAGATGAGATGAGGCCAAGCCAAGCCAAAGTCAGACCAGCGCAGCTTAGCTGAGCTTAATTCAAGCCAAGCCAAGCCAATCCAATCCGTCAACAGCACACAGAGACACAGACACAAACAGACAAAGAGCGAGACAAGTTGCTGTTGTGAGCGCGACAAGGAGCTGCATGGAAAGAGTATGGCAATCTCAGCCATCATAAAAGGTGCGAACGAAAACTTGGCCCCGCCATTTACCGCGTACAACTGCCACGTTTGCGAACCACTTTGCGCTTCCTCCCCCCGCCCGCCCTCCCTACCACCTACCCTCCCTCCCGCACATCCTCCACATTCCCAATCCCATTCGCAGTCGCATCCGCGTGTTGTGTCGCAGATCGTAGCAAAAAAAAAAAAATGCCCACTTATCTCGTTTCAAGCGCAGGAAGCAAACGGAACAGCGCAGCAACAGGAGCAGGAGCAAAGAGCATCGGCATCGGCATCGCTCACATCTCAACAACTAGCAGCAGCAACAGACATGGGATTAAAAAGGAAAATAACTAAAGTGCCGCATGGAAATAAAACCTTTCAGACGCAACCCAAAAACATGGCAAGGAGGGCGGAGACTGTGGCCTGTGGAGCAATGGGGAGCAATGACAAAAAGTGAGGTGAAACAAGAGAGTGTCGAACATGGTCACAGAACAGTCAAGTCTGGTATATCTACGCATGTTGGTGGCTGACTGATTGATGACTGTTAAATTACTAGTTTTATGTCCCTCCAATAAGTATTACCTGCTCAGAAGCTAAAAGAATGAAACAAAAACCAACCAGTGCGAACGTTGCAGTCGGGCGTAACCGACTGCGAAACACACTGATGCCATAAGTAACACCAACTGAAAACAGATGCCGCAGGATGGATGTAGCCAAGAAATACAGATCTTACCCGTCCAAGTTTGCCTTTCAAATTGCTCAAGAACTCATGAACTGTGCAAGATAAAGCCATTTCAAATTTAAGGGCGGAGGTGGGCGTGGCATATGCCGATCTTTCAACCACATCAACCACATAACCTACCAGCCAAATTTGATGACTGTAGCCTTCAAATTGACGGAGATATGTGACTTTATCGATATGCAATTGTCGATTTTTATCGATTTCCTAGCCGCCTAGTGGTTGTGCATTCTCGATCAGCATATACCCATGTCCGTCTATTTTTTTTTATTAGACTTGGATTATCACATAGCAATATCAAAAGTTGAGATCTTGTGTAAAAATCTTTTTTGTCAGCAAATGATCGGGCCACTGATATATATGTGTAGCTCAGATAGGAACTATCGGTCAACTTAGTCAATTGAGAAAGAACTGACTGTATATCTAGGACAGATATCCTTTTCATGTAATACTTGCACTTGTTTCTATAATTCTGAATAAAGAGTAAACGGAAAATGTTGACGATCGAATGAAACCAACTTAATCTGATCGTGGTTTGCGAGAAGTCTCTGAGATAAATGCACGCAACTGTTGATGTTTGTGCTTATAAAGAGTATACTGGGATCGGAGATGCCTCCTTCTGTCTATTACACACATTTGCATAACTTTAATATACCATTTTAACCCATTTCTACAGGGTATAAGCAGCAAAGTCTATTTATCTTTTCTGTGCTAACAGATATGTGATTTACAAATAGCTTTTTCAAGTAGACAATTAATAATTTGATTCGACGTAGCAACTTTGACAATCTATATATATCTAATATATAATCTAATATATTCAATGCATATAGCATCCGATCTAGATGACAGTGAAACAAAGCCAGGTTAAGGTCGTCCACTCGCCCAGTGTTCAACCGAATATAAAGCCATACTACACTCGAAATAAAAATATTCCTGGAATTTGGTAAATTGCCATAAGTGAAATAATTTCATAATTAAAGAAAATCTCTTAAATATTTATTTTAGAAATATTTTCTATAATTAAGAAAGAGTAAACATTCAATTTATAAACTATTTAAAATGTTTTCTATATTCTACAACAAACTGGAAATTAGACATACTTTTTTTAAGTTTAAAAATTTCAAATTTACAATTTAACCACTAAAAATGCACTTTCCGAATTGTAAGGAGCAATGCGATTGGCGCCAAAAGTATGGTGATTTTGTACAATTAGGGGCAATTGTTTTTCTCTGAGTGTAATCAAGGACGGCTCGACCTGCATTCGCAGCATTTGTGGTGGCTCTGTGGTGTAGAGTTTGGATTTTGGTGTTGGCGGCGCGGTTGCTTTGACATTTAGGCCGTAACTAAACCAGACAAAGTTGATCAAGCTTATGCTGAATGGCTGGGGATCAGCAGCTTATGCTGGTTCCACTGCGTAACTAAGCGGAAAGCAGAAAGAGGAGTCCCACAGCGGGCAAGGGCAGTTGTTGGTCAGGCGGTCAGGTGGGCCTTGGCACCGTATGTGGTCGGTCGGTCGGTTGGTCGCTCCTCGCCTGCTTCTTTGTCATGCTGCGAAAGCATACGCAGGCCTTTGGGCTTTGGGAAATATAAAAAGATGCAGTCTCCACGTCCGAAGTCTGTCCTATCCTGTCCTCTCCCGTCCTGTACTGTTCTGTCCTGTCCCTGTCTCAGTCCCAGTCTCTAGTCTCAGTTCGATTTGCAGATTGAACTACAGCTGCAGCTCAGTGGTTTTCAATTTTTGCAGCAACGCACTTAAATCGAAATATGCCATGGATCTGCGTTGTGCCTGCGGTTGCCACTCTGCCACTCAGTACTCAATGGTGTTGTTGCTGGTGTTGATACTGTCTGTGTCGCCGTCTCCGTCGCTTTTGGCCATCAGATCAAACATTCCCAGGCACAACATGAGTTGCCACAGTCCACAGTCCGTCCGTATCGCTATCGGTATGAACGATATTTGCAACTGTTTGTGCGATCTTCTTGCGTAATGCATACCTCTGTCTGTGTTTGTCTGTATCTGTGTCTGTGTGCTACCTTTAAGAGCATATGTTGGCCAATCTGACGATCACAGACAGACAGCCATATCCATGGCAATTTGTTGCTATCTTACTTTCGCATCCCATTGACGGCACTGCAGGACTCTTTGTTTTGATATGGCCGCCGCCATGATCGCCAACACCGATAAAAAGGCTAAACAAAATCAAGCTATATGCGCGTGTGTGTGTGTATGTGTGTGTGTGTGTGTGTGTGTGTGTCTCTGTATAGGTAAGTGCACATAAATATGTGTGTTCGATAAATCAAAAGCCCTTCAACTTGAATTAATATTTATCTATGCGATACTTGTTCCAATACCCAATCACAATCACTCATGATAAGGCTTTAGGATGAACATACATATGTATATATCTATCTATATATATATATATATCAACACTAAATCTGTCTCATTGCGTTTATTTGTCTACTTGTTAGACCATGTTTGGTGCTTTTAAATAATCGACACAGTATTTATCGAAAATAGGTCAAATTCCTATTTTGGCTTTTAGTATATTGTTTCGAATATCCGTGCTAATCAATGAGCTCGAACAATACAAATGAAGAAAAGGTTTCCAAAATATAATTCATGCTTGAATATCTTAATTAAAAATGAACACGTTCCATTGTTAATATTTATGGATATTTTTACTTTGACAATGCCAGCCTCCCAGCTAAACCCAAAACAGATTTTTCATTTCCTGAAAATTTCAACATTTTCTCACTTTCCGCTTAGTTGAATACAGTAAATATATAAACAATATATATGAGTGTCGATAAATTGCTCCCCGAAATCCCTTTCTTATTGTATATTCGCGATGCTTAGCTAAAGAGCATTTACCCAGTATCCAGGTAGCATTGAAGTACTACATTAGACCTAGTTAGAAGTTGACAAAGATACATAAAAAATAAAAAAAAAAAACTGGCAAAGCATCCCAAACTTATGACTATAACTAATAGTTTATTTGATAGTTGATTAACACAACTTTAGCAAAACGAGCCGAAGTTATCAAGCTTCACTTTCATCAGTTTTAATTTCAATTCCCAGATCGGTATTGCTGGGAAAGTTATTAAATCTCACAGAACCGTTCCTCTTATTAATACTCCGATTTGAACTGTTTTCATACTCTCAACTCCTTTTTCAAATGGTTGAGATGGTTTTGTGCATATAAAGTTTATTTTATTTGATCGATAACTCCAGCGGTTTCTCGAATATCGATACAAATCGATGTGCGACTGCATACAGTTGAGTGTGCAAAGCATTTTAAAGAGGGAACGTTAACAGCTGGATGCAGGGTATCTCGAAGTCGAGCTCACTCGACAACAACATTATTATTATTTTATTTATCTTTGTTTTGGATTTGGATTGACAGTCTTAAGAGGTTTTCGCAAGTGTTTTTTGGGCGACACAATGCAACTTCTGCCATCTTGTATGCCATGCACCCCAAAGCAGTCTGAATGAGAGAATGGCATTGGAGTAGGCGACGAACTATTTTTCCCCGTTATCGTGTTCACTTCTCAAGTGATTCCTTTGTGACTGACTGACTGCCAAACTGACTGACTGAGCGCCTGTCTACGTATATAATGCATGGTCGGCCAGCATAAACACTGACACAGCCATGACGTGTGCCTTTCAAAGAAACGCAGACGCGAACCGCTGAATGCCAGTCCCAGTCCCAGTCCCAGTTCCATACCCAGACCCAATCCCCAGACTCAGTGCTCAGTTCTCAGTTCTCAGTGCTCAGTTCTCAGTCCTCCGTTCTAGTCACACTCACAGTCGCAGTCTCAGTCTCAGTCTCAGTCTGCAGTCTCAGTCTGCAGTCACAGTGCCAGCTCGTGCGAGCGCGAAAAGCAAAGATTGTAATGCCAAACAACTTCACAACTTTCCGTTGGCAGTTGACGACGCGTCGTCGTTAACCCTTATGTGGGCTTGTGATTTATGCGCAATTGTCACACCGCTCATAGGCCCAAGTCGCATGTGTGTTGTCCTCTTTACTTGGGCAATACATGCACACATCTAGCCAGTGTGACGAGTATACAACGAATTTAGCTTAAACTGTATCGTAAATATAAAATGTGATTACATTTTGATACGTCTATTATAGTTATTGGCAAATTAAATAATATAAATGCATTTTAAAGACCAAGTTCGAGTATGTTGCAAGAGATTGCATAGTCCGTAGAGAGAGAAAGAGAGAGAGAGAGAGATAGACAGATATACATAGTTAATAACAATAAGAGTTATAATTTAATGTTTAATTAGTTGCATTCCGCATATTATTATACCCGCTTGAGCACATCAAACGGCCACAGGGTATGGAAACTTAGCTGATTTGACGTCGCACTTGAAATTCGCGCGCACTCTCTTGTCGCACATTCAAGTCAAAGTCACTACTGCCATGTCCAAACCCAACTGACGGGGCCCTCGTAGCAATGCGAATGCGAATGCGAATGCCGGCGGTACAACTGAAAAATTCAACCTGGTGGAACTGGACTTCGACGGTGATGGTGACGGTGACGGCAGCGGCGACGGCGACAGCGACGTTGCCGTGGCACGACCCAACGTCAAAACGGCGAACGACAACACGACATCATTTTGTACGTCACTCAAAACATTCCGTTGGCTGTCAGGGAGACAGTTCAAAAAATGAAATATATATGTATATATATAGATATACATATGTACATATATACATATGTACATATATACTATGTATATATATTAATGTGTACGAATTCTAAAACGCAAAAGAGACACTCACTCATACAGACACATGATCCGGCCCGGCAGTCAGTCAGTTAGTCAGTTAGTCAAGCGTCATTGTTCACATATGCATTCGATTGAAGGTGCAAGCGAATGGATCAGCCCCCGAACCGAAGTGCCAGGACAACCCCATCACTTTTGCAGAGTCGACACACTGAATCCACACCAAGGAGGGTGCGAGGTCTCTGCTCGCAGTGTGGTTCAAGTGCCCCGTTCCTGGTGCGGACACCGGCACCGTCATCGTCATCATCATCATCATCATCATCATCATCGTCACAGACACGGACACGGACGGACACGCTTGACTGCTATATACACAAGTCCAAGTGTTGTTGTCATTGTTGATGGTTGGGGTCAGGGTTGGGGGCGAGCACCTTTTGATTTTAATATTGATTCAATTAGAACGTCAATTGTAAGGAGTCGCATATTGTCGTCGCCAGGATTGTGAAGTATGCCACTGCCAATCATCTATCATATTTTATTTTATCAACAACAACAAAACACAAACAAAACAAAGCAAAGGATTCGCTATCTTTTGCACACCTAAGATTAGATACCCTTGCAGAACCTGGCATATATATATATAAAATTTATTTATTTTGCATAAATAATTATCTTAATAATCAGTAATCTGATCCGATTCGAATAGATTCCACTTTTTATCAATATTACTATATTACTAGTTTGCATGAGAACAGAGTGACGAAAATGCCCATATCAAGCCATATAAAGCAGATCAAGAATATATATATATATATATCTATATATGATTCAAGGACGTCTCCATCAATCGGCTAATACCCTCTGAAAAGGGGAAAAAGGAAAAAAAGGAAAAACATTTGAGTCGCTTCAACATTTTCATGCATTAATGATTCTCTGGCGGTTGACATGTGCCCTTTTCGAAATACATATACATATAATAAATATGTGATAATACTGCTAATTGCTTGATGCAATATTTGCATAGTTAAAATCGAATTTAAGCTGCTAACTGTCCAAGTTTGTAAGCCAAATAGAGAATAACAACAACAACAAAAATGAAGAAACTGTTCAAAGTTGAGAAACAAAGGTATGCACGATCCTAAGATACCAACTACTTATGAAAAGTTGATACTAATTGTAGAATTGGAAAAGAAATACATTTTCGATGCGAGGTAATTATATAAATATATATATATATATATATTGAATATCTTTTGCTAAACTCCAACCACGAAACTATCATCCTGACGATGCTGAGTGGGTGAGCAGATTGCCTTGTACACTTAGTCGTGTGGACTTTGGCTAAAGTGTGTTGGTTGCCAACGGAGAGGAAGAGCCCAATAGACGGGGGATGGGGCGGAAACACCTAAATGATACTGCTAATAAGCCTTTTAAATTGGTTGGTGCTAATCACAATAATATTTGATTAGCTAGTTTAATTGGTTTTCTTTTCCCATTTTGTGTCATACGCTGTCAACTTGGCAACGATTTGATATGTGAACTCGATTCGGGTATACACTTTATTTCACATTACATGTATGTCAAATGAGTTCTTATCTTAGATCTTGGTATCTTGGATCTCAAATAATATATAATCGCAGATGCAGCATCCTCGGGATGCATGTTATGAAATCTCAGGACATAGAAGCCCTCAACCCAACAAAGATTCTTGCATTCGTTTAGGAGGAGCTATAGGCTCAGAAGGGGGCACAGTAGTGCTGGTTCCCCAATGTATAACATAATATATATCTCAAATAAATAAAATCAAAATGTAAAGCAAGCCAAATTAAATATAATGCTTAAGTTTTCTAGAGATTATTAATGCGTCGACTTCGATACTTACAAGTTCTACAAATCTTGGGAATGTCGTGGGATCTGATGTTTGCACAGGCACTTAGCATATTTTTCGTATCGGCTTAGAGAAGATTCCGATTATATTTTATGGTCGTTTATTACATTTTGGTCATTTGATTTAAATTAACACCATTTCGAGGCATTCGTTTTGTACCGAATTTTACTCATATATGTGGCCGAACAATATTTATCTTTACCAACCAAGCATTTGATTGCCATAATTGATACTGTTTTAAAATAATATATTATAATGCATATATATATATAGATATACATATTTGTATCTGTATAATTGTATAATTTACTAATACACTTTGATTTGATTGTCTCTTTGCAGATGTTAAAGTCGAAGTTTTTGCAGTTTTCTCAATATGTAAGTATCGGCTGCACCTCATTGGCCTGAACCATTGACCAAAGATGTGTCTGTCCTTAGACTTATCTGTCCGAGTGCTGATCTGGCTAAGCTGTGTATATTCTTGTGTATATTTATAGTACATTTACCTTTGCCGGTCACCCATAAGCGTTTTGACAATGTTACAGCAGACTAATTTTTATTGTAATGTCTGAGCTGAGGCGGGCCGAGATGGCCTGGGATATTCACTTCAGATACGGCAAACACAATAGAGTCACAAAGCTATTAAAAACTGATATAAATCTCATTAAATGCGATGTTTGTAGCACATGAACAAAGCCGCCGCCTTGCCTTCAATCAATCGTTTGTTTCGCTCCCGGCAACAAGTAAGATATAAGAATGGGGTCTGTATTCGGTTCGGTTCAGTCCGTTTCGTTTTGTCTCGTTCGCTTTGAGCTCTTCTTTACAAATACCTTTTTATACCCTGCATCAATTAAAAGAAGGCTCCAGAGGGTATGATAAAGCTGTCCAAACATGCAGCAGCCAGAAGGCAGCATCTCACAGCCCCATAAAGCACAAAGCCGAGTCGATCAACACTGACTCACAGACATTGCAGGATTATAAGTCCTGCAGATCAAGTTCATTTATTATAATCGATAACTTTTTTCGTTTCAATCAAAATCGATTCCCGAGATCAATAAAACCTAAGAAGCTAAAGCTAGGACTATAATATATATATATATATATCAATTGTATCAAGAAGTAAAAACATATTTTTGGCCATGATTTTCAAAATTAATTTGTTGCAACTTTGGGCTTAGGAATGAAAGCATGCGTTGCCTTCAATTTTGTTGCTGCCACCAGTGATCAAAATGATTTATTTATTTACAAAATGATGACTTAGCAAAAAAGGCACTGAGCATAAGGAGTACCAAGTTAGGTCTTTGACTTTGCGCCAACCTTCCCATAAAACCGGTTTTAATCGCTTTAAAATATATATTGCTGGCTAGAGCATATTTCCTAGTCGGTCACTCCCGACTGGAACAGTTTGTCGAATTTTATATGGACCTTTGTACGAGTCTCTCTTTCCGTCTCTTTTTCTGACTGTCTCTCTGTCTGCCTGTCTGTCCGTCTGTCCGTCTGTATTCAGAGCTTTGAATTGCCTGTTGAAGTGAACGGCTCATAACTTATAAAATTGTCGTCAGGTTGCTGACGCCACGAAACATGCGACGAGAATATTGCTGTATTATAAGATTAACCCTTATTAGAAGATTAACCCTTATGGTCTTACAATTATTAATCCTGATCATGGGTTTAGTTATGGAACCATCAACGTTGACTGATAGAGTTGTGAATCGGAAAAACTCCAAAACTCCAAAATCCACAAAAATATATTTGAAAGTATCGATTTTGAGTATCGATCTTAAATCTGAACGATATCTATAATGTATCATTATGCAAAAAGAAATCGAAATCGATATTTTACAAAATATGAATACTTTTGAATACGGAAATATTCTTACTGATGACTTGGTTGACAATGTTGAGAAATCAATTAGTAAGAACTTTATATATATATATTTATATGTATATGTTAGATTTTTAACCGTACTTTGTACTTTATACTTCTGTCTCTCTCTCGCTCTCTCTCTCTCTCTCTTTCTGTCTCTTTCCAACTGTTGATCTGACTGGGTAAACAGCTTGGGTCTTGATTCAATTACACAGGCTGAGCTCCAAACTGGGATCAGTGAGCCAATGCGGTTTCCCGCTGTGCCCCCAAACATAACAACTGATATGCTCAGACATTGGGCCCTAGGTCTGAGTAGCGCCACAGTCGCAACCGTGGCCAAATTATGAATATGCATTTGTCGCCCGAAATGTGTCAGCGAGCAACGGCTGAGCTGTGTGTGTACCAGAAAGCTATATCCATATACCCACAACAATACCCATATCCATTCCCATTCCCATTCCCAAACCCATGTCGATCTCCCTGTTCGTGTCCATGTTCTTGTCGATGTCCTTCCATTGGATACCCAGATAGTCCCTAGCGTCTGTTGGCGCTTTGTCGTTGCCTTTACTTCCATCCTCTCGAGGTTGCTGCTGCTGCTGCTGCTGTTGTTGTTGTTGTTGTTGTTGTTGTTATTGTTGTGGTTGTGGTGTAGCTGTTGCTGTTGGCGGTGCCACAGCGGCGTCCGTCAACGATCCTAAAGCGATTTGCATATTAAAAAATGTTGTTAAAATCACTTTGTTAAGCTTTGTTCGGCGGCAGTCGGAGGCGATCAGAGGCGTTCATAATCAAAACTGAAGTGATGCGGTGGTCACGCTGCTGGCGGCTCACCCGCTTTTGGCTTTGACTGTGGCTCAGGCTCAGGCTCAGACTCAGACTCAGACTCAGACTCAGACTCCGACTCTTACTCTTCTTCTTCTTCGCCTTCATCTTCATCTTCTTCTTCAGCTTCATCTGCGCCTTCCTGGTAAGGGGGAACGGCATCAGCGCCTTAGCGTTAGCTGACGGCTTGACCAACTTATTTTTTTTTGTGTAGCAAGCCGTGTTGACACTTTTTATGTGTTTAATAAATTAAGTTTTACAAAATAGAGAGAATGCGACACGCTGCTGCTGCTGCTGCTGCTGCTGCTTCTGGGATCCCTCTCAGTCGCTCTGCCTGTGACCCTGTCCCTGTCCCTGTCACTGCCTCCAATGGCTATTGCTCTGGGTGTCTTGGCATCTTGGGACATTCGGTTCGTTTAATGGTTGACATTTGAAATTTTTGTTGGTCGACTTTAACACGCATTTATGGCTTCTGCTTTATGGCCTTCGGAATGCGTTAAAAATACGTTCCTCATGACTGATGCATAAACAAAAAACATATATGTGTATATATATATATATATATAGATACAAAGCCAATAAAGATGATTGGTGTCTGGAATGGCATTTTTTGTGTATCTCACAGCTTAGCCACGAGGTATAATTTAAATTTGTTTGGTGGTCTTTTCAAATTATGAAATCTTTATGCGTTTTCACGAAAAGTGAATGTACTTTCTCAGCAGCTACTAGGAAGCAAATTTGTCTCAAAAAGAGAATTAAGTTCTATGAAGCGAGTTCCATTCGTCAAGGGTTTCCATAATGTATGTTTTTTCGTAATAATTATAGTACAAAAGTTTTGCTTAACTTTCAGTTTAGGGGATATTCCATATTCCATCACGTCTAAAGGGTTAAAGGGTAAGCAGCTAATAAATATAAATCTAAATACAAAGTGTATACAAAATGGGTTGTGGCAACAACAAGTGACGCAAGTTGTGAATACGATAATATTCCGTGTTTCCTAAACGATTAACTTGATGAGTTTATTACAGATGATCATTCACAACTAGAATGCTATATCTTATACATTATGTCTTTTTTTATTACTGATAATCGATTTCTAAATATATATCGGAGTGTGTGGTAGTTATCGATAAGATAAACTATCTGCGGCAACTAGTGATTCCCCCTATGAGACCAGGCAAGCGAAAAGCTGATTTCAAAACTAATCCAAGCAAAATTATCCGAGGCTAAATACAAAAATAGGTATTTAATCTTCCGAATAGGTATCATTTAAATCTTAAAATACTAGTTCAAAACTATTCTACGAGTCAATTAACAATTTAGTTTTCAGTTGGGTTATTTGTCAATTGACTACTTAGGATTAAACTGCAAAGTTTTGCATTCAATTTACCCATTTTATATATAAAAAACTAGATTCAAGATTTCAAACGGTATATTTAGCTAAATATAGATCTGGTTGAGTATGCATTATAATTGTTGTGTTGTCATTAGTATAGCAGTCATATACTCAAGTCCAGCAATGTTTCTGTTAACAAATAACTTTGCTATTGACAATTTACATGTGTATATGCGACTATATATACATAGATATATTGAAACTCGTTGTCTGTGGGTAATTTGCACGACATATGTCAACTCGGCAAGCAATTTAAATAATGCACAAATTGTAGTTTAATTGCCACCTGTTCATAAGTGCTGCTGTCATTCATGTTCTCCAGTTTAATTGACGCTCTTCGATCTTGTCACTTGTCCGAAAAAGGTTAACGCTGTCCAAGGTCTTCATCCGAAATATATCATCCGGTATATATAACCATATATATATATATATAAAACACTCTATTCAGACCGAAAATTGGTTAGGTCAGCGTATCTAACTATTCGATAAGTTTGTTACTAATCTACCATTGAAATTTAGGTAAGCAAATCGAAAACTGTGAGAATTTACACTATCAGTACACAGCACATATAATTTATAATTTAGGGGAGTGGCCCCCATCATTAGTGGCAGTTATCAATAATGTACCTTCCAAATTAATTTTTAAGCAACTCTTAGAAGGTTGCTTCAAATCTATCCTTCAAATTTGGTGACTTGTCTGGTCTTTAAACATAATAATGTCATCAACAACAAAAAAAAAAAGAAAGAAGGTTTATGTTAGGCAAGCCGATGTTTAAATACACTTGCATTAATCTGCTGACATCTATATTTCCATAGATTTATAAATAAAAAATAAATATACTTGGAACAATCTAGGAAATTTAGCAAAATTTAAGATGAGAACAACTTTTAACAGATGAGGCCTTGGGTTTGGGGTATCATCTAGTTGAGCTCTCACGACTGCTGCATTCTTACTTGTTTTTGATAATTTGAATCGTTTCGAATTGCAGAGGAATTAAATGAAATACACTTGAAAAAACTCAAAACAGCAGCGAGAACCAGTGAATAACATCGAACATCGATGATTCTTGTTTTCTCGTGCTGTGGCTACGTTGACTTAACTAAAATTAGGTACAATTTGTGCTCGCATCGTTACTCAATGATCGGCTAATATGGCTTACAATTTTGGAGAGACGCTGACACTGCCACTGAGGTCAACACCGATGACGACGACGACGGCGATGCCGATGCCGATGCCAATAATAATTTGCGTATCCAAATCGCACATCAGCCAAACGATCGCGAGTCGTCCGGGGCAAGAGCGTTCTCATCAAGATCGCGATCACGAGCCGGTGATGAACTGAGGCTGATGCTCGGACTGCGACTGGGGCTGGGGCTGGGGCTAGGGGTGAAGCTGGCCGTCTTTAGCTAGACAACGAGACATGGAGTTCGTTCGGTTCTTGTGCGGCGCACAAGAATGTGACATGGGAAGTTGAAGTGGAAGTTGCCGTGGTCGACAGCACGCAGACAGTCTTCTTTTCGTATTGGCACTGACTCTCCCGTGTGTGTCTGTGTGTGTGTGTGCATGTGTGTATCTGAGTGTGTGCGTGTGTATATATACATAGTCATGTCACGCCGGAGCAGAGCTCTAGAGCACAGCTCGTTGAGCCAAATGTCCACTCTGTGTATCCAGCGAGTGTGTGTGCGGCATCATCGTTACCGTCGCCTGCTTGCTCTCAAAAAGTTGAAGTGTCCACTTAGAATTTGTCACATCATTATTCTTATTTTTCTTTTAAATAATCATATTTACATACACGCACGCACTCGCTACATACATATTTATGGGTGTTGACAGTGGTCCGCCTGGGAGGTCTTTCGGCCACTTCGTTAGCCCTTTTCGATGGAACTCCTTGAGCAGCAGCAGTGGACAATGTTTCACATGGATGCAACAACAGTGACAGCGACGGCTGCAAGTGGCGTTTTTATTCAAGAGTGACGGGGTTCACGGTTTGAGGGGGGGAGGTGGGGATCGGGGCAGCAAATAATCGTTCATATTAATTGATTTTAATTGCATATCGAGTAACAACCATTTATAGCAATTAAATTATAGTTTTATTATCAATTTACTTGCAATATTTTTTTATGAAAATGTCTGTATGCAAAAGACGGAAAAAGACAAAAAACGGTGTGAAGAAGAGAGAAGCAACTGCAACGAGTTAAGAACGAATAGCATCAAATAGTGACTGCAAAACCTTACTATAGAAATGAATAAAATGAATTTGAGTAGCTGCCACCTGGAACGAACCAGCCAGTATAAGACTACCTGGAACGAACCAGCCAGTATAAGACTACCTGGAACGAACTAGATAGTACAAGACTATGCTGGAATGATGACACAATTATTCCAGCCAGAATTAAATAAATATTTAGGATACACAGTTAAGTAAAGATAGACAAGGAAGAGAAAATTATAAAAAAAAGTAAAAGAGAAGAAACATTTGAAGAATACAAGAAATCATAGAAAATTATATAATAGTGGTCTATGGTTGGAGTACGATTCCACATACAACTCAGAGTGGTTCACCTCATCCAGTTCAATATATACAGTATGTCAATAAAGTATTTGCACACAAAAATTTCATATTTCTAACTTTTACATTGAAAAGTATTTTATTATTGATTTATATTTATTTTCTTATTTTTCTACTAGTAAGTGGACTTATTAAAAAAAAACATAAATAAACAAGATTCTTTCATTTAAACAATTGTGAAATTGAAAAACTGTCAATAAAGTGTTTGGACAAGGGCTGTTTTGCAATTCCCTTTTCGGCCAATCCCGTTAGAAATGAGCGATTTTGTTTTGACTTGCATTTTGTCTGTGACCTTGGCAAACATATTCTGTTGCAATTTGGCAGTGCAAGATAATTTTTGCATAAAAAAATATGTACAAGTAAGAATGCTGTACTCGAGTGAGCTCGACTACGATATACCCTGAACCCAGTTGGTAAATATATTCTAGTTTTATTGGCAAATTTCCCTTTAAAAAGTCTTGCACCCAAATGTAAGCAGGTCTGCAAGTACACTCTTTTCTTAAGGCAGACACAGGGACTGCAGAGTAAAAAAAAACTAAGCCAGCTCATATGTTTATTCACACATGATAAACACGTGCACATACATACAAACACGAAATCATAGCTAACGGGGCTCTGCAGAATACACACAAAAACATATTGAAGCTCGCGGCGATTATCATGCCATCTCTTTCTCACACATGCGCTCGCATATTTATACATACAGAAAATGCTTGCGGCTGCTGATAGAAAGGAGTTCAATATGAGAATCTACTTTCGACTATAACTACTGTTGTGTTTCTTTTCCGATCTTAATGAAATTTGGACAGTTGATTGGCAATATGCTTTTGCATATTGTGTATTAATAAGAAGATTCTGCCTCTTAAATCGGAAATCGATATATATCAATATGCCAGAAACAGAGGCAGTTATCGATGAAATAATCAAACTTGATCTGCGCCGAATATACGTAAATCTACATTTTAAATTTGTCTCTAACTCTTATAGTCTCTGAGATCTGCGTGTTCATACAGACAGACGGGCATGGCTACATCAACTCGGCTTATATATATACATGTACTTTATGGGGTCGAAGATGCTTCCTTCTTCCTGTCTAATCGAGATATTTATCACCTATATCACATGTATACGAGTGATAGTAGAAAAGACTTTCACGCAGTTTATCTTCTGTTGGAGCTCTAGGGAACTTGTACGTCTTTTTGCCATTACTAATTTAAATGTCTTGTTAAAAGTTGGATTGTGATAACAATTTTTGATTATATTTATAAAACTGACATATTTTTTTGGTTTTTTTTCACTTTTGATTGCAGGGTCAAAAATTGGTGAAATATTTGAATAACGGACAGCGAATCAATTAGGATCTTCCGGGGAAAATATCTGCATCTAGTCTACCGTATTGTCACAACTATATATATAATATTAAGAGTTGATTGTAAAGCAGCCGCTCTTGATGAATATTGGACAGGAAAAGCATTCGCATCCGCATTCGCAGTCGTCGCACACGCATCCGCACACGCATCCGCATCCGCATACACATCCTCATCAGCAGCAGCAGCAGCAGCAGCATCAGCATCAGTCGCTCAGCAACCGGAACCGCAGCACAGATACTGTCAGTGGTACTGGTGCTGTTGCTGGAGCCGCTGCCACCGATTATCCAGCACTGTTGCTTGGCTACCGCTATCCGCTGCCGCCAGGACATGACCATCGGCTGCACATCGAGCATCTTAGGCGCGCCGCCGCGGAACGAGCAGGAGTGAGGAGTCCCAGCAGCAGCAGTCCCATGGTTATGTCAACCAGTCGACGCAGCTCGCCGCCGCTGCCTACGCGTCACGCACTAAATGCCAGCGCTGGTGATCAGTCCCAGTCCCATTCCCAATCCCAATCCCCGTCGCAGCAAACGCAATCGCAGTGCATCAGCGCCCATTTTCTGCACTTGCAGTCGCAGCTGCATCAGAAGCTCTCCGGCAGCTACTTTCGCAATCCGCCCTCACCACCGGATCGAGAACGGGATCGTGAACGTGAACGTGATCGGGAGAGGGAGCGAAACGTTACGGGCGCGGGCTCATCCCCACCAGCGTCGAGCATGAGTACAGCCCAGCTGAATCCGCTAAGCGACTTGCAAAATATGCAGCCCTTTGACTTTCGCAAGATCAGCGCCTTTGCGGCGCCGCCCAACGCCACCGATTTTGTGCACCACCAGCACCAGCAGGCGGTGCATCTGCAGCAGCAGGCGGTTCAGCAGGCAGCTGTGCTTGCGCAGGCGCGTCGTCGCATCAATGAGGCAACAACGGCCGGCGAGAAGAGCGCCGCTGTGGCAGCTGCTGCGGCAGCTGCTGCTGCTGCCGCCCAGAGCAATCAGTTCTTTAGTGCGATGGCCATGGCTGGGCATCCTCTACCATATCACTTGTCACTACCGCCGCCCCCACCGCCACCTCCACCGCCGCCGCAGCAGCACCAGCAGCAGCAACAGCAGCAGCAGCAATCCAACAACAATCAGGCATCTGTGGCCAACAGCAGCGCAGCTGAACATAGTCATAACCATGGACCGCACTCGCCGTCGAGTCATGCGCAGGTGAACCACACAAGTCATGGGCACAGTCACGGCCACAGCCACAGTCACAGTCACGGACATAGTCACGGACATAGTCACAGTCACAGTCACAGCCAGTATCACCAGCATTCGCACTCGCATTCGCACCACCTCAAGGCTGGGCCGCCCACATCGCCAGAGGATTCGAGTGTTAGTAAATCGCGTCACTTGTCCGCCGCTGCCGTTGTTGGTGACAACAAGTCGAACAGCAGCTGCTCCTCGTCGAGCGCCTCGGGCACACAGTCGGCGAGCAGTTCGCAGCGGATGACACGCCTGGCACTGGCCACCGGTTCGGGTTCCGGTTCGAGTTTGCGGTCGAGTCGCAAATCGGGCCACTCTCCGGGCGGCAAGCGGCAGTGGGGCTCGATGCCGGCGAATTTGGGCACGCAGTTCATCAATCCGGTGACCGGCAAGAAGCGCGTCCAATGCAATGTCTGCCTGAAGACCTTCTGCGACAAGGGCGCCCTCAAGATCCACTTTTCGGCGGTGCATCTGCGCGAGATGCACAAGTGCACCGTCGATGGCTGCAGCATGATGTTCAGCTCGCGGCGATCGCGCAATCGCCACAGCGCCAATCCGAATCCCAAGTTGCATTCGCCGCATCTGCGCCGCAAGATCTCGCCGCACGACGGACGCAGCGCTCAGCCGCATCCGCTGCTGCTTCAGGCGCCCAATGGCATTATGGCCAGCCTTGGGCCCTTTGGCGGCAGTTTTCCGCTGCTGACGCCACCGCCGGATTTGCGTCATCATGCGCTTGGCGCCATGGAACTAAAACATGGCGCTGGCCAGGAGTATCTACAGCGCTCCTACATGGACAACAATAGCATGCTGGGTCGCTACGACGGTCAGCGTCGCAAGGCGACCCTCGAGCCAGGCGATGAGGATGATGACGATGATGAAATACTTGAGGTGGGCATTCACATGCCCGACGACGATGATGACGATGACGATGCGGATGGCGATGCTGATGCTGATGGCGATGATGATGACGACGATCCCGATGGTGATGGCATTGTGGTTGTCGGCGATGAACTGGACAGCATACCCGACAAGGACAAGCACAGTCACGATGATTACATACTGGACAATGACAACGACAACGACAATGACAACGACAACGACAACGACAATGACAACGACAACGAGAGCGATGAGCGCTCCACATCAGCCATCTCCAATCACAGTCACAGTCTCAGTCACAGTCTCAGTCACAGCCTCAATCACAGTCACAGTCAAACCAAAGAGCAGCAACAGCAGCAACAACAGCAGCAGCATCAGCAGCAGCATCAGCAGCAGCAACAGTTCAGCCCCTGTCCGAGCAAAGCCGAGCCGGAGCCCTGCCCAGATGCCGATGAGCAGCACGAGGATTCGCAGAGTCTAACGGATTCGAGTCACGCCCACGGCCAGACGCCGGCGAGCAAGCGTAAACGCAAGAGCCAAAATCCAGTCCGCTGCACAGTGCAATCCGATGAGAATTCGTGCGACAATTCGTTGGATAATTACGATGTAGCCGCCGATTTGTCAATCAAGAAGATCAAGCTCGGCGACGATCTCGAAACGGAGACGGACGAAACGGATACGCCACTGGCTGCCCAGCTGGTCGCAACAGCCAAAGAAGCAAAGGTGCTACCTGGCTCCAGTGAGTCCACAAAAGCAATACCCTCGCCCCCTCTGACGCCGTACACCAGCGAGGCGAAATCGCTAATTAAAACAGAGCTGGACGACGAGCATGTGAGGAGTGACCATGAGACCATGATGGTTGCATCTCAGACATCGCAGCACATCCAACCAGATGCTGGCTCTGGCACGCTAGATCTATCGCTGAGCACGGCCAGCAGTTCGGCCATAAAGCAGGAGCCGCTGGATGAGCTGGCGCTGAGCTACGGCGCCGATGCGGATGAGAATCGATTTTTGCGCATTAAGCAGGAGCTGCTCGGCCAGGATGAGATGCTCTATGGTCGACCCGGTGACGAGAATTGCATTGGCAGGAGCAACAACAATAATAACAATATTTTGACTGAGAATATGAAGGGTGGAGACTTGAATGGTAGCCTTAAAGCGGAACCGGAGTCAGGAGTAGAACATGTGGTGGAACCGGAACCGGAGCCGGAACCCGAGCCAGAACCTGAGGTGCCCATTGACAAGGAGAATCCATTGAAATGCACCGCCTGCGGCGACATCTTTCAAAACCATTTCCATCTAAAGACCCACTACCAAAGCGTCCACCTGAAGCTGCACCACAAGTGCAACATCGATGGCTGCAACGCGGCGTTCCCATCGAAGCGCAGCCGCGACCGCCACAGCTCCAATCTCAATTTGCATCGCAAGCTGCTCTCCACCAGCGACGAGCACAATATACAGATGCCGACCGATCCGCTGTTGGAGCTGATCAGCATCAACAACAGCAAGGCGTTTGCTGGTGGTAGTCTTGGTGGTGGTGCCACTGGGTCTGGCAGCCCCATTACTGCGGCTGGCTGCATGCCCAGCACCATTCAAGCCGAGATACTGGCACGCATCTGCGCTGGCGCCCACGCTCACGGCCTGAACATGCCGCTGTGCTTTGAGGCACTGCAGCATCGCTTCGCTTCGGGTCATGTCTCGGGCGGATTTGGCGATGTGAATGCGAATGCAAATGCTTTCATTGCTGCAACCGATCCGCGCCTGCTGCTCAACCATGGCGGCAATCCGCTGCTCTTCCCCGGCCTGCCAAGACTACCGCGCTTCCCCCACTTGACGCCGCACATGATGGCCGGCGCCAGCGCCCTCAGCCCGTTCTGTCGGCGCACGTCTTCCGACTCGAACTCGCAGCACTCGATAACGCCGCCGGTGAGCGCAAGGGGCTGCGACAGCGGCTCGCTAATGGGACTGCGGCCACGTTCCGGCTCCGGATCCGGTTCACCCGAGTACGAGGCGAACCGGCATGGCCACACCCACATGCACATGCAGGCGGGCGGCGGTGAGGACCCGGAACGAAGCCAACGGCAATCACCCGACCGCATATCATGACCATGTACCTCGTACTATGCCAAGGCGCTGGCATTTTACCACTAAAAGGATCGTCGTGGACATCAATTCATTCATGCAATATCAGGCTAAAACTAAGGACATAATTGCTCATAATTCACAAAAACTTATATCGGATGGCGGATGGCGAATGGCGGATGGCGGATGGCGGATGGCGGATGGCAAAACTGCTGCTCATTATTAACAATACTTTTACTAGGCTAATATCAAATATTTGATGGATCATCTAGATTTTTTTTTTTTACATATATGCATACATATACATTTACATATACATATATATATATATATATATATACATATATATATATATATATAGAATACATATGTATTTAAATAAAATAATGAAAATCCCTTTTTTTTAACTTGTATTTATAAAAACTGTTGTTTTGTGTACAAGCATGAGATTGTAGAGAATTGATAAACAATACTTATTATACCGATTATGGATAATGAATAATAAAATTGAATATGATTAATTAATAACGATATATATTGTTAGTGATACTCGATTATGTAAGCATAGCCTTTAAGCGCATACTTGCAATAGTTATGTGTGGGTGGTGTTGTGTTCACTTCTTCTTTTTTTTTTTATTATTATTATTAATTCGTACTGCAACCCCCAACAAACATAAAACATACAAAACAAACAAAACATAAACGAGTCATCGACAAAATGCTTCAAAGGGTTAAACACAACTGATTACTGTTTAATGAATTGATATTTGATATGATCTTTCTCTGTAGTTGAATAGTTTAACAAACGGTTTTTTTTTTTTTTTTTTTTTTTTGTTTATACTAGAGTATCATATAGTGGGATAGTTATAGAGCAGTAACCAGGCAAATAACTTCAACTCATATTTAAGCTATATATGTTTGCAATAAAATATCATGAAAAAAATATAAATGACAAACATGTTTTTTACTTTTTACCTGGCCAGGTGAGAGAGGATTGAGAATTTCCAAGCACCTAAGTGGTTCCTAACTTAAAAGTGGTTCCTAACTTATAAGTGGTTCCTAACTTATAAGTGGTTCCTAACTGAATTGAAACATCATTTTGGCAGGGGAAATATAAAAATGGAACTAGAAAAACAAAATGAAAAACAACCAAGCGAGATCAAAAATCAGGCTGAATAAAAATTACGGGATTATTTAAAAACTTACTTTTCCAGATACTTTTCAATTTGAAAATAGGTTGCTTACACATACATATATAGATATATATATATATCTATTTGTATACCCTAATCTCATTGAAATTACGTAAAGCTGTGCCAAAGATATCATAAAGTGCATATATTCTTGATCAGCGTCAAGAGCCGAGTCAATTTAGCCATTTTCGTCTTTCTGGATCTCCGTGACTCGATTTATATTGATAACTGCCTCAGTTCCTCAAATTTCGATAGAAATCGATTTTCGATAGCAATCAAAACCACAAATAGATGCGAATATGTGCTTTACATGACTTATCTTTGATCAGATTAAGATATGATGAGTCACTGCGATCCTGTGATTTCAGTGCGAATTCTTAGCTTTTAATTGTGAAGCAAAAAAGTGGCAATTTATCTGGAAACTGTGTTTTAATCGATTTCATATATTGAACAGCTGGGCTCAGGACACCTCCAAGTAAGTAAAAACCAAGAGGGATTAATGTTCTGCAACAGGCGTAAGGAAAATCTTCTGTTTGCAGCTCTGTTGTTGCATTGGACACAATTGGTGCAGCATAACGCAGCGTTGCTTTGACTACGGCTGGATTTTGGTCACCTGTGGTGCAACATCAGCCGAGCTTTCAAGTTTCTCTCTTTTTTATGCCAAGCTTGTCGCAAAATATACATAGCTGAAGGATAGCCTTCGGCTGATGCACTTTTTTGGCTGTTGATTAATTAGACAGATTCAGGTTCTTTTTCCCGTCAGTTGGTGGGTAACTTTGGGAATTAGATACACGTCATCATTTTAGCCTCCGTACCCGGTGATGTAATATGACCGCATGTCTATGATGAGCTATGTAAGGTGGATTGTGGATTGAATGGAGGCGAGCGATACTTATTGGAATGCCATTGGTACAATGCAAAATTGTGGCTATTTAATTTTTAGGGGGTTGCTATGCATGCGATTTTAATTTTAGATCGATTAAAAGGCTCGTAAATTTTGCGCGCTCTGCGGGGGCGTCAGTGTCCAAACAAATAAATGCATTGAATGGGTTGTATTCACATGCATTGCTACCCACATGTGTGTAGTTAACGGGTATCTATACATAGTCGGTTCTTTGTACATGTATGTGCTGCAAGAATAAGTATATCTTTGTTGGATGGCAATGGCTTGTGGTTGTCCATGTCACCCCTGGGCCGGTGGTGCTGCTGGTGCTGATGGTGGCGATGGCGATGGTGATGGCGATGGCTGTGACGTTGGTGGCAGTGGCGCGACGCCATTGCCAATGCAACGTTGGCGGCCTCCCTTAGGAGAAAATAATAGAGGTTCGGTGTACGAGTAGTGCAATTTATTTAAAGTAACATTTTAGTGTTTCCTTCCGCTGAAATTCGTTCTCTTCCTTCCTGTTGGCAAGTCTCTGGCACCGGGGCCTGCCCTGCCTGCAGCTCATACTCAAGGAATAACAACAGATTGTGGGCAAATAAAATTGCCACAATGTTATCGTTAAGCCTGCAGCACACACAGAGAACACACACAATACAAAAAACAATAACAGCAGCACCAGCACCAACAACAACACCAACAACAACACCAACAACACCAACTTTGTATCCGTATCCACGGCACTTTCACCATTGCGTCCCTGCCGCTTACATACCCTTACATTAAGAGTTCATGTGTGTACATAAACATATGTGTGTACGTGTGTGTGTGTGTTCATACACATATGCCACCATCTGGCGGCACACACACACACACACACACATAGGTCGGTACGTTCAGGTGAGTATATACTGTAATAAGTATTCAGACTGCATTTCATTTGCCACTTTATTTCGATTCGTACAAACACGTATACGTATACGTATGTGTGTGTGTGTGTATGTGTGTGTGTGTGTGTGTGTGTAATTGTAACGAGTACACACACACACACACACACACTTGCAAATATGCGACAGTTAGCCACGCGCACTTGCTTGCACCCATATGCAGCTGTACTCTTATGTATATGTACACCTAAAGCTATATGTACATATATATCCAGGAGATATGACATTATGACATGGATAATCTTGTTCTACATGCAATTTGGCTTTGTTTTTTGTTCACAGCCAACGTAATTCTGCATTTTTTCATCGCTTGCCCATAGAACCAAACACACACATTGAAAAACTAATGAGCGTGTTTGGTATTTTATGGGTCTCGTCGCAACGCTTTTTAGGCAAGCCAACACAAAGACAACAACGTCACCGCCTATATCCGCCTTGCAGATACCCTGCAGAGTATCTTAGATATGTTTGTACACCTCTATATGCAATGTTAACCCAAATATATGATATATTTTACAAAACTCCTTCTTTTTACATATTCTGTATATTTATATATTGATGTGAGATAGTTGTTGCAGCTGCCACATTTTTACAGGGTATGCATAAGTATGCACTCCTGCTTTCCTCTGTATCTGTGTCTTTGAGGACATGTACGACTACAATATGTATTACATAATTTCAACAATGGGCAAAGACAATTGCTGAGGCAAGTATACAGGTAAATATCAGACTGTATTTGCCACCTGCATGCATATGTACATCTGGATGTACATAAGTATCTATGTATCTATCTATCTATGTACATATGTTTGCATATGCACATTCTGTATGCATGTATGCATATATGTATATATATATATATATATATATATATATATATATGCCCAAATAATGCAGTCTACGTGTAGCCCCCTAGCCCCAAATTTGGTTTGAAGGTGGCAGTGGATGGATTGTGTCGGTCTGTTTCTGGTTCTGGGTCTGGGTGTTTTAGTTAGTTTGGGTCGGTTTACGGTTCCGGGACCGTATTTTGCACTTCACAATCGCTGTACAGATGTGGTGGCCAAAAACTGATAATGTACTCCTTCTGCCAACTGCATCTAATTTGTTAGCCAGGACCTTGCCGTCTGTCAAGCGTTAAATCGCATCGTAAATATTGTGCACATATGGGAGCACATACATATATATGTATGTATGTATATATTTCAGAATATATTAGGTAAGAATTCTCAAGTTGAGATTGTTTAACTTCACACTTTAAATATTATCTACCTCTGAATTCTCATTAAGTATTTATGATGACCATGTTTAGTAGCTCGATCTGAGTCGGACTATTTTCAGTATTTGATATTTGGTGATTTGATAGAAACTGAACAATTTGGATTGGGTGTGCGGCAGTTGGGCAGGCAGGCCTAGTCGTAGGCCAGTCGTAGGATTGTGGATTGAGGAATGTGGGCTGTGGGCCAAGTATCTTGACACTTGGGTTTTGGGCAGGTAGAATTAATCCAATTCAAAAAGTGCTTGGCTAATCCAAAAACTTTGGCATTTGTACGTGCTTCGGCTGGGATCAGTGAATGAATCCAATGGCTTTGGATTTCATTGATCTGCATTTTGTATTGCCCGGTGGCGGCTTAAAGGGTGACGGGTGGCAAACTATATATATATATATATATTATATATATGACCGTAATCCCAACGTCTTCACACACGTTTGCTTAATAAATATGCCAATGCAGCTGACAGACTGCACAGTCAACTGAAGGCACTTACGCAGAGGACACACACATTTCGAAAAATTCCAGAGCATTTGATATATATATACAAGGAGCAACTGCAACAGCAAGATTATATATCCATGGATGCGGCACCTGTGTTCCAGTCCAGCTTCTCCATTCGCTCGCTGCTCGCCATGAGCCACTCGGAGGAGGACGAAAGCAAGCCACACAAGTCATGTCTGAGATCGAGATCCAGTGTTAGTACCAGTCCCAGTCCGAGCTATTCATGCAACAGCTCGGAGGACGCATCCTCCGAAGATGGCAGCGCTAACTCACCCACAGCTGCTATTGGCAGCAAACCGAATGCGAAGCCAGCTTTCACGTACAGCGCCTTGATTGTAATGGCCATTCGCAGGAGTCCCGAGAAGCGACTGACGTTGAGTGGCATCTGCAAATGGATAGCTGATAATTTTGCGTATTATCAAAATAATAAGAGCGTCTGGCAGAACTCCATCCGTCACAACTTAAGTCTGAATCCGTGTTTTATGCGCGTGCCGCGTGCTTTAGATGATCCAGGACGTGGTCACTACTGGGCACTGGATTCATATGCTGAGGATCTAACCATTGGCGAGACAACTGGTCGCCTGCGTCGCAACACCAATGCACTGCTGAGCCGCACCAAGGCGACAGTATTGGCAGCTCACGGCAAGACTCGTCCCTATGTGCATCCTTATCAGCAGCTGTCCAGCAATCTAGCCACTGCTACCCTGCAGTATGCGCAGTTTTTCAAGCTGCATGCTGCCTACTTCCCCATTCACCCAGCTGCAACACATTACAAACCACAGCCACAGCAACAGCAGCAGCAACAGCCATATCAGCAACAGGATCCATTCGTAATGAAGAGCAACCAATTTACATCTTATATAGGTGCTGGCACAGCAATGGGCACCAGTATGGATACTTTGCCTATGACAACGTGCAAAGCACTTCGATACCAGCATCAGCATCAAGGAACCTTATCGCAATATTATCATCAGTGCCAGGCTGAACATCATCAGCAACAGTTGGAGCTACAATTACAGCAACAGCAACAACTGCAACTACAGCTCCAGCATCGTCCGAGCAACAACCAATACAACCAATACCAACGACAATAGTTTTGGAATTTCTGAGGAGTACGAGGAACACGAGTTTAGGGCTAAATTGAAAGTGAACATTTGTGTGATAGCAGCTTCCAAGTTGATATTTGAATTGCCATTGATGGACAAGTTAGCTTGTTTGGCGTAGAACGCGGTTAGACTATGAATAAAAGTTGAAATATCATAAATGAATAACTAATGAATAAATAATGAATACACTTTGAGCAATAGGCATGATTGTGAGTAGATGCAGCAGTAAATGAAGTTTACCAATTTATATATACATATATATATAATATATACAATTTACAAACGTAAGAATTGTAGAGCAATAAAATTTGAATAAAATTTAGAAATAATCATTAAAATTCTGCAATTATATATCTACATATACATATATATATATATATATATATAATACATATATATAGTATTAATCAAACTCTTCTCAGATATTCAAACCTAAATAAATATTCAAGCAAAATTTCCAAAGTTCTTTTAAGTTTGTATCTTGACCGGTGTTAGACCTGTTGAGTTGATTCAGCTCGGCAAACTGTTACTACCCTTAAATATCATAATATACTTAACTGAATTTTGATACTTAACTGATAGATAAAGCGGAGCTTCACTTTTAATTCAAATGTTAAGATCAACGCAATTATTCAGAGTTCGAAGAATTAGTTGGCCTTTTGAGATTTAGCGTTGTCCCTTATCTAGATCCGATGCATAATCAAAGGCGTAAGATTACGATCATCATTATCATTATTATCATTATTATTATTATTATGAAGTACCGTTAAGGATATATACTTTCTTACTAGTCTTATTATTATTATTTTGAATATTAGTATTAGAAGTAGAAGTTGTAGACGTAGTAGTAGTAGTAGTATTGGTAGCAGTACATATTATTATTATTTACAACATCATGTGCCTGCCGGCTGGTTTAACTTTGGCTCGTAACTTAATGCTGGCGGTCGATAGCATTACACCAGTAACAACAAGAACAACATGCAAAAACAACAAAAGGCTCACAAAAAGAGCTAATCTGATAATACAGAATTGAAAGAGGCGGTCACGGCACGAATTTCGCTACAAGCTTTGTGACTATGGCAGCAGCTTGGGTCGAAACTGTAGACTCTAAATGGGGACGGAGATGGAGATGGAGACGGAGACGGAGATTGTGCCTAAGCCTGGGTATGGGATTCAGCCTGAGCCTCGAGCCGATGCGACGATTGACGATGGCAATGGCAACAACGACGACGACGACGACGACGACGTCAACTGCAGGCCCATCATATTGGTATAGTGCACAACATGCGAGCATAAAACAGAAGGGATCGATGATCGGACAGCGAAATTGCATTTGTCTGCGGCTGCAGAGCTGCTGAGCTGCTGGGCTGCTGAGCTGCAGCGATGCTTTTAGAAGTTGGAGCTGTGCTGGCGTGGTGCAGTCGCACTTATTATTGCCGGATACATGCCAGTACATAGTCATAACGATATCGGGTAAAGTGCACACAGTATTCGAACATGCATAATGACGAGGAGCTGCATGCTGCATGCTCCCTTTTGCTTGTTGCTGCTGCTGCTGCTGCTGCTGCTGCTGCTGAGAGAGAAAGAGTCCTCGTAATCTGTTGCAGATTGGCGTCTGAGCCACAAATGTCAATAATTCAGCACCAATAGCGGTAGTTTGTTACTCGTACATAGCTTTGCATTATATTTATGAGCTACGAGAACCGTGTTCTACTTTAGACAGTTTTAATTTTCTTCCTTCCTAACTGCCCCTTCCTTCCTGCAGCAATGCTAAATCCCCAAAAACCAGTGAGCCAGAAAAGGAACTTAATCAGTTCCAAAAAAATATGAACAACTGGAATATAATATTCGCTGGCGTCCGTCAGCTCACTTATATATTATAATTGAACAATTTCACCAATTGTTGCTATCGATTCCAAGCCAAGTTCGAAGGACGAATATATTTCAAGTTGAATCGAGTTAGCTGTAGGACTGTGCCAACAGCCATGATGATGATAATGATGATCAAGAATATATACACACACATAATGATCGAGTTTCGAAGACGTCGCCGCAGTGCGTTACACAATTCACGACAATATTATAATACCCACGGCAAGGGTATAAGAGTACAACAACAACAACAACAACAGAAAACATAAGATCTGCTCAAACTCAATTATAAAAATTCAACCCAATCTCAATTCTCGCGAACTGCTGTTTTGAAGTTTTTATTATTGCCGTTCTGGCTTTACTTCGCCTGATCCCGATTTAAGAGCCCTCGTGTGTGTGTGTTTGTGTGTGTGTGTGTGTGTGTGTGTGTGTGTGCTGTTTTGTGGTCATTCGTCATTTTAAGTTTGCACACACACAGACACACGTCTTGACCCGTTTCCCGCACCCCAGTCAACAGACAGTCCCTAGTCATTGACACTGATATGTGTGGCAAGGTATGTCTTTTGAAATGACAATCTGCAATTTGCTATTCGAAACCGTTTAAAGTAATTTATTTTTGCCCTTCCGAGGATGCGATCCGCGTCGCTGCTGCCGCGACTTGTTTCCTATACACATATGTATGCATATATATGTATGTTAACAATCGTATGCGTATGATGTATATTTCTATATATATAAATATATGTATGTATGCTATGTATACTAGCAATCATTTCCCGGCATCGCACGGGCCCACTTATTGCTTTGAAAATAAGTTTGAGAAAAATCGCACTAAAATTCAACCATCAATCATTATAGCTTGACCCTCTTGAATGAAATTATGCAATCAATAATGTAAATTACTTTTAAGCTGATCGGATGTTTAATGAGATAAAGGATTGTACAAAAATAGATATATAAAACATATACGAATGTTCGAGTTGAGAGAGCTCGACCAGGGACAGTTGTAAAATAATCATGTGATGGCTATTGTTAACAGGTGTAACACAGTTGTCTGGTACAAAAAAAGATTGTGCAGTCAGCTAGCCTTCAACATTGGTAACTCCAGCTCCTAAACTGTGTGAGTTGTAAGTTATAGCATTATTTTGGGTCTGAGGTGTACTTGGGCTGTTTTGGAAGGAGCTTTGTGTACTCCACTTTCCAAAGAAGATATTCTTGAGATAGTGTTGCGTGTAAGAGGGCCGACTTTTAAAGGTAGTTTCTAATGGGGAGACTCTTGTTTGAAATACCTTTGCTTTATCGATAACAATTTTCCAGCCCTGAGGGGAAACTCTCTAATAAATGTGTCAAATGAATGAACTTCATTTCAACGCCCACTTTAAACACTTTTAATATATATATAGGGCATATTTCATAATATCGAAACTGCATCTGAAAGTTTAACATTACTTGTATGTACACTATGATTAGGTAAATAATGGCACAAGTAAAGCCAGTTTTCCAAGGGAAACAACCCAGCATAAACATAAACTTGAGCTTAGGCATCACCGCGATGCGTTCGATATTCGGATACAAATGATAGAAATGAGGAGAAAAATGACACCAGAAAATTAGGTTGTGCCGTTTGCCATTTAATTAATGGCTTCTTTATGCTTGAACACAACTCAAAGCTGCAGCTGACTCGATAATCAATGGCCAGACTATCCAGCCAAATGTGCTCGCTGTGCTTCCTCCAGCAGCCAGCTTATGGACAGAACTACAGCATTTCGTTATGGTAAATTGAGTTCGTGAATATTTTATGCTGCCGAGTTATATAATAGTTTACGCCCAAATCCGAGTCCGAATAAAAACCAAAAGCAAACAAATTCAGCAACACTGACCGCTTCGGGGGAGCCTGTAGTAGTAGTAGTAGTAGTCGTGATTGAAGATCCAAGCAAAGCTACTGTATGTCAACCCTTTTGTTGTGGGGCCCATGTCCTGCCAGCTCATAAATAATGCAGCCAATTAAGGGAACGCACATGTCACACATTACGTCATGTTGTACATGCGAGAGCGCATAATAGATACGCTGTGCCAGCAGAGCAGAGATCTAAACAGAGCAGGTATCCTTTTCAACTAGGACATGCACAGACAGGAGACAGGAGACAGCAGCCACCTCAGGCTGATGCATATGAATACAACTAGTACTTGCAACAAATCCTTAAAAATCCTTGCTTAGCTTGGTATACATTTTGTGGTTTCTGAATTAAGGAGCTGTCACTTTAGACCAATGGCTCGGCTCTAAGCTGGTCAGCTTTAAGCACAAATTTATAGGTAAGGGAAACAAATAAATTATATTATTATCTTATTATTATTATTAGCAAATGTATTTAACTAAACTAGCTGTAGCTGTACTTTATCTCTTATATACATATATACTTTAAGCTTCACAGAAACTAACGATGACAAAAATCGTTGTTAATTCGTTTAGTATCATGCTAACTTCGATATATCTTTTATTAGAAATGGGAAATGGAAGATAAGGGTATATTGGTTTTGTGCAAACGTACGTAACAGGCAGGCCCCATAATGTATACATATATGTATAATCTCAATCAAGATCAACAGCCGAATTTGAAGTCTATAGCTCTTCTAGTCTCTGAGATCCGCACAGACGGATTGCAGTGATGACATCGCAGCTTAACCAAAACTGCTGTCACAATCCAGGGTTGACATGCCCAAATGATGGATACATCAGATGGGTCCTTGATAAGTCCTTGCACAATTTACAGCACAAGTGGAAAGAGGCAATTGTGTCAAAGGTCGACTTTTATTTATTTTATCTATTTTATTTATTTTGTTTATTTATTTTATTTATTTTACTTATTTTATTTATTTTATTTATTTTATTTATTTTATTTATTTTATTTATTTATTTATTTATTACATGATATAGTCTGTTGTAGTCATTACAAAGTACTCGAAACGGTACATGCAAGGTATAATTACAACAAGTACAAGGATTAAGAAGGACTTAGGATAATCACTGCAAGATGCTTTGGGCTTTGGTCACTTGGCAAGCTTCAAAAGTTCATGAGTCAATCTTGGACCCCTTCAAAGTCTGTCGATCTGTGGCATGTTGAAATCAACTTGGGAAACGAACCCCATCTGATTGCCATCGACTCTTCTTGCAGTTCTGGTTTCTTTACTTATTTTTAATATTGTTGCCTTGTTACTGTTACGATCGCTGGCGCCGCCTCCGATCGACATACATATGCATGCAACAAAGAGATGCAAGATACAAATACACTAAAGAAAACTTCTTCAACCACACTTGGCCATCTCTGCGCTGCTGTCTCTCAGTCGAGTCTTGGCCATCCTTCAACTACCCGTTGCTGTTGCTGAACTCATGTTCGTTCTTCACTACTTCTTCGGCTTTGGATTCCTTCTGTTTGCCTAGTCCCGCAGCTATTTGAAGACCCTTTGATCCCCACACACTAAGTATAGTCCTTTAAGCATATCCCCATTATTACAAATCTGTACAAATTAGTCAAAACTTTTGGTTATGCGAATGTATGTCTGTGAAATACAAAAGGAAGCATCTAGGATTCCATAAAGTTTATATATATATTCCTGATCTGCACTATATATATATGTATGATTATATGAAAGGCACTTGTGCAATTTGTGCATTTCAAGAAGCGTTTTAATTAGCAAGGAGACACATGACAATAATATTAATAATAAATAATATCTTGAGTTCCTCATCAATCAATTGGCATTTGTATGTATTGATCTATGTTTACCGTATGCTAACAGCATGTGTGTAAATATCGGATATCGGTAGAAACTGGCACGCTGTCTATTGGTTTTGTCCTTAATAATTGCGACAATTACAAGTCCATTTCGTGTTCGATGTGCCCGTTCTGATGTTAGTCTGTGAAAAATGCATGTGGCTAATTAAAAATAATTAATAATGCAATAGCTTCAAGCAGAAACACGCACACACTATTTACATACATAAATGTGTGAGTGTGTGTGTGTGTGTGAGTGTGTGTGTGTGTGTGTGTTTTTTTAGCCAAGTCCTACTCATGTTGTCGTCGTGGTTGTCGCTGTCTTGTTGGCCCGTTGTTTTGTTGTCTCATTGTCTTTGTTGTCGTCCTTGTTGCGGTGCCTTGTTACAAGTTGACTAGCCGCTCTTCTTGAATTGCGTGTAAGGGGCACATTTTGCCAACATGCGAGAATAAATAAAAGTTTCTAAAGGGATTGTCACCCATGCCACTAAAAACAAAATCCGCCTGTCATATATATCACTCCACAGAGGGGGCCCCAGTCAGTAAGGCAGCAAAACTGCCGAAACGGAGCAGGGGAGCTAGTGGTGGAGCTGTATCTGGAGCTGGAGCTGCAGCTGGCGACGGAGACGGAGACAGAGACGGAGCCGGACTTAACCGGCCCATAAAATATGACAAACTTACCAACGGCACGGACTGGATAACAGGAAAGACCACAGCTACAGCTACAGCTACACCTACAACAACAACAGCAACAACACCAGAAGAACTGTCGGCATTGGTGGAGCCATAGTAAAAGGTAACCAAATGGACACCCACTTCGCAGCTGTCAATCGTCTAAATCGTTATGGGCACTTGCCGGTAAAGAGAGAACAAAATTATGTATGCAACCATAAAATGCCACATAGTCTGTTTCAAGATTATTAATGACAACAGTTGCCGTTGATGTCGATGACACGTGAAATGAAACATGTTCAACTTATGATCTTTCTACGTAAATTCCCGATAATTAGTTAGTTGGTAATCTTCCATAGAATGCGCTGCCAAAGCTCTGATCCACAGTGATCATATTTTATAATTGACTTCCTGAAAAAAATGGCACCCAGTATTGTCCATGATCATTGGCATTCTGTCGTCACATTAATTTAAACGATATGAGAAGCACTGCGGCGACTAAAATGACCTGATCTGGGTCCAGTTTCTCACAGGTATCCAGTCTACCAGGGCGAGGCCCAACGACTTGCCAGATGAGCTACAGCCTGGCCCTGTCTTTATAATTTCCTTTTCTTTTAGATAAGATAAATGTTTGTACTACACAAAATGTAGTTTTAGAGAGAGATATATATACCTATGTCCAGTTTCTATATATGCAAATCAATTTGATAGATTAGCTTCACACTGTTAACTGTTAGAAATTGTGGATAATCCTGTACTTATTTTGTTCGAAATCGGACAATTTGTCCGTTTTAAGGATGTTGGGGAATTTGGCCCAATTGTGTGAGAATGCTGATCAGGAAGATAGTTTCTAATTCGTATATGCCACATACAACTGATACGTAGGGGATATATGTTACCCGTTGGAGTCAGAGTCCGAGTCCGAGTCAGAGTCAGCAAAGGCGCCAATGTTTGCACCGCGGGGCTCATTTTGGATGCAGATGAAGCGAATTTTGTTTCGAACAAGCAAAACGATTTACCTTCTGAGTGGGATATTTAGGCGATTTTATTGCATTGGCTGTGAAATAAGAAATAAAACAATGTTGTCGCTGTGCCCGTGCCCCATCGCCAATGTGTCCGACGATGTTGTTGCAATGTGTTTTTGTGTGAGTTTTGGTGTGTATTCGTTGCTTTCTTTTTGCTGCACAGGAAGGAAGTTGTGAATCTTATTGGGCAACATCTGACAGCTTTGGTAAACCAAATATATATATATATATGTATATATATATATTTTATCTTTTCTTGGGGTTTTTTTTGTATTGTATTGTATTGTAGAGAAGGGTGTTTTGTACTTGAAACGCGCTGACTAATGACGCCCGTTGGATTTGAGTTTTTAAGCATTTGAAAAGTAATCGTTCAACGAACCGATTGACAAGGAAATCTTCCTCGAAACATGTGTTCGCAATATCAAGGCCGTGCCACACACCACACAGCACACACCACTCATCCACCCACACCACACACTCGACACACATTTGCTGATTCTGTATTTCAGTGTGCAGATGGACAAAGGTTGCGGCTGTAAAAGTTTGCAAAAGAAAACACTTGCCCACTGCCAGTCGGGCTAATGCGCAAGAGAATGAAAATGATAAAAAAAAGAAGAAGGAAAAACACAACAACATAACACACACACACACACACACCAGCAAAAAAAGCTATCTCAGGCACACCACATATAACATACCCTTGCAAACCGGACAACTTCTGGTTCACATCTAAATGTCATTCATTTCAAAGATGATGAGTTTGCTTATATAGCAACTATATTAGAACTGAGAGACTACAAATATATATATATATATATATATATAGATCGGGTGGATATCTTTCGAAGGTTACACACTTAACGACAATATAATAATACCCCCGAATGTAAAAAGCCAAACGAAAACATGTAAGGATGTTCTAGTCAAGAGGGCTCGACTAGAAGATATCCTGAAGCTAGGATATTACCTATGCCAGAGATAGTCAAATAATAAAATTCTCTGATATATATACTTAATGATGTCGAAGATGCATCTGTCTGTTACATACCTTAGCACAAATTCAGTGTACACCTTCTACAAATTTGCAATGGTTTCAGGGTATAAAAAGGGCAAACGTGATGGGCAAAAGTTGAAGCCTTCTGATAAGATTCGACGAACGGCTTTTTGGGCACCATTGAAAAGGGTTTTTCCAGAAGTTTGGCAAGTGAGTGCGGGGACGCATTTTCTCGCTTCATCACTTATGCATGCTTTGGTCTATTAGATTTCCGTTTCCGGTTTAACTATAACGCATAAGAGTTCCACAACGTGTTTGAGGTTTTACGCTCTCTTGGCACACACGTCAATGCGATTTGAATCGCTAAGGTTCACACACCTTGCCCGGCTTACAAGTATGCTTCAAGTGTGTGCCGAAATATGCACAAATACCATCGCAGATTTAGTATTTTTTCATTTATTGTTTTGGCTTATTTACTTCTCGTATACTCTAACCATAATGGGTAAAATGACTCAAATGTCTAAAACGATCAGCATCTATATTATTATTATAGTTTTCCAAATTTTCCAAAACAAATCTCGAGTATTCTTGGAATAATCATTGAGGCAGTCCTTGCTAATTCCGAAGGAATCGATCATTCCACTCTGATAAATCTTTTCAAAGTTATTTAAATATTCAATTTTAGTCACTTTTCCGAAATGCGATGAAAAACCGATTGAGATTTTATCTGATTGTATCATATCTTAGAGATAGCCAGAGCAAAGAAATGTTTTTTGGAAGAGTCGCTTTACAGTTTCCAAATCGAATAATTTACATCCATTTTCGTTTTATTTATATATTCTATTATGATATAATCAGAGATAACAGATATAACAGATATAGCTTTTCATGTTAAGTTAAAGCTAGCCGCGATTACCAGAACGGCATCAACTTATTTGTAAATATTGTTGAAAGGACTCCACCGATTTTAATAAATGTAAATTTAAGTTTCTAGCATCCAATTAAATTTCGCAAGTTTGTGATATATAACATATGTATGTAAGAAATTTGGGGGCTTTAATATGCCTTCGTCCCTATATCTTGAAAAATACATGAGAATTAATATTATTGTGCAGGGTATATCAACTTTCGATATACACATGAGCATATCCTGGATGTGCCTTTTCAAAGTCGTTGATATTGGTGCCAGAGCACTACATATATACAATACATATATAGATATATATATATATATATATATATATATATATATGTATGTGTTGGTCCCTTTTGTTGATGTAAGCATTTAAATCGCTTTCTGCTTTTAGAATTCGGGCGATAAGGACTGACGTTTAGGACGCGAATGCTTAGATGGATGGATGGGCAGTTTGGCAAGTGGGCAGCAAGAGTTTTTCAGCAGTCAGTGAAAAGACAGAAAGGGTTTATCACATACATACACATAAAATGTTCATATGTGTATGTGTGTGTATACATAAAAAGGGATGACAACGCTTATCCTTATCCCCCGTGCAGGTTATTGATGCTGATTTCTCAAGTGGCTGCTTCAAGATTTTAGATTGTTTTGCCATTGCGTAATAAATAAGGAAACAATTTTACACAATATGTTCAGTGATGGATCAGGCAGACTTTCAGCCAGGCTTTTCCTGCATGCTAATTTATATTTAACAGACTCATTTCAATCCAATTTCCAATTTCCACTCAAGATGTTACAAATTTCGATGTGTTGTGCAAAAGTAGGCAGCAGGCAGAAGAACGAATCACCGATCCCACAAAGCAAATAAATATATATTAAATATTGCTTGCTTCAGCGATTTTGATAAGATATAAACAAAGAGATAAAACAGGAGAGATCATTTGTTAGAAATCATTTATTCTTTGTAGTTTAAGCTAAAGCAAATGGTTGAATTAATGATAGCTAGGACATGACATCTAACAACTATATAAATGCACTTTGCCCATAGTTTTGGGGTCCAAGGTCCTTAACTAATGACTTTCATGTTATGAGTTTGTTCTGGACGAGCATCACAAGCCGTGCCGATTTGGCCATGTCCTGATTACGACACCCATATTGCCACTACTGCCGTGACCACTCTGCAAGGGTATGCAATGCTCGGCGTGGCTATGAAGATATTGTTTCAATTAATTAAATTGTAATTGCCAGTTTGTTGTTCTACGTATTATTCGCAATAAATTTCTTGTGGCAAGACACAAAATGCATGCATCATGTAGGGACATTTACAATTGTGACAATTTCTCACTCCCCATGATGCAAACAATGTAATTAATCAAATTTTGTTAAGCTCTCAATATGACAAAAGTAGAATTAATGATGCAATTGAATATGAGAATTCCTCATACACTAGCCGGTCACTGTGGCTGCGACTTGTGGAGGACCAAAGGAGGAAGGCGAACAACAAAAAAAGGAAAAAAAATACAAAAAAAAAAGGAGAAACATGACAGGAAAAATACAAAACGAAACTGAAAACAACAAATTATCAATTGACAAATCGATGCGCATCACTAAAAACTCATTATTCCAATAACATACACAGCAAACCACATTCGGCCCGGCTGCCAGACAGCGTCTGCTCTGTGCTCTGTGCTTGGCCAGCCAACGGGTAACGGGCAAATGGCAGCGGCATCAACATAACCAACGTCGGTCGTCCGACAATCTGTCCGTCTGTCTCTCTGTCTGTCTGTCTGTCTGTCTGTCTGTCTGTCTATCTTTCTGACTTCAACATCATCACCGCCTCCACCTCAACATCTAACTCCAACTCCAACAGGGCAGACAGACTATGAGCCAGGCAGTCAGCCAACGTCTTCAAAATCGTCGCATTCGTCATCGTCATATCAGCCGCTCATCTTGTAGTTGAGTGCGAGAACAGTGGTCATTATCTGTTCAGATTTTGTTGCCTTCGTATCTGTGACGACGTCCAGCGGACAGACAGACCGACAGACAGACAGACCAACAAAGGGCAACTGTGAGCGTGCGTGTATATATATATAAAATATATATATATATATATATATATATATATGAGACAGCAGCAGTGAAACAATTTTGTTGTTGACTGCAATCATTGCCAGGATCGGATCGGGGGCCTCTGCCGTGAATATATCGTATCAAGTGAAGGCAAAAGGAGTGAACAGCAAAGTTAAATCCACTTTGCCTCATTCGTAATTTAGCAGGTTAATGGCTAAAGGAGGCAACACAAACTGAAGCTGAGGGCGACAAGCATTGTCCAAAACGATGGCCACAAGGAGGCCACAACAACAACAAATTATAAAAAACGAAAAAAACAAAAAACAAAAAACAAAAACAGAAAAAAAAAAAAACGAAACCCCAAACTAGAACTGAACAATGGTTGCGTTGTGGGCCCAACATTCGATAAAAATGGCCTCATAACTCGGGACAGCTCATCTCATCTCAGTTCTCAGTTCTCAGTCTCAAAGTCAGAGACTCCATCGCACAGTATCAGCTTGACTGGGACTCTGCTTAGCTTAGTTGGTCTGTCCATCTGTGCGCTTGTCTGTCAGCCAACCAAGCTAACCCAGCCAACAAGCGTCCAGCCAGCCTCTCCATCCACCTATCCATCGAAAGCGAGAGCCAGCGGAGGAACAGGCACAGCCTGAGCCAGAGCCAGAGCCAGAGCCAAAGTCAGAGCCAGAGCCACATACACACATTATTCCAATTCTGATGGTCATCACCTTTATCATTAACTTTTTGCCATCGACGATAATGCCCGTGTGCCAGCTTCATACCACGTGTACCGCAACGCCCCCTCTTCAATCCCCCCCTCCCCACCCCACCGCTTCCCCCACAGTGACCAACGAGTCGTCGTCTGGCCATGTGAGCGACAATGGCGCAGAGTGAATTAAAAATACAAAAATGAAAAATGAAAAATGAAAATAAATCATCATCAGACGCATGTCAAATTCATATCTTGACTGCGTGCGCCACAGCCACAGCCACAGCCACGACTGAGATGGCGACTGATATTTCAGATTTGAGATTTAAAACTGAGACTGAGAGTGAGATTGATACTTTCTCTCCATCTGTCTCTGTCTCTTTCTCTATCTCTGTCTCTTTCTCTGACTGTTGGGCTTTGTCATTTGAAATTCGATTTGACGCAAATAATTGTGGCAACAGCAGCCGGCAACAAGCGTCAGCTATTACAAATATTTCAGTGTATTCAATATTCAGTATTCAAAAATATTATTAAATCTTCATACTTATTCAGAAAGTTATTTTCCAAAATGTATGATTGTGGCTTTCTGAAATTTATAGTTTGCATTTCTTAATTTCCGATATATATATTTATGTATATAATCAATTTATGTATTTATTTATTTATTTACCTATTCCATTTGCATATTTATATACATAATCAAAATTGAAGATGATCATGAAATTATTTGAGAACACAGGATAAATAGAGGAGTATTTGAGATCGATGCGTTCTTCGCTTGACAATACAAAATACGACTTGAAAAAAAAGGTATATATATATAGAAATAGACGAGTCTATTGATATGGGAGTCATTGTGTAGAACTGTGTGGAGATGTGTGAAAAGCCGAAAAGTCGAAACAATCTAATCAATTGCCGATCAAAGCGACGCACGTCCTTTTGAGTGGTGTCAAACGTTTTATGTAATTAACCGAACCCAACTTCCGAAGCAACCCCAACTGACCCAAAACCATGACACACTCGCACGCCTAATCGGCTTTGAGTCAGTAGCGCTAAGCATCAGATGCCGATGCTGATGCCGATGCTGATGCCGATGCTGATGCTGATGCTGATGTTACCACTAATGCTATTGTGAAAGAAAACAAGTGAGCCTGCTTAAGGGGAGACTGACCGACGGGACTGTACCCTGTAGCTGACTCTCAAGTTGGTTAATATAATTTCCATTTTAGTATAGAAAATAGTTAAATATTTTTGTAACTTTGCCAAAATTGTAATTTCCTCAGGTCAACTAATGCGTACAGGGTATATAAACTTGGCCATAACCAATTTGTATAAAAATGCGGTCCGTTGGTGACAGACGCTGGACAATGGGCCTCGAGCAATCAATCAAAATTGGTTGTAAATTAGAGCCAGAGAGGCAGTAGAGACAGTAGTGCATATTGTGACAATCCGGTGCGACGAACGCCTGTCATCAGCAGTGGCAGTAGCAGTAGCAGTGCAGGTTATAAGCCAGGCCATATACAGCTACCATATATGTACATACAGGTATAACTGGCATTGACATTGGCATTTCCACGTAATGCCTTCATTCAAATTTCAATTAAGACAACAGACCCAAATAAAAAACAAATGAAAGGTCGACAAACCGATGCGAATGAACTTTAACAAATTGTAACAGAAACATTGCCAGCAAAATAATGATTCTGCACTTGTGTGGATGAGTGTGTGCGTGTGTGTGTGTGTGTGTGTGTGTATATGCCTGCATGCTTATCCAGATGCAGATAAAGACGACTCGAAACTAGCAATCAAGGCGCTTAATAAAATGCCCCAGCAACGGGAAACAACCTCTAATCCCCACCAGCAGCAGCAGGAACAGCAGCAGCAGCAGGGGCAGCAGCATGAACAGCAGCAGGGGCAGCAGCAGCAGGGGCAGCAGCAGCATCATCCTCAGCTCCAGTCCCGTCGCCAGGCTCCACCCCAATCGCAGTTCGTTTTTGCCAACAGTTGACAGCTTCCGCAATTTCAAACAAAAGTTTCTCAAGCATATTTCGCTTCTCACTTGCACTGGTACTCAATAAACCCCGAAAGTAAATATTTTCAGCTGCTGTGCACCATCCCCCTCCCCCCCCCCTCTCAGAGATGACCAACATTATCAATTAGATTTCAAATATTTGAGATTTTTTGTTATGCTGCTTTTCTGTAGAGTCTTTTTGAGTGAGCTCTTTTCGTCAGTTTCCCAGTTTCCCCGCGAATGACCTTGCGTAATGGCAGCACCAAAACCAGCAACATCAAATGCCAGAAAAACAGCAAAACACACACGCACACACAAATGCAGGGTTGTTACACACACACACACACACACAAAAGCAAAAAAAAAAAAGAAGAAGAAAACAACAAAAAAACTCAGGTAACCAATGGATTGGTTCAAGCTGGTGATTGCAGAGTTTAATAGCCGCATTATTACAGCCACACAGATCCATGCGAAAACCATTAAAAAAAAAAAAAAACAAAAAAAAAACCAAAATGAACTTGCAAGCAGACTAAAACTGCAGAGCAACACAGAGTGGCAGCGTTGAAGAGGCAGGCACAGTGCACCACGTTCGAGTCTCAGTTAAGGCTCCACTCCTTCCACGCCGCGCCTGCCAACCTGCTGATGCCGCCGAGTGCAGTATCGGGAGCTGCATTAATGCGCTGCAAGTTAATGAATATAGTGTTTCATAGCCTGCCACAGAAGAAGGCCGACTCGCCTTTAACAGCTTCCGACTGGAATCCGTTTGCCAAGCCCCATAGACACTATAAGAGAGCGAGTGGGATAGCGAGTGAGAGACAGAGAGAGAGAGAGAGATAGAGAGAGCTGGCAGCTGGCCGCTGGAAGCTTGTATTTATGCTTGTGGATCGAATGAGCCGCTGACGCCGGTGGAAGGTCGTGCACGCCATCACCACCAGATCACCACGACACACTTACGCCAATGTAGCGCCGTCTGCGCGCATCCCATCAGACCTAACCAAACCAAACCAAACCAAACCAAACCAAACCATACCAAAACATTGCAAGGCTTTACTCAGCCATTCCAGTTGCAATCGCAGCCACGCCACACTCAGAAAATAGTTTGCCCAAAAGTTGACAGCTCAAATATATATATATATATTCTTGAGCAACATCAGTCAAATTTTGGAATACATGTAAATATATTTCAGATAATTACTGCTGATCGTGAAAAGGATTTGAATTTCATGCTGATTTTCGTAATTTGTAGGTCATCTTTTTTGGCAAGTGTACGGTTGCAGTTGCAGTTGCAACATTAGCTTTATCTTCATCCATGGCGGCAAGCAAGTGTAGGCGTTATTGTTTCATGTTGCTCGGTTCGCCACGCAGCAGACGGGGACGCGGGCAAAGGATCGGGATCGGGCTTCAGCTCGGGCTCGGGCTGCAGCCACAAATATTACGAGTGAAGTTAGGAGCTGCACTGCAGTTGGAGTACGACTCTGGCACTGGCTGGGGCATGCCTCTGCCTCTGTGGCTGCATCGTTCCAGAAGCAGCATGCCTTTTAAATCGGCCGAGCCTACCGCCTACCTAGCTGCAACCGCCAACGCACACCGGCACAGCCAACAAATGGTTGCAGGTTGCACTTGACTCGCGTCGCATGCCTCACGTCGCCGAGTCGAGGAAGACAGCGGGACCCGAAACCCAATGAGCGCATTTTCAATTTTATGCTAATTAGTTTGGATTTTGACGGCTCCTCAGCCAAAGATGCAGATCGGGGCGAGCATCTTGCAGTGGCAGTATGGCAGTGTTGCACTGCCACTGCCAGTGGCAGTGGCAACATATTCAATCAGCATAAATGTACACGCCTTTAAGGCCACTGCCTCTTTAAGTTTTATCAATATATTAACGATTTGTCCGCTAATAGACAACAAGTGCGGACAAATCTCGACCTTTGCAAGTCGACGAACAGCAATTAGAAAAGTATTTGCGATTTTTATAATATATACATATATATATATATATATATATATATATATATATAGATCGATTTCATTCAAATCATATCTGCTTATATATATTTTCGACTATATCTTGGGGTTTTTAATCCGCTCTACATTTAATTTTGTCAGCTGATCGAAATGCTATTGGGAAGCGATAAATATCGATTATTGCGAATCGGAGCCAATTATCAATTAACGGGGTATACGAGAATTATATTCTAAATTTGAGGTTTCTAGGTCTAAAAAGAAATGCTATTCAAAAGATATTAATTGGAAGAAGCTTGTTAAACTGCATTTGTTAGGTAATTGATGCCAAATGATGCCAGGCATCCTGTTCCCTACTAGCCTAACAGCATCTTGGGCTAACCCTTGCAGGAGCCATGGGACAACATTGGCATCACAGCGGACTCCAGGGTGATATGGGGGAGGGTATATTAAGTTTACTATCCTTACAGCATTTCCTACCACAGACTGCAGTGAAAGCATTGGCATACTTTGCAGGGAACTCAGCCGGCTCATCGTTAATCAATGGATACTCTCCGGAAGAATCTCTGTTCGATCAGAGGATTATCCTGTTATTATCCTTTTTGTGCTCGCTGCCCTAGAATAACGAACTGGAAAATGTGGAACTAGAGCGAATTATAAGCAATCTTATTAGTAGCTTAGAAAACCTACAGCGTTGAGAGGCTGCAACTGACCAACCCGTCACCTGTGCAACAAGGCAACAAGAGAAAGGGATTAGGAAAGCCAAACGGAAGAAAGGGACTGCTGCAAAGGCATGGCAAGAGGGCGTCTCCATAGAGCGCTATCAAAACGTAGCCAAGAAGCGAAGTGAAATGCACTTCTTAGGGTGCAACCCCATTAAGATGACACAGCTGAAATAGGCTGAAGAGTGGGCACGCGCCAAGACGACAGTCAGCCTAGAAAGACTTAAATGGACAATTGAAACTTTGCAGCCGTACTAATCTCGCTCAGTCTTTCTCCTGCCTCCTCTTGTCGAGTGTGACATCGAGAATGAGAGTAGAGCTGGGGTGGTCATCATCCCTGAGGCAGTGGACTCCAACATCAGAAGAACTCTGTTGACCCAATCAACGCAGCAAGCATGTGGAGCAGGCAGGTCCACGTGGGTCGCAGGTCCTGTATCAACTGATATCGTAGAGGGTGTCTGCGACAACACATCTCTTGATGCAGTCGTGGCTATCTCATTATGATTTGTTCATAATGAGCTTGTGCACCAAAGAAGAAGCCAAAATAAATATCAGCGCCTCTGGGCTTTTGTGATCCTTATTTGGCTTAAGGCTCTGGCCTATGTTCTTGGCCAAGGGGCCACTTATTAACTAAGTCACAATTGTTGGCTCGCAACTGAAGCTGGTCTCAAATGTGGATGCTTGTGCGGAGTACGAGTTGCTCGTGCGAAATTTGAATCTCAGATTGTAATTCGTGGTGGTCATCAACTCTGGACATCGATTCCGTTTCGGTTATCGGTTATGGCTTTGGCCACAGCTTGAGCATCAGCTTCAGCTTCAGCTTGAGCTTGAGCTTGAGCTTCAGCTTCGTTCTCATCATCATCTGTGGCCGCTTAATTTATGGGCTTAAGTTACGGTACTCGAATTGGGATTTTCGATGCGGGACCTGCCCATTTCATGCTAGTAGACCGTTTAAGTGCCGGCACAGCGAGTATCTCATATGCATACGAGCATATTTGCTGATCATATTCTTGAGTCCAGAAGTTTGGTCTCGTCTTTGGCTTTCGATATATAATTGGTGTTTGGTCTTGGTTGGCCCAAGCACAGCACACAACACAACACAGCAAAGCACATCACAGCACATCACATCACATCACATCACATCCATCCATCCATCCATCCATCCATCCAATTGCAAGGGGGCCCCAATTTGAGTGATAATGATTATGCGTTCCCGTCCACTTCCCATATTCTCGGTTTGATGTGCTTGGTTCTGTTCAGTTCTGTTCTGTGTGATGTTTGGTGTGGTATGGGTGTTATTGTGATTTGTGGTTAGTTGCAGCTTCTGTGCTACGTCGAAGACAGCTCTACGTTTGACTTAAAGGCTCATTACGATCAAAAAAAAAAAAAAACAAAAAAAACAAAAAAAAAAAACGAGAAAAAAAAATGTTGTTAAACCTTTGGCAAGCTGTGGGAAAATTTGCATGTCCATAATTTACATTGCGTTCAATTAAAATTGCAGTTGCTTCGATGAGGGCCCAGCACAATATTGGACAATATTCACAGGAAATCGTTCGCAATGCCACCAATTAAACATACAGTTATGTGCTATAATTCTACTCTATTAATATATATATATATATATATAATTGGTCAAATTTATTTATTTTATTTTTATGTAATTTTTGCATGCATTTGAATAGTTTTTCAAAATTCAAAGCAAAATTTTAATTAATTCAAAAATTTAAATAAAAAAATTATCAATTATGTTCCTTAATTGTATCTTTTAGTGCTATCGGCAATCGATTTTTATCGATGCTGACAAATAAATGTCATCTGATTATGGTATACAATCATTATTATATTATTATTATATATTCACATAAAAATTAATTACACTTTGCACATATAAGATCGGGTCTAATATATAATAAAAGTTTCAAAATTAGGCTTGTAAAAATTTTTCATTAGTCGACAAAGTAACGTGTAGCGGTAAATGGTCTGTCAGTCCTTTTTCTATATTTTTTTTTGCATTTTTTTACAATTCTTGTTTGCTATTTATTTGAAATTTTTTTTTATTTTTATAATTTTTTTTTTTTTTGCAATTATTTTTTATTTTTTTTACTATTATTAATTGATTTAAAAATAGCTGAATCCGCACCCTATAAAATAATGTACATACTTTTGGCTATGGCTATTTCGATCAACTTAAGTGTGTATCTTATCGGATATCCAATATATTACAAGATAGATTTCGCTTCGGGCATGTTTTTGTTATCCACTCTCGTGATGCTGGAAGTCCTCCGTATAGTCTACATAGACATCAAGGATGTCTAACAGTGCTTCTGTACATGCAGCCAAGTATTGATGCTTGGTTTATGGACTCCAATTTGGGGTCTGATTGAAAAGCTTCACTTTGTTAGCCACATCGATTTAAAAAAAAAATAAATAAAAAAAAAAAAAAAAAAAAAAAAATAAAACAAAAAACAAAAAATGCTCATCACCTTATTCATAAGTTAACTCGTAAGATTACATACATTTATATTTTAGTAGTATATCATTCTCATTATATTCCTTCGCTTTATCTCTCTCCTTCCCTCTTCTTAATGTTTTACGTACTTTTCTCAGTCCTCATCTCATCTGATAGGGCTGTTCAGGGTTTCCCCAATACATCCAATAAGCATTGGGCCATTCTATATTTGAATACACCTCGTTTCTTGTTCTTATTGTAATTTAATTTATCGTTTATCGATAAGCTCCGATCATACCACGTCTCTATGTGTTGTCTGCTAAGTGATGATACGTAGACCACATCGGAGATGGACAGAATTACACATCGTGTCGTTAAATATAATAATAATTATTTCCCAAATCATTTTGTTGAACTGTCCCTAATAATAATTGGCATTCACTGCGAAAATGTAAGCGAACTCAACTAATATCAGCTGTGACTGATGTAGATGCTGATGCAGACATTGATGCTGATGCAGACGTTGATGCTGATGCAGATGTTGGATGCAGATGCAGCTGATGCTGATGCAGATATTAATGCAGCTGATGCTGATACAGATATTGATGCTGATGCAGATGTTGATGCTGATATTGATATTGATGCTAATGTTGATGCAGATGCAGATGATACTGATACAGATATTGATGCTGATGCAGATATTGATGCTGATGTAGATGCCAATGTTGATGCTGATATTGGTGTAGATAAAGATGCTGATGCTGATGCAGATGCAGCTGATATTGATGTAGATGCTGATGCTGATGCAGATGCAGCTGATGCAGATGCAGATGTTGATACTGATGCAGATGCAGATATTGATGCTGATGCAGATATTGATGCTGATGCAGATGCTAATGTTGATGCTGATATTGATGTAGATAAAGATGCTGATGCTGATGCAGCTGATGTTGATGCAGATGCAGCTGATACTGATACCTACCAAATTTAACGGCTGTAACTCAAAAACTGTGGAAGAAATAGCCAATTAAAATGTTTAGGGGCGGGGGTCATAGGGGGGCGGAGGTGGGCGTGCCATATGCCGTTCTTTGAAGAACGTCGCCAACAATATATCAACCAAATTTGACGACTCTAGCCTTAAAATTGTGGGAGTTATGTGGCTTTATCGAATTGCGAATATCGATTTTATCGATTTCCTAGCTTCCTCATAGACGTAGCACTCAAATTTTTACACTTAGTCTGACGTGGCACGGACCAGTATATGTTGCAAGTTGCAAGTCTCTTTCTTTAAAATATATGCGCTCATGCAGACGGACAGCATGACGGACATAGCACAAAATCAAAGTATAATAAAAGTAATGCCGTCGAGAGCTCGACTTCGCAATACCCTGTAAAATATATTCCAGTTTTATTGGCAAATTTCCCTTTAAAAAGTCTTCCACCCAAATGTAAGCAGGTCTGCAAGTGCACTCTTTTCTTACGGCAGGCATAGAGACTGCAGAGTAAAAAAAGCTAAGCCAGCTGACCCGAACTTACTGGCTACAAATAAGTGCATCATGCACATACACACAATAATACATACATACAGACAGACATACATGGATACGTACGTAAAGGCTAACGGGGCTCTGCAGGACACAAACAACAACATATTGACGCTCGCGACGATTATCATGCCATATCTTTCTCACACATGCGCTCGCATAGTCATGCATGCAGATAATGCTTGCGGCTGCTGCTCGAAATGAGAATTTTAATGGGTAATCGAATTAGCACAGACATACACATCCAGCTGGCGACCTCTATCGCAGTTTTTTTGAAACTCCGGATAGCAAAGTCGCAATTTTGCACTTGAAAGCTGCACGTTAGCCCAGACACACTGTAAAGCACAAACTGAACGATTTACTCACTTAACGACGGAGCCGGCCAACCTTACGTTGTTGAACGAATTTGAACGAATTGTGCCCGCTGTTAGTTTACAGGCTGGTGCAAGCGATTCAAAATACATGCGACTTTCGTGGTGAGCGGACGTGTTCTTTTTTTTTTTGTTTTGTTACTGTTTCCCAAGTACTCACTCGCGACTGAGTACACGCTTAGTGCGCGTCGTAGATTGTTGATATATTGTTGTGAGTACTGCTGGTTGTGGTTGTTTTTGTTGCTTTGGTAATTTCACACACAAACTTGCAGGCACACACACATACAGTTGGGCAGTTGTAGTGAGATAGAATCGGTGCGCGCGCTCGTGTGTGCGTGTGTGTGTGTGACTAACTAACTGTTTGTGTGTATCTGCAACTATATCTGCATACGTCCAATCGGCGTATTTTCGTTACGGTGATATTTCTAAATAACCAATTTCTTTCACTTTTTTTCAAGTACAAAAGTGTTATTAGCAATTGACAACAAGACACGCTAAATTAATAACAATTTTGTGTATGTGTGTGTGTGTGTGTGCGTAGCGTAAATGTTTTTGTATTTGTATGTGTTGGTGCATGTGTGTGTAGCCGTGCATCCGTAGCTGCGGCCGTGCTTAAGCAAGAGTTTGAACGGAACGAGACCAAGTTGGACGATTCTTATTGGATTGTTGTGTGATGTGTTGTGGTTGTTGCTATTGTTGTTGTTATTGCTGTCGCTGCTGTTGCGTTTGTTGCCGGTGAATGAACCCAACCGAAACAAGTAAGCATGCTCTTACCGGAAATGAGCGACCAACAGATACCCTCTACTCCACACCTCCCCCTCTTTGCCTAAGCCTAAGAGTGCAAGTGTGTAATAATAATAGTAATAATAATCATATAAATAAAGTATGACTGGCAAGGGGATAAGATAAGATTTAATGACTCAACTAACTGTAGTTTCTACTTCAGCATAGCCTTTTTACCCAATCCGAGTAGAGAGAGGGTATGTGTGTGTGTGCGTGTGTGTGTGCATGTATGTGACCACAAAATGGAGGTAGAAATTATTTCTCAAAATATAAACCCAACTGTGCAAAACGGCATAAAGCCTCAAAACAGTAACAGCAACAACAACCACACCAAAGAAAGGGAAGTAAGAAAAATGAAAAAGACAATGGAGCAAAAGACGTTCGCCGTTTTTTATTTAATGCCTTTTCCCAGTTGCGTTTTGTTGTTCAACTCGTACAATTCTATGTGTGTGTGTGTGTGTGTGTTTGTGTGTGTTTGTGTGTGTGTGTGTGTGTGTTGTATGTAACAACAAGAGTATAATTTTAATAGTTCTCTGGCTGTCTTTCCAGTTAGATCACGCTGTGGTATGATAATTGTTATCTTATCATTTATTTGGAAATCTGTTGCCTGCCAATGGCAACATTTGCGCAAAACAACATAAGCCCTAAAAGAGGCAAAAATAAAAAATGAAATAAAAGCTACTCTAGCTGATAGTGCCCGACGAGGAGATACCCTGTATATTCGTATATACCTATTCTTATAGAAATATATTTAAAGATGATATTATTTCCACATTGCTTTCAGCATTAAACTATAGTAAATTATACATTTTTAATTTTGACATTGATATTGTCATAATATCGATGTGAAGTTTGATAAATCTTTGCAAATACCCCAACTACCCGCCACATACTTTACGAATGTTGAATGTACAGAGCACTTTACATACATTGCATACATTCAGGACATTTAGTGCTGATAGCGGAATCCTGCTCTTATCCATTTTGAATGCATACAGGGTATGCAAAACAGCCACATGTTAAATGTGTGTGTGTGTATCTATGTATATGCAGTGCATAGCACGTACACAACACTTGTACATATTCACATGGCTTATATACTCGTGGTGCATGCTCGCTATAAAGCCTTATACGTGTGCCATACCCGAATGTGAACCCGATACCGGTTTAGGGTCTCGCAGGATTCGCAGCTTGATTCACCAGAGGAGGTGCGTCCCAGATGTGCTCTGCTATTGTTGTTGTTGTTGTTTTATTTGCCAGCAATATACCTTCCAGATTGTGTGAAATTCAACTATATATATATACATATCCGTATAGGTCTTATTGATTTGCACCTGAGGATGTGTGCATTGACGAGCTATGATCTCTTGATATGGTAATTTATTTTGTCGAAAAAGTTCAAAATGGCAACACAGACACTTTTTCTGTTAGCTTCGCTGCCTTGTGCAAAAAATGAAAAAAATTAAGAAATGAATTAAATAAGTTGAATGTGCTAAATTGAATAGGTGTTGAAGTCACATGAGAAATTTGTTAACACAGCTTTACTGACATACATAGACATACACACACACATACAAATGTCTGCCCTGATCGAGTTCGAGTACCAAACGAAATACAGTCGTGTGTCTATAAAATGATTCAATTGCCTGATTCAGTTTATGTCGATCCATTCAATTATCAATAAGGTCAAACTTCTAAAGTGTTTATAAAAAGGATTCACTTCGTGACTAGCAGAACAAAGTGAAAAGAAAGTCACTAGTATGAAGCTTGACTGTAATGCCACAAAATGTCAAGGTGAATCTGCTGTGTAATCTAAGTAGTGCACATGAAAGTACATACATATAAAACATATGTATGTATGTATCATGTATACAGATATGGCTCGACTCTCAGCCAAAAAAAAAATATTATGATTTATGGGCAAAGCAGAAACCTTGAACATGGGACTTAAATTTATATGTACTTGCTTATGCACATATATCCATATATATATATTTATGTACAAGTAATAAAGTTAAATAGAAGTCCGTATGCATGTATGTATGTCTGTGTGTAAGTACATAATTATGACTAAAAGCCAAATGCCGGGAAAAGTCACACACAGCGTTTTTGTGTGTGTTTTTTCTCGCTTTATTTCTGTTGTTTTGTATTCCACCACTGTTCGGGTTTTTTGTTACTGTTGAAAATCTTGCAGAGCTTGAACTGTACACATAAAAACCAAAAAAAAAAAATGAAATTTTTTTTTAATTATGTGTACAAACACACAAAATCAAATTATAACCCGGTCGTATACATGTGTGTGTGAATGCCCAGTAAGTACTATATACATTCATACATAAACTCACATTTTAAAGTGTGTAATATGTACACAAACACACACACACACACACATGCATACACATTATTTGGCAGCTGCAATCGCTAGTATTCATTTGAGCCGGCTCCAATAGACAGCTAGAGAAAAGCTAGTAAAGAAACATCATGATACAGGCGCGGTCAAAATATTAGTAATGCATTCCTAAAGTATAGTTCAAAAATGATCAAAACACAAGCAATCAATACTGAAGATAATGTAAACATTAAAAGTTAGCATAACTATCAAATTTATTTGCAAACAAAATAAAAGTCCATCAATTTTATAATTTGTATATATATATTTTTATTAAATTGTAATAATTCTTGAAGTAACTGTAAATAGTATTAATTGTGATTGGTGGTTATATTTCACAACGTTTAGTATTTGGAAAATAATATATAATATAATATTTGAAAACATTTTTATTCATATGCAAAATGTTGGAAATTAAATGCTTTCGAGAGGCAGCATTACTTTTATTTTGACCGCAACTGTATGTGTGTATGTATGTGTATGTACAAACATAGCAAAAGTTTTGGAAATTATCGTGGACTAGCGCGGTGCACAGTAATTCCTAAAAGACCATGCATAAATATACACACATACATACGTACATGCATATGTATGCTGTAAGTGCAACGTGGGGGAATGTGAGGATGTGTAGAGGGGTGGGGGGTGGTGGGGTGCACATTATAAAGCTGGGTTAGTAGCTCACCTGTTGATTGCGCTGACTGTCCCGACCGCACAGTGAGTGAAATTTGATATGCACAAAAAACACACACACACACACACAGACAGTGACTTATCAATTTAACGGTGCTTTTGCATATGCAATTGCATAAGCTACGATCACACGGATAGGGTTTCATTCACAAAATATAAAAAAATATATATATATTAAAAAAAAAAAAAAACTGACACACACATACACACACACACACATAAAAGCTGAAATAGACGAAGAGAAAATGAAAGACGTTAACTTTAACCTCTGTCAAAGTGAGTAGTTGGCTAGTCCAAAGTGACGTAATGCACACAGCCATCAAGGCTAATTGTATAGATTCGTAAATAGCACATTTCGCATATACCTACGTGTGTGTGTGTGTGTGTGTGTGTGTGCACACGATGACGTGACCAACTTTATGCACACTAATCACTAAAATGCCTCCATTTATGGTGCGGCAGTTAAATCAATCTATTAAAAAGTTGTCACTAAACTTGAAGACGCTTCAACTATTTATTTATTTATTTATTCAATGTCAACTGAGTCGACACAGAAAACCAATACATAAACTGCAAAAATTACATTTGAATTAAATTCAAAATAAAATTTGATGACAATTTCAAATTAAATAAAACTAACAGATATCTGACGGAATCCAAATGCAGTTTTCCAACATTTGTTGCATGCATTGGAAAAAATAATTCAAATTACAATTGATACGATCAATTTTTATTGAAGCATTAAAGTAACGTCACAAATCTCGGCAAATTCATGTTTATACCACTATACTTGAAACGCCGTTTTTTTTTTTATCGTTTTTCAAGTCATCAGATGCTGATTGTTCATTTCGAAAAAGTTCAGAAACATTATAACACACTTCACCAACAATATTATTCCGACAAGAGCTGTGTGCAAGAGTGTGGCAAATACGTATAAGTTGCAAGAAGCTTAATTCGATGAGATCGATCAATAACACCTGTATATCGTCCACTACCTTAAAGATAAGAATTGCAACAAAATACATTTCAGACCATTTAATAACGACTTTTGTCACTTTTTGAATTCAAACATAGTATTTTAAAAGAAACTCTAGCAAAATCCGGAAAAATTCCATTTGTAACTATAAATTTTCCCTTGCGAGATATTTATTCAATTGCTACTGATCCGGTTTCAAAATTGGATTTTGAACTGTTTAGAATCAGAAAAAACAAAACAAATCTGAACAATAAGCGAAAATGAGTCGATTTTACTTTTCCGATGCGAGTGGAATTCGTAATAGGTCTGTGAATGCACGTATATGTTCCGTGTGGGTATGCAAATTGTACGTCTATCGAGTATTTAAATAATTCAATTGAACTTAATTGAAATAAAATGCAACTCTATCTATCTATATATATAAATATATATATATATTGCGATTGCCTGAAATTGTCGTAGAAAAGCTTTGTATTTATAAGGTGAGTTCTTTACCATTGAATGCGTTTGCATCTTCATTTACTGCGTGTATCAGAAGTGATATCAGAGGTGATATCGGTTGTTACAGTATTAGATATATATATATATATATGTATATAATGTATAAGCCCCATAACAGACATTTGGGGTCTCAATCTCGGAGAGGCCAAATTAACTAGTAGGCTCTCATCAATGCATTTTACAATTTGTATATGTATATATATATATATATATATATATATATGCATGTATGTGTGTGTGTGTGTGCATGTGTGGCTTAAAAGATTCGATTTTGAGGTCAGACCGATGCCAATTGATGACGTAGTCATAAGCAGCAAATAAAGATTCATTCGACTCGGTGCACATGCAATAAGTATAAGTGAGTAAAATAAACGAGCAGAGTCTGCTCGACTAGCAGATACCCTGCATTGATAGATTCGTTGTAAATGCGTTTACAATCCGAACATTTGGCATTTTTCTGATGGTTTCATTTATGTCTAGGGGAATAGCTATACAGACAAATTTGTGCTATTTGAAAATGTAATTGCATTCGCCTTCAATGTGCCAGTTTTTCTCCATATAGTAATATATCTACATATTTATGACCATTATCAATTTGGACAGCATCAATATTGCTTCATTGGAGATGATAAGCACCTTGATTAATATCAATGAAAACATTCCTTCGGCTCTTCCATGAGAATGAGAACAATTCTCTGAATTGAATTAACTTTTAATGGGAATCCAAATAGAACAAGCTTTTGCCCACAACTATTCTATCTGGAACTATCAAGGTTAACTATCAAAATTATTCCCTTGGTTTGCTGCGAAAGTGTTCAAGGACATAGTCCCCACTCTCAGCCACTTTTGGTATTTACGGCATGAGAGGATGACTTATGTAATCGGAAATATCGACTGCCTAATGTCTATTGTCTATTCTATGCTCAACTATAAGATACCCTAAAGTCTTTATATATATATACATATTTGGAAGCACAACTTTATTATACCCGTTTCCAATGATTGCGTGGTATCCAAAGAAAATAAAGGAAGCAAATCACAAAAATATCTTCGGCATTTCATAAAGAATGAATAGTAAAAAAAACAACCACTTGAGCCGGTTGGGTGCTCCAAGTACCAATGAGTAGAACGCGAACAGAGATCAAACAAGATCAAGACAAAGCCAAACCTCAGCCAGACAGAGACAGCAGATACGGGGGAGAGAGAGAGAGAGAGAGAGAGAGACGCCGACAATTGGGCAGCCAAAGATACTTGAGATACTTGAAAGTGTTGCGCAATTTATTGTGCGTGCGCACTACGAACTTCCAGATTGATTTTGATATATGTGCACACACACACACACACACACACACACACGCGTGCATTTATGTGTGTGTGTTTTATGCTTGTTTTGTTTGTTTTTAAAGTACGCACTTAGTACAAATAATAATCACGAAGTTTTAACCGACTCCAGTTTCAATTCCCACTCCAGTCACGCGCCTCGTTTCGTGGCCTTAAGTAAATAATGGATTGTCGTCGCTCCAGCTGAGTTGTGCAAAGTTAATGTGATTACTGCTGACTGCTGCGACTAAGTATACCCTGTAATTTACTTCATTTACTTTGTATCTATCAAGTCTCTTGTTCCATTCTATAAAAAGTCTAAAATATGTTTTTTTTCGAAAATCTTATTTTGTATTCTGTGGCATCTTATCGTTATTGAAGTATGTATTGAGCTTGCTCCCGGTCCCGGTTGAGTCATTATCAATAAAAGATTAAAACTGAATTCACTAGAAATATTGAAAATGGAATATTCGAGTTTATCTTTATACTCCACTCTATACTCCACTCCATATGGAGTTTATGTTCCGCTTGAGGGGTTTTTTTTTGCAAAATGCAAGCTCGAATGGCATACGAATCTTATCTCGTTGTTTGCATTATACGATTAATTATACGGCCATATGTGCACGTATGTATCTATGTACGTACGTATACGGGTTGTACGGGTGAGTGTGCGTGTGTGTGTGTTGCGCCTCTCGATTGAGGTCGATTGTTCATTTATCGTCAATGTCAGTCATCAGTTGGGCTGTTTGTTGGGCATGTGCTTTGTTGCTTTCACATAGATATAGATTCTTCCCTTGCTTCCCGTGTTTTTTTTTTATGTGTTTTTCTCCGTTTTGTTTACGTTCATTTACGTTGCGGCCCGTTAATTACAACAGGAGCCAATTGCATGCTGCCGAGAGCGGGGCAAGATGCCGATGTGCTTCTTCAAAAATGTTGTTGTTATGATATCCAAACAGCTGGAGTCTCATTTAGATATACATATATATATATATGTATGTATTATTTTGGGGCCCTTAAAATGGACGATAAATACACAATTAGAAACATGTTTATACAAACACACACACACACACACACACACATACACACACACACAGGCCAGACAATAGATCAAGTTTGTCTAGACTCAGTTTCACATTCTTTGCTCGTTCTCCTCTTCTTCTTTTTTTGGCAGGAATTTCATGCCGGACACACTGCAAACGTCTGCCACAGATACACATCTACACAGAGTGTGTGTGTGCGTGTGTGTGTGTGTGTACTATCTGCAAGATGTCGCATAAATCTTTCCCGGCCTTTGAATGGCGCCATCCTTTGTGCCAAAATCGATATCTATAATCATTGCTTAAAGTCCAATAAAACAGTTGTTTCTCTGCCAAAAAAAACATACATTCAGTATAAATAAATAATAATAATAATAATAATAATAATAATAATAATATAAGAATACAATAAATGCAGACATATAAACAATATTATTGCAATCCTGAAATCGTGTTGTACCTTCAAAGTCGCACATTTGGCAGCAGACTTTGGTCAATCCTTCTGCCACATTTCGATTAAAACCAAAATGTTAATCGTGCAAATTAATCGGTTCTCAAAATAGTGAAGCTATAGGTTGTTTAGCGTTATGTGGGGGGTCGGCTGGAGTAGCTATTTTTAGTAAGTTTATTAACCGATCTTTTTCAAGTGATTACCTCCAATCTACTCTCCAAGTTTCTCCTAGGGGTTCACGCATCGCTGTATATCGACGAGTTATCGATTTGTCTGCCCCTCAGCAGGTTTCGCCTGTCCCACATCTAAAGTCACTGGCCTTAAGGGGTGTCCACTCTAGTTGCCTCAAAAAAATCAAATCAATTTGAAATAAAAATTCAACTATTCGAAATTAGCAAATTTCTTAGGTTATTCGCCGATTTCACATTTGATCTGACAAGTTTTTTGGATTTCATGCTTCGAGTTGGTTACGTGGTATTGCCAAGTCGAAAACTCGCTCATATTTTGATTGCATTTTATTTTGGGGGTTTTTTTCAGGGGATGTTAGTCAATAGACGTTGAGCAGGGGTGGATTGCGTGTGGTAAGGGTGGTGAGGGTGGCGAATGTTGACCTGCCGATAGAACTGCTGCCATTTATGCCAACTAAAGCGACAGCATTTACGGAAGGGTGGCACTTTAATGTGATTCCACAAGGATTTCTCGATTCGTTTTCCAAATTCAGAAATACCACATATACATTCAGAATCGAACATGTTCTCTGGAAAAATTCGATGCCATGCTTGGAATTCGCTTTTGGAATTGAAATGATATTTAAGAAGGAAAATAATTATTTTGACGAGTCTCATTTGCCAGTTGGGCCAAGACGCGACCTTCTCCCCAAATGTATCTAGCCAGCCATTAGCATAGCGGCGAAAGTATTATCATGCGAGCCAATTCGCAATCGAATGGCGATTTCAAGAGGCAGACACTAAAATTTGCAGCTACTCGCCTCAAGGTGCACCAGATAATTAGTTGCAAGCAAGCGCCAAACTCGGTCAGATGCACATACATAAATACATATACATACATGAATGTAAATGCAATTTGCATGTCAACTACATACATACATAGATATGACTCTATAGTATATATATACTATATGCTGCTGCCGCGCACCCCCTTTGAGACTGCCGCCACCCTCAACACGGAGGGCAATCTTCGCTGTGGACTATTGTCAACTGTGTGGAGTAAAATATGGGTGAAATATATTGATTTCATTGGTAACTAGGCGAACGAACACAGACATGCCAAATATATATACATATATATGTATATATGTGTTTATCTATGTGCAGCTGTTTGTGGCACTCGCATTTACATACAGACAAATATCGAAATTCTGCATTCGCTTCGCTTTTAACCATATGCGCATTTGAATACCGCACAAAAGGTACGCGGCAAAGATTAGCTATCAAGTGACCCAAATGGAGCACATATTGCACACAATTTCCACACAGCCATGGAAAATCAGACTTGGAGCATAAATAATTGAATCCACTTAAGAGGCGCAACTCAACGTTTTCCGGGTGCCGGAAAACACTCTAAAGGAAAACCAACATATTTTCATCAATAAATATTGATTTGATTTTTTCATTTATTTAAATAAATAATAATAAAAATATAATAAATATTTAAAAGAATAAAAAATATTCATATTGGGAAAATAGATAATAATAAAAGTAAAATAAATAATTAAAAAAAAAAAATAAAAATAAAAAAAATAATAAAAAATAAATAAATAAAATAAAATAAAATAATTACGCAGATTTACAATAATAAAATTAAAGATTTTTACATTTCCAAATTGGTTTTTGAAAATTTATATATATATTTATTTTTTCCAATTTTATATAGTTGCCGCAGAAGAAGAAGAAGAAGCAAATGTGAAGCGTAGGTTGAACGCTTGAGGCGCGACGTGCAAAAGGAACACAATTTGCAAGTATGATAAATAAATATATATATATATATATATATATAAATATATATATATGTATATGATGTATATGATGTATATTGTTATTAATCGATTGTCGTTTTAGATTTGCTCGTTCGGTTCGATTGCAACAATCTCAATGGTGGGCGGATATACTAGATTGACTTCCAGCTCTCTTCCACTCCAATTCCCTTTGTACTCCCCCCTATCCCCCCTTGCCGAGAGCTATAGAAAAACATGTCTGAGACGATTGCCAGCGGACGGAACTGCATCGCAATTGGCACTGTAAACGATACCGCTGACGCTATCCAAGATATTGTGGATTCCAGCATTCTGGATGCAAAGTGTGCCAAACGCAAACTATTCACCAATTATAACGTAGACGATGAGACGCTAAAAATAGTTGAACCAAACGATAGCATAGATAATACAAGCAGTATCATATCGGAAGAGATCAAGGAGCAACAGGGCGGCAACCGAGTGAAGAAGTGCGTCACATTCAATCCGGATGATGAGAAGATACGCAAGTTTACCACCGGCGAGCCGATCGTTGATCAACAGAACCCCTTCAAGAGCACTCACTTGGCTGGCAGGGATAAAAAGAAGCAGCCGCCGCCGGTGCCAACGAAACGCTCCACGTTGAGCGTGCGCAAAACTGTAACGCAACAGTTGCGTGAGCGTGAGCGAGAGCGCGAAAAGGAAAAGGAGCGCGAAATCGAGGAGAAGCATCAAAGAGAGAAGGAGCGCGAGCAGCAGAGGAACGAATCGAATGCGCGCAAAAAGAATGGTGGCACTAAAGTGAATCTAGGTGCGGACGAGTTCATAACAACCGAGGAGGTACTCAAGCAATCCAAATATGTTAAAACCTATATCAAGAATCCGGATGAATACTTTGTATACGATCCCACGGTGCTGGCACGCCTAAAATTCGAGGAGTTGCGCGACATTGCCAAGCACGCCAAAATACCCAAGCGAAAGCAAACGTTGGCCGCGCAATCGGCACATCGATCGAGGGAGGATAAGCTTAAGCAAGCTAAGCAACCAGAGGCTACCAACAACAACAACAACAGCAACAACAACAGCAGCAACAACAAACCCAAAATACCCACATTTAAGAAGTGCTCAAAACCAAATTATCCCGAATTGGCCAATTTGAAGATTCGCACAGGCAGCGAGTCAAACGGGGTCTACTTCAATCCCGCCGAGGTCACCAAAAATGCCAAAAAGTTTGACGAGCGCGTCAAAAAGCTGCAGATTAGCTCCGACGACGACATTGACGACATTGACGGGCCGCTGACAAAGAGCGACTCCAGCGACGAGCTAAACCAAACCAATCCGCCAGCTGGTTGCCCCCAAGAAAGTTCTACTGCTGCGAGCATGTCCGGTCACGGCACCAAAATGGCCACGTTCACCAACACCATCAGCTCCGAGGAGTTTCAGGCATATCTCAAGCGCAAGGGGCTCACACTGATGCCCAAGCGTGAGGTCCATGCCACGCCCACGCCCAGGCCCACTTCGACGCCGAGTGGAACGCCGACGCCGGCGACGCCAACACGTTCGAGCGTCACATTGCAAACAGCCGAGGAGCGACGCCAGCAGGTTGCCGAATCACTGGCCACACTGCGCAAGAGCAATACCAAAAAGATATCGGTGCTGCAGCGTCTCTCGAACAGTTTGTTCGCGACGCGCAGAAGGACCACACCCAAGGACAACGTGCCGCTGCCACGTACCGTTTACGGCAGCGACAGCGATGACTATCGCAAATATAATACGGCCAACGAGATGCGCCGCATTCTGCTCGATGGCCAAGCGAATGGACTCAATGCAAAAATGAATGGAGTGCAGGTAAGGACACAGGCACAGCCACAGGCACAAGCTCAGCCACAGGCACAGCCACAACCTCAACCACGTCTGATCGCCAGACCGAACGATCTGCGAGAGAATGCGCCGATGCAGCGCAGCATTGAACGCCAGAGCCTCATACCCAGACGCGTCTCGCCTGAGGGCAATGTGGGCCGCTTCAACAGATCTGTGTCCATGGATCGCAATCAAATCAAGTTGCACAGCCAGCGGAATCAAACGAGCCAGCTCCGCGATCAGTACCCCAATGCCACATCGACGCCAGTGCGCAATGCTCGCGAGAAGCAGCAACAGCAGCAGCAGCAGCAGGCGGATGCTGCCATCAGTCATCAGAATGAGTGGGAGCAGCTGCGCACCATCAAGGAAGTGACCGATAGACAGCTGTATCACAAAGTGTTGCAGCAACAGCAGCAACAGCAGCAGCAGAGCGAGGAGAACATCTATGAGCATCTGCAGTCGCAACAGCAGCTGATGCAGCCGTATTTTGTGCGTGGCTCGCAGCAGCGCAACACCTTCTCCGGGATCAGCGGACGCAATCGCCAGATAATGATACTCGATGGCAATCCAATGCCGATGGCCAGCCACCATCAGCAGCAACAGTTGGCGCAGCCGCCGCCGGCACGCTGCCAGAGCGTGCTCGATGAGATGATCACGCCCAGCAATCGATCGATCCGACGGGGCTATGAGAGCGAGAACGAGACGCCAGTGATTCTGCGACGCAAGGAGTCGAGTGCGGCACGTCGTATTGGTGGCCTTCTGACGCGGGACGAGATACTGGAGAGGGTGAAAGAGTTTTGCCGCAAATCAATTAATCGCACGCCGCAGCCCGCTGCCGCCAGCAAGATGCAGCCCATCTACGAGCAGCGCATCAACAACAACAACAACAGCAGCAGCAGCGGCGACAACTGCGCGGATATATCGCCGGTGTCGTATGCCTCCGTGGAGGCGCACAAGCGTCATGGGCCACAGGTGGTGCGAGCCCGGCCGCAGTTGCCACAGCGTGTGCAGAGCCTGCCGCGTGGCGTCATCTTTCCACGAGGCGAACCGATCTCGTCGTCGCCCATCTATGCGCACGTCAACAAGCGCAACAGCCTGCTCTCCAACGACTCGACGGAGAAGTATTTGTCCAGTCAGCAGCTGCCACAAGTGGCACAGCGCTCGCTGCTAACGCTGACGCCAACCGAATACGTGCTCATCCAGACGGAGGATGGCCTGCAGGCGGCCAAGCTAATTGACCATCACCACTACAACAACAACAGCAGCAGCAACAGTCTCTATGTGCACCAGCAGCAGCAGCCTCAATATATTCAGGGCTATGTGCGCATTGAGGAGCTGCAGAATGGCCGTTCCACGCCGCTAATCCTCGATTGTGCAGGGCAGAGAACGAGCCAGGTTTACTGGACTGGGCCAGAGCAGCATCCCAATCAGATGTCACTGCAGAAGAGTTCGCATCGCAACTTGGAGCGCATGTATCCAATGCCAGCGCCCAGATTCCACATGCCAACGAGCTATGTCATTGCGAATCCGACTGGCATGCCGGTTGGCAGAACCGTTGCGCCGGACGGCAACCGGCGGCGGATTGGGAGTGCAGCACTGGAATGGGAGTGCAGCTCCGAGGCGGGCGAGATACGTCGCATCATGGAGAAATCATTATAAGGTATGTATTATTATTTTTACCATCAAATGTACGCATATGAAAAGCGTGTTTAAATTGCTGTATTTTCATTTCATTTTGCATTCGCTGTAAATCGAATTTTCATCAAATCGATTTTTTTTTAATTTTCACATTTAAACTTGCGCCAACAAAATGATGTGTGGTATTTTATATGGTATGCCCTCCATTTCGATCTAGTATTTTTTAAGTATTTTGTGCCCAAATATACTAGCATCAATTTTATCGAAACAGATATCGATATCCAAGAGAAGACTACATATGTTTGTATCTATGTGTGTGTAGTTGTCGCAACACACAAAGGTTGAAGTTTCGAGTTGAATTGCGACGTTTGCTTATTGCTGCGTCAGTTCTTATCTACAATTGCCGCAGTTCAACAATTGTTTGACAACGATTCAAACAAGGCCTGTTAATTATCAGGAAAGAAGATACATCTCCGAATGGTAACAGTAAATACTTATATCTAACTTCCACACATACTTTAATACATATAAATGCATATGTGTGTGCGTGTGTGTATGCATTTTGTTTGTGAATCAAATTTGTAAGTGTAGGTCAAAAACAAGCAGATGATATGTTTACATATGCATGTGTGCAACAACACTTACATTCAGCTAAAAATGAACTGATTCGTAAGTGTCGTGGCCTTTTACGCAAATGTATCGAATATATTCCCGGGCTCTTGGTAGACTAGGGATAGATCGACATACACGCATACACATATTGCAGCCTGCATGTACACACGCATACACATTTGTGTGCGTGTGTATGTGTATGCATGCATTTAACAGTGTGCAATAAAAAATAGACTTTCAATACATAAATTATCGATTAGAAAAAGCCCATAGAGTGGGGGGTGGCTTAAAGAAAGAGGGTGGGAGAGAGCGAGCGAAATGAGGAGAAATGGAAATTTGGTAACACTCTCGAGCGAAAGAGAGAGCATCACCGACTTATAATACACTGTGCAGAGATAAAAATGTTCGGTTTTGTGTTTTCGTTGAGAATGTTGATTCTCATTTATGTAAATAGATTCGCAACGTTTTTGCTTCTGTTTCGCTGTTCTAGATACGATACGAAAATAAGTCTTATTTTGTTGCATACATTTGCAGAGAAGGAGGCCAACAGCCGAGCCCAGACAGACGGACGGACGCGCATCATGGACGTGGAGCGTGAGCAGCAGAGCAGTGCCACTGGTGCAAACGAAGGCAAGGCGGAGGAGTCGCTTGGCATCAGCACATCCTCGTCGTGGACAATATTAGCAACAGACAGAGTCGAGATACTTGACAACACCACAGACAGCAAGCAGAGGAGAGGGCAACAACAGCCGGAGAGTGGCGACCATCAGCAGAGTGGTAGTAACGAGCATACAAACGAACGGTGAGCATAACACAATCGAGACAGATCGAGAGAGAGAGAGAGACTAAATCCTTTCGTATATAATACAAATGCAGGCTCGTCGATGATCTGGATGGACAGACCGAGGACGTCTCAGATGGCATATCGATCATCAGCGACTGCGAAAGCACCGGCCGCATATCCCCGCATCCCTTTCTGCGCGAAATGAATTTCAAATTTGAATCTGACGAGCTTCCTCCTTCCATGCGTATTCCGCCCGAGCTGGGCGGTGTTCAACAGGTGCGCGAGCGACGAATTAATGCATCTGAGCTGGATGGCGTCGCTCAGCCGCAAACGGCGCTGAGTCACAAATCGCATCCTGACAGCGAGCTAACCAATCCCAAGCTACTCGTCGGCTATCGGCTGCCCAAACTAGTTGAGAACGGATTGACGGCCGTATTCTATGTGGGGGCCACTTTAGCCATACTGGCGTTTATTGGCCGACTGCGTAATCCCGAGTGGAAGGTGCTCGACGGCGACGGTGGCGGCGACAAGGCGCTCGAGCAGCGCCTGGTCGAGCTAGAACTGCAGAATAACCTGATGCGTGCCGAAATCGACATCATGTCCAAGCAGCTGCTCTATCTCAACACCCTGACTCCGGCACAGTCGCAGTCGCCATCGAAATCGGAATCACAATCGGAATATCAGCGGCGCAAGGCGAAAACGTTTAGGGCCTGGCCAGGCAATGGCAACACTGTGGATGCTGTGGACATAACAAAGGAGGATCTGAAGCGACCGTACAAGTGTCCAGATGGCAAATATGTGGAAATCGCCGCCATGTGCATCGAAAAGCAACCGCATGCCGAATCTCTTGCAGACGAGATTGGTAATGTGGTCAATGATGTGCTGCAGCAATCTCAAGCTTTTCACAACTTTGAAAAGGTCACCGAGCGGCTAGGCACAATCGCCGGCAAGACGGACGATTCACCTACAACTTTTCAAGTGCATGGCGGCGAAAAGGTGCGAACACCACCACCGGACGCATCCCACTCTATGCCAGATGCATCCAAGGAGCGATACAAAAGGAAACACACTCACAGGCTGGAGGAGAAGGAGCAGCAGTCCAAAGAGTACCTGCCCCATAGGAGCAACGAATACGATTCGAAGGAGCGCTACAAGTTCAAAAAGCATTTCCAAAAGCAGCACGCAAAGCGTCCACGCCAGCAAGACGATGATAGCGGCAGTGGCGAGTGGCACGAACGGATGATGCAACATCGAGAGCACTCACGCAAACAACACGACCAGAGACGCAACAATAATTGGTTTATTGAGAGGGGCGACAGTCGGGAACAAAAACGATCCGGCCAAATGCACCGCTGAAGGCGTGCTTAATCCTACGGGAATTGGGGAAGAGGGTGGGGGGGGGGGGGTCTGTTGCAATATGAAGTGGAATTTGACTGTCTATTTTGGTTTTTGGGCTCCTCGTGCGCACACACAATAATCCCAAAACAATAATCTTAAGCTCTTGGATTCTTGTGTATTTGTTGGTACTAATACGAAAATAATATATATATATATATAACTATATATATATATGACTATAATATGTATATGTAAATGTACGTGCATAAGTGTAAATATGTGTGCATGTATGTATTTTATTTATCAGATGAAAATGCTATTTTATTCAAGTACATTTATAACTACAAAATAAAAGAAAGCGAAGATGTTCGAAAATTGAACTCCTTGAAATCCTTAGATTTATGCTTTCCTAAATATGAAAGAGAGGGAGAGAGAGACTATTCCTTCATGGGGTATGTCGATCCTTCTTGCAGACTTCTATAGCTTTCGCTAAATAAAATATAAATATTTGTGATATATACACCTATTTAAATTTTTTTTATTTTTATTTTAGACCTTAACCATAAATTATTGTAGCAATAGATATTCCTTGCAAGCCAATTCATATAAATATTTTTGTATGCATGTAATTCCTTATATATAAATATATATATCTATACACATATATGTACGCAGCTATATATTACGATAGATAAATAAATAAACCTTCCCAAACCGCAATCAATTTTGCATTTTTCTCTTCAAATTTGTGGGAAATCCAATAATATTCGAGAAGTAATAAAAGGTATTATGCGAAATTTGAATATATATTTATGATTACATATCCTATACATTCATATAATATATTACACATTATAATAGACCAAAAGATTTGAAGCTTTTTCCCTTTGGCATTCGAACCTCATAGTCGGGAGAAAAAAATAGTCCCGGCACTTGTTGATTGATTCAAACTCGTTTTCGAAGCTTCGCACCAAGAAGTATTGAATGCTTTTCCGAAAATTGGCAAAAAGTATTTTCTTGTTTTCCATTCTATTGAATTACAAATTATTTTCCACTCACCCGCAAGAAAATACGGGTGTGTGGCGGGAGGGGGGTCTCATTTTTTTTATAACTCATAGTTTCCAGAAGTACAATTTAATATTTGAAAAATCTAGACTAAGGAAAATTTCTGCAAATTTATATAATAAATAATTTAAAAAATATAAAAAATTAAAATTAAAGCTCAAATACTCTAAAATTACTGGAAAAGTTGTATGTGAAACAATTTTGCTTATGGTCCAATCAGTTTGAAAAATCTATATGCAAAGTTATTAGCGAAAGACGCCAAATTTGAGCAGGGGTAAATCTTATTGATGTCGCTGTGTCCTTTGCTTTTATACTACCGCTGCGAGCTTTTGCGTATATGCGTATGCAAGCTTAGCTGTGTGTGTACAATGAAAGCACACGTTATTTTGGTGATAAAACATATGTATATGTGTAGGTATGTACATATATATATGTATTTAGCTATCGTTGCTGGCAGGAGAATGAGAGCTCAAAGCACGAGAAAGCAGGAGAAAGATAGAATACGACAGCCATGAAAACAAAAAAAAGGGGAAAAAGCTCTTCCGCTAGTTCGTGAATACAACACGAACTTCGTGTTCACATCGGAACGAATGCAATTATGGCTGTGTATGTGTAAGTGTGGTTGTTGTTGTTGGCGCTGACTGAATTTTGCGTTCGCGCGTCAATCCAGTTTCATTTTAGTTACTACAACGATTTCAAGACCTACGGACGTTTTGTACGGCGTGGTGGCGCGCGCTGCAATTAAGTAACGGGACAGAGCGTTATAAAAATAAATAAATACATAAAATACTACAATTACAAAATACAAAATACAATCAAAATAAACAAGCATAGAGAACAGCAGGAATATCAAGACCGTATTACACAACTTGCCCATCAACTAAACAACGACGACATCCACGTCAATCAGCAGAATTCAACTTTTGGTACATTCTAAATCAATTTGATATACTTAAATATCCAATTTAAGTCTACAGCTACCCATGTACAGGTGTGCAGGGTGTATATATATGTATGTGTACATTTTTAAATGTTTAATTTCCTTATTTTTTCTTTTCTTTTCTATATATATTTTTTTTTTATCTTGAATTTGCGCTGTAAATGCATATATGCATAATACATAATATGCACACAGATATATACAGGCATACGTATGTATGTATGTGCGTATTTACTATGTGTGATAACTAAAAAAAACTACAATAACAAAGCGCATTGAGATAGATAGATATAAAAAGAGTACACGAATTGCGAACCGAATGTTCCTGTACCAGTGGAAATTAGTTGCCGATTCGACTCCATTTCGTTTTCGTTCTCCTCGTCGCTTAGTAGGCCAGTGGAGCTTGTGCTTGTGCTTCGCCCAGCTGTTAGACTCTACCTCCCCCAAATACAAACACACACACCTCTCAGACGTCATATTCCAAAACGTCCAGGTCAGAATTGCTGCTACGGACACGTTCTATCAGCCATTAGCCAGGTTTCTGTTTTTATCGGAGTTCATGTTATGTATGTATTTGTTTCCCGTGCGCAGTAGCTTTTTTTCATCGGCACACATACATTCATGTACCAGTGTGTACGCATACAGACGTGTGTGTGTGTGCTTATTTAAATTTTAAAATCAACTCGATAGAACTAGTGCGTCCTCTAACTCTCGCTCTCTCTCTCTCTCTCTGTCTCATGCTCTCCCGCTCACTTCTGACCTGCTCTCGTTTCTCGCAACACTTTGTCGTCATAGTCGGCGCTCAGCTGATAGCTGCGACGACGAGTCGCGAAGAGCAGTTCGTAAATAGACACGATATACATACATTCATACATGCAAACGTATGTTTTGCGCCAGCAAACTATCTGCAAACATATATACACATGCACAAATACATACTTGCATACATACACACATACATACATATGTATGCAAGGGCGTACGCAGCGTTTCTCAAGAGAAATATAAATAAGAGGGGGCAGTGGACACTTTATGTTTTCAATGTTAACGACATAATAATTAATACAACAATTTTTTTTTTTAAATACTCATTTGAAATGTAGTCTCATAATTCCGGTGATCAACCGTCTATGTATGTACGTGTGTCTACCATTCGATTTTGATAAACTAATTATGCAGTGAAGTGAGAAGGCACAGAAAGTACGTATGTATGCATGTTTGTATATGTGCATGTGTATATATATATACATATGTAGGTACATTAATACAAAGCTTATTTATCATAAAGTCATTTAGCATTTGGCGCTCATAATCGTGAGACGAGTGCTTGTTGCAAAACTTGTGCAAATGTTGAATGTAGTGCATACATACTTCCATACATATATGCATGTAAATATACATACACCGATATATGTAAATACAAAAGTATATGTACATATTTGTCATTTCAATTTTCATGTGTGCAAAGATTAAAAATCATGTGCTTTTGTTTTGGTGTCACTTGTACTGAGTTGGCATATATGTACATACATACGTACATACATGAATACACATACACACACACACACACATCTGCATACCGTTCGTGATTCGTCGTCAATAGTCCAACGTAATAGTTGAATGAATTAAACCAAATTAGCAGCATTAAACAATTTTTATTGTGATTACGTTGAATAACATCAGCTGTTTTTCTCAACAGACACACACATGCACATGCATATGCACATATGAGCATAGGTGTGATGAGCATAAGAAGCTCAACTTTTGATACTCTACTTTTCAGCAGTTTGAATTTGAAGTGTGGATTACTGGTAACTCTTCACCTGAGGTTCGTTCAGCTAGCAATTTTATTTATTTATTTTTTGTTGCTTTTTTTTTGTTAATCAATGCTGCGAAATGAGTGAGAGCAAAAACCAATAATTTTATTTGTGACAAATCGACAAAGATGTATAGATGTAAACACATGCAACCGTCGTCGTCAGCTGTTTTGTGTTGTGTTGCCAAATTGTCTTCAAATACATATCAACTTGCCTGCTGATGGCAGTTTGGAGGGGCTCCCAAAGCCGCAAATATCTGACAGGCGTAAGGAGTGAGTGTGTGGGTGTCTCTCTCTCTGCCTCTCCCTCTATCTCTGTGTTTGTGTGTGGTCTTCGGAGAGAGGCAAACGCTGCTCAGCAGCATTGGACTATTAGTGAAAACTGTTGCCCACGACAGACATATCGAGTGAGAAACAATTCAGTGTCTATGATATTGTAATATTTAGTACATGTGTACACACTGCGCTGCATTTGTGTGTGTGTGTGTGTACGTAAGTGTGTGTTCCTGCTCGTGTCGCACAGAAAGATGTGCTAAACAACAACAAAAAAACAAAAGCCAAGAAACAAAAAACCCTTAAGAGGATTATGCAATGCATAGAAAAAAAGCTTGTGCTTTTTTTTTCTTTGTTTTTTTTAAAGTGCTATATATAAATATATATTTTTTTATGTTTGTGTCGCATATGTGCAATGCATAATGATAAACAAACATTAAAAAAGAAGAAACCCCAATTAATTATGAGCGTCACAAGCAATTGCAAAAACTGTTCACACATATGTACATTTGTATGCAGAAAAGTATGTACAGCCAGTTGTTATTTAGTACACATCTAATTTTATGTAATCGAAATGTCAGCTCGATTGTGAGAGCTGTTGACGCTTCTCCGATAGACACCCCAACTCCTATCCCCATCCGCCCAGCAGCTGGGCTAGCCAAAAATGGATTTCGATTCCACTTTAAACTGCAACAAATACAACACACACACATACACAGAAAGTGATGTAAGAACAAGAATTTATAAACTGAAAGGAATCGCTGACTTATCGTATAAATGGGCAACAATTTTTCTCTTAGCACCGAAACCAAAAAACATCTTCACCCAAAATAAATTATAGTTTTGCCAAAAAAAAAAAGTTCAAACTTAAGCTGAAATCTCAAAAATGATATGATGCATAATTAAATAAATACATCATTGTACATATACTTATTTACATATTTGAATTGTTTACATTGCTTCCATAAATAAGATTCGCGTTACCGTATTCATTTGGCCACACATAAGCCATAAGCATTTGACATTTTGTTCCACATGCAATAAAAGAGCACCTCATCATCATCCGCCCATCCACCCCACTCAGTCATCGGCATGATGAGAATGAACATCGTTCCAGCCGACGACATTTAACAACATGTGAAAGTAAACATAACAACTGGACTCTCTCTTTCGCTCTCTCTCTCTCTTTCTGTCTCTCTCTCTCTCTGTGTGTGCCTGTTTCTCCTTCGTTCTCTTGTAACGGCTGTCGTCGTCGTCTTCCTCGACTGCTTTGCAAAACAATAAAAATCAATAAAATCTGGGCCGTTTTAAAGGTTGATTTAAATGTATGAGTAAGCCACTTTGACCCAGCTCTGCACACACAAACACACACACACTCGCACACAAACATGCATATGTATATATATACAATTTGGATAACTATTCGCATATAAATAAACAATAATGAGCGTCCGGTTGCTGCCTACCCGGAGGCATTTCGTTTATTACGAATATCTCTCTGAACGTCTGACTACTGTCCGTCTGTCTGTCTGTCTGTCTGTCTGTTTGGCTGTCTGTGCGTTGCAGTCCGTTAAGATGTGTCTGGCTCTTAAGCATGCACACATGTCTGTGCCTCTATGAATGAAAGTAAAAATTGAGATATTTCAAGTTCACACACACACAAATGTGGACATGCAAATAGATACACAAAATACAATCTGAACTGATGCTCAAATGTTTGTTATAGAGGCAACACCAATGCATTTGTTATTAACAAAAACAAACAACAAAAAAAAACAATGTCAATTCGGACGTCTTTTTGTGTCCAGCATTGTATTTTAACATTTGAGCGCTTTTGGGACCACTTAACTTCTACATATACATATTATATGTTCATATATAGAAAACAAACAAACCCCAGCTGTTATTCCTTATATATATATATATATATACATCTTTATAATTAGCTCTTTGGCGCTTAATGTATTCGACGGGTAAACATTATTTCTTTCTTACTTACCCATTTGAGCCAATTTCTTTATAATCATATATGATTAACTTTGAAAGTTTGTGTTAGGCCCATCGACGAATTGCTTTGCAATAAGCTATCTAATCGAACTCTATATCTACATAAAGATGAGCTTGATTTTGACTTTATATATATGTTTGTCTATTAATAAATGTTTTCTGATATGTTAGATTTGCTTGCCCAATTTAAGGACACAACATACATATATACAATTATATATATAATTATTGGGGCTGATCATAGATTCCTGCAGGAATGCGCATCAAACTGTGCGGCCTTCAACAATGCGCGCTCAAAGCTTACTGGTTAAGGACACACACACACACACACACAAATTCAAAATATATGTATATATCTATACAAGCAATGCATAGAAATGCATATACAGCTGGGGTCAAAATAATAGTAGTGCTGCTTCTCAGAGCATTTAATAAAAATATTACTTATTTTTTATTGATCAAATTGAGGCCTCTTCAAGACCTTCAAAATGAATATCTTAAATATATATTTTCAAATAATTTTACTTTCCACATACATACAAACATTATGAAATTCAAGAACTTTGATTTATTTTGTTAATCAATTTTATGGCTATTACAACTATTAATATTTACTTATCTTCAGTATTGATTGCTTGTGCTTAAATAATATTTTTCATAATTTTGATTGATTTTTTAAATATGTTTTAAGTCATTTATTTTTAACATTTTCGAAAGCACACATGCACTATTATTTTGACCGCAGCTGTAAGTATTACACAAGCAAGCGCTTCTGAATTTGAGACAGCTGCTGTGCAGCGTGATAATGTTATATATGTATTGTATGTATGTATGTGTGAATGTACGTATGTATGTGTCTATGTATGTATGAATGCATTGTATGTAGCTTCTTTTCCCACATACATATAACTATGCTAGTTTAAATGTCATTGCGCATACGCAGCAGCAACAGCAGCAGGAGCAGCTCTGCTAGCGAAAAGCTTGTCTCTCTCTCTGCTCCAGTTACGGTTGCAGCTGGACTCTCTCTCTCTCTCTCAGCTTGAAAAGCTTTAGCTGTGCTCTTTGGAGGTGGGTGGCGTTGGAGGGTAAGGGGTGCTCTTTGACGGCCATGGTTAACCTATATTTACGGGTCGCACTAAGGTGCATCGTGAGCACTTGTCTGCGGCAATGGGAGCAACTGCCACTGAATGACGCACACACAGCACATCTTACACACACACACACACGCACACACACAGAGATATAGACTCGTGCTCATATATGTATTACATACATACATGCATTTAACAGCAAGTAGAGGAAATTTTAGATTGCCTAAGAATACATTTATTGCTCCTCAATAAATAATATGCTGAATATTCACATATTCGAGTATATATATATATATATATATATATATATATATATATAAATGCATTTATATATATATGCATTTGTATATATATATTTATATATATATGCATTTATATATATATATATATATATATATATATATATATATATATATAAATGCATTTATATATATATGCATTTGTATATATATATTTATATATATATGCATTTATATATATATATATATAAGTATACATATGCATATACATGAAGACAGTGTGTGTGTGTGTGTGTATAACACTTTTTCAAAAAGCCCCACATATAATTTGTAATAGTATCGTCCATAGTTTGGCATAGCTAAAATGTTAGCTAAATATCTTGTCGGTTCTCAACGATGCGGCATATTATTGGTATATCTTCGGGCTGGGTGCTATTTGCACTATTTGGATTCAATGTGCTTTGCACATAATCATTCTTGAACTTCTCCCAGTGACGTGTATTAAGAAAATCGCCAAATAACTCTTCTCGCGAGGGTATGCTGCCCTCCAAGTAACATCGGCGACGCAGCCAGACGTGGCCCGGATTCTGTTCCTCCTCAAACAGCCAGTAGCGCGGCAAGAGAAGGCACTGTACAACAGTTCGAGCCATTATCACGCGATGATCCATTTTCTCGCCCAAGCCAAATATACCGCCGAATGTCACGGAACCAACGTCTATGAAATGCGTCTCTGTGAGCTAAAAAAAAGGGAAGAAAAAATGTCTTGAATGAAGTCATGTTCATTCAGATCGAGTTAAACTTACTTCAGCATTATGTGATTCACTAGAGTCCGAACTTTTGATTTTAACTGAATTCGATTCCAGATCATTATGCACATCATCCTTTTCGATGCGAACGAATGGATTGGATGACTTTGAGCTCGGGCGCTTTAAAGGAACAGAAAATGCTTCAACGCTAGTGAAAGAACTTGTTGCTGATGATGATTTCGACATTGGATCTTCATCCAATGTGTATTCTTCGTCGACTATTTCAGAATATTCATCTGCCATGGATTTTTCTTCCCCCATACGAATTGGATAATATGACGATTTTCTTTTGTGAAGAATTGAATTTGTTTGCTTTAAAATTGTTTGGAACTTTCTTTTCGGTTTCCTAAATATGGGATCGGTGCGACCCAGAAGTCCACAAGCTATTTCAATTTCTCGGAGTCCAATTTTACGCCGCTTTAAATGAAATTATTTTGCAAATGAAGGGATGGAAAAGTGATTATAGTGTATATATAATTCATACCTCTTTTTTCATTTGCAAATCTTCCTCATCTTCCACTTCAGTCAATAGTTCGCTTAGATTAAAAGTCGAGTCCGATAACGTTATCCCTTTTTCCAGATAATTGTCAATAAATGAGCTACCCACTGATCTTACTGATTTTGGGGAGACCCCAAAGAGGGGTTGGTTCGTGTTTTCCACCTTGACCAGTTCGAAAGTGCTTTTACCATCCTTCTTGGTCACCTATATGTTCATCACAAATACATATTGTATTCCGGAATTAATACTAATATGTATTAATACGGCCGTAGACCGCACCAAATACACTCACAGTCATTTTGAGGCACTGTAGAATAACACACTCGCCGCTCAGAATGAAGTGCACACAGCTAACGGATCCCTTGTCTTCAGCGTATATAGACTGCAGCGGATCGTATTGGATTAACCGACTATAGCTGCAGGCTCGCACAATCTGAAACGGAATGTTTAATTGCTCTCGCCGATATATCTATATATATTTATAATTTGGGAATCTGTTTAACCTGTTTATCAGCAAGAACGTCGAAATAACTTAACGATTTCAAAGCCTGTTTCTTTTCATTCCACTGTCTTTTCATGAACGGATTTAAAATCCGATCAAAATCTTCTTCGTTTATTGACAATACTTCGCAAGGCGCTACAAAATCAATTGTTATTCAAGTTTTTTTTGTATTTCAGTTTTTTGTTTTGCATTTACTTAGTGCCACATAGGTATTGAGTCTGGTGCAGTTTTCTAGTAGTTCAACTTCACCTATCCAATCGCCTGACCCAATAATGGCCTCCGACACCATTGATACTTTCCTCGTGTTCTAAAAACAAAAGAAGAAATCTGACATTGGGAACAAGTAAGAAAGATACCCTGAATCCAGGTGTTAAATATATTATTCCAGCCTTATTGCCAGGTTTCCCTTTAACAAGCTTTGCACACTCAAAGAAATTAGGGTAGCTATCGAGAAAATAAATGAAACTTGATCTGTTCATGGTATACGAGAAATTATATTTCTAATTAGAAATCTCTAGCTCTTTTGAGATTGGCCTGATTGGCTGAACAAGAATATATATGCTACTACTACATCACTTTTAGTCAAGTGTTGAAAATGTATTATATATATATATATATATATATACATTATTTACCACATTTAGATGATTATCGTGTGAGGTCCGGCTTCGAATGCAATATATTGCATATTATACATCGGCAGACGTAATATGCATGTGTACCTCTCGAGTTCATAGTTCAAAGATACGGATAGGCTAGTGATTCTGATCAAGAACATATATATATACTATGTGATATGATATGTGTTCTTCCATGCATTACACACTTTATGCCAAACTGTACTTAAATATTATATATATATATATATAGCTGTCTTTCACCGATTAACCAACCTTGGGAGAAATTCTTCAAAACCCCCAAAAATATGTGTGTAACAGTTTGCGTTAGTTCAACTCACTTTTTCGTAGACGTACTTCTTCATTTCGATCTCGCCGGATACCACGAAGTAAATAAAAAACGGAATGTCATCTTCCTTGATAATAACGCGTTCTCCGCCAATTATTGAGAACTTTAAAACTGGTATTAATCGGGCACGAAGTTTCTGCATGCCCACTTATTAGATCAATTTTTGTTCTTCCTGGCAATGAATGAACACTCACCGGCGGAATATTACTGAAACACGGCAAACCTGATATAATCATGCACAACTTCTTGCGCTCGTCGATGGTCCGATTTTCCTGGGGGGTACGAAGCAGCGCCTTTTCCTAAACCCAAAAAACAGGATTAAGTTTTGAAATCGAATAATATTTGAAATTTACAGTTGTTGTACATATTTTGAGATTGCTCGCTTCGCTGTTGGCGTGCTTATACAGACGGACGGATGGACAGACGGAACGGAACGGATATGGCTGTTAATCGACTTGGATAATGATGCTGATCAAGAATATATTTGGATGCAGCCCATTGCCTGCCCCTTGCTATGCTTTATGCTTAATATTTGGCCATTTCCATGGGGTTCACTGTCACTCTTCAGATTCGTTTATTTACCGCAACAGTTAGACTGCCAATTTTCCGCTTCTGTCTAATCAGAAATTGAACATTCTTTTTCGCATTCATGACGATTCCCTGCTCCTCGGCTTCGTCCAGCCATTGCTGGTTAAGCATGACGGCCCGCACCAGCCGGTTGAAGCGCAGTCGGCTATTTTGTTTGCGTATCGATTTTGCGTCTGTTTCGCGAAATCGCTTAGCCATTTTTTATTTCCTATTTTTTATTGATTTTATTTTTATTTTATGTTTTTTTTCTCTGTTTTCTGTGTTTTATTTTTTTGTTAATATTTTGTGTTTTTAGTTTGTAGAAATATAATTGGAAGGAAATGTGGAAATGTGATTGCTTTGATTTGGAAAATTTTGTACTCAAATGTACTGTTGGACTTATGTAATAATACATAATATATCACGCAGTTTTCGAAGCTTTGGCAACATATTTGAAGAATTCTTCAATCCGAAGACGTATAGACTATATCAAGTAGGAACTTGACCGAGTTTGGCCTGTTGCCCCGGAAAACTACTAATATGCAAATTTCGATCTTTAATTATGGAATTATGTTATTGACATTATCATTATGATTATTACAACAAAGTAAACATAACAATTTGAAGCGTTTTCCAATCTGAGATATTCAGTGAAACAGATTACAAAAAACGCATTTAGCAATTTTTATTTTTTATTTTCTTCTTCTTATATATATAAACATATTAATATACAAAAATGTATCAATACTGATATCATTCCGATTTTCCGATTGTTTTCCAGGTACATACATACATACATACATACATACATATTTCTTTTAATCGATTGAGAATACAAAGCATTTGAGGAACACAATTTTGTAAAGCCCACTTGTGAAGATACAAAATCGAATACAGAACATAAAAAATAGACAAGCGATACAAACATAATTACATGCTCACATAGATATGTATATAGTAAATACAAGTATATAAACCGTCAAATATGCAGCACACAGATGCATACATATAGAAATATATATATATACATATAGGATGGTGATCTAGACAGATACGCTTATTACGTCAACTAAGACGGGAACACACATTTCTCATTGTTAATAAGCATACTCAATACAACGTGTAATACACACAACATAAAGAAAAACACACATAAATACACCTAAGAGGCCAAAGATTTAGATAAGCTATTCCAAATTACTTTCATAGTGCGGATGATAAGTCACATTGAAACGTTCTTCAAACCTTAACAAAATCAGAGTCAATCGAGAACCGTCGGAAAACGCACTGAGATCGAGAGTGCAAGGTATACAGGTAGATCCACAGAGAGGCCTGCTATCAAAATGCATATTGAAATACAAGTGGCGTTGAACTTTGTCATTTCGTATCTATATAACAAATTGCCACGTCGACGAGTCAATATCTTTGGGGAAGAGTTGGAAAAAGCGTTGCGTGACAAATTCCAAGGACACTGGTATCCGGAGAAACCCTTCAAGGTACTTGAACCTTTTGCACCTTTTTTTCGATATCAATTAATTATATGGTGTTTATTACTTTAAAGGGCTCGGCATATCGTTGTCTCAAAACCGGTGATCCTATTGATGCGGTGCTTGGACGTGCAGCTCGTGAAAGTGGTGTACCAATAACGGATATCCTTGAGAATCTACCCAATGAGTTATCCGTCTGGATGGACCCCGGTGAGGTGTCGTTCCGCATCGGCGAGAAAGGGGCAGTTAAGGTAAGCCCGCAGATATGTATGTATATATACATATATACGATGTGATATATGATTTATATAGCAGCTATATTAACCGCAGATACTCTATACGGAGAACAATGAGAATCATGAGGATAGCCACTCGGCGGATCGAGAGGTTACGAAGACGTTTAATCCGGAGGCACAATGCTTTCGTCCCATCGACGTGGTCAACACGACCATGAACAACTTGAGCTTAAGTCCGAAGGCGTTGCCACTACCGTTGCCATTGCCGCCGTCGGGCTCCTCACCACACTCGGTTGCTTCTAGCTCCCCGCCATGTAAGGGCAGCCCGAATCCCAATGGCTGTGTCTCCAGCGGTGCCAGTCTCTCTGGCAGTAACACTGGTACTGCCACAGCTACTGCCGCCGCCTTTGTGCAGCGTGCCGCTCAGGCTCCGCTAACATTTACAACGGCCACCTTTGCCCAGACAAAGTTCGGCAGCACCAAACTCAAGACTAGTTCCAAGCGTACCAACAGGTGAGCATGTGATTCTTGACCAGAATCCCAGTCCAGCGTAAATTATGTGCTTAACTCTTGCAACTTTTGCCACTTCCAGCAGCTCGTATCGCATGTCGCCCACTGAATTCTCAAACTATATCAAGCAACGTGCCATGCAACAGCAGCTGCATCATGGCCACAGCGTTGGTGGCTCATCGGCGGCGGCCTTTGGAGCATTGGACGCCGTATCTCCGGCACGTTCGCTCTCACCCAATCCGCTGGCATTGGGTAACAATAAGACCGCCCCGACTGCTGAACCCTTCTATTACGCCAATATACCAATGGGCCTGTATCCCCAGTATAACGGGCAGCGCACTCTCTTCGAGCCACACTATAACACGGAAGCGGCCAACATTAGCGTTTGTTTTGGCAGTGCGACCACAGCTGCATCCACTAGCAGCAATAGCTACAGTACTTATCTGGATCCGTGCTACTTTTCCAACGCGAATGTGAATGCTACTGGAGCTGGAGCTGTTGGCGATCAGCAGCAGTTGGAGCATGCTAACAGCAGCGAGACCAGCTTTGTCTTGGACACAGATAGCAGCATTGCTGGCGCTGCAGTCGAGGAGGTTGGCCACGCAGCTGCTGGCGCAGCCACTGGCGAATCATCAATCGATACCAGTCCCATTACCACGCCCACTGATGGCATTATGCCAAGCCTAAACACTGTCACTACATCGGTTGCAACAGCAGTGTCTGCTGCCAGTTCCGCCACCGCCACCGCCAACGCAACAGTTACCGGATCAGCTGCTGCATCCGGATCTGTCAATCAAGACTCCTCCGCTTCGGCTGCTGCCAACAGCAAGTTACTCGATGGCCTCAGCTCGTTCTACGGCACCGGATCCTCCTACCAGCAGCTGTTAGTCGCCAACTAGACCCTCCCAGGAATCCAGTTAAGATCATTGATAATCAAATCGCAAAGAGGCAGATTAAAAAAAATCAATTAACTAAAAAGACGTCTGCGGTAACATTTAAGAAGCAAGCGGCCAAGCTATCTTAATTTAGATTAATGCATGTTGTATGGGCTTTGAATGTGACCCAAAATCCCCCCAGAACATATATATACCACAGTCAGAACGTTGTATTATTATTAAACCAAACCAAGAGCAGGAAAGAGTAGAAAGTTGAACTGTAACCATTTTAAATAGCGTAAATCACGTACTTGTGTAACTACTATGACAAAACCAACCAACCAACCAACCAACCAACCGACAACCACAATCTAAAACAAGTAAGAACGTTTGCAGTCGGACATACCCGATCGATTCTCCGCAACAACTTGCAACAACAAAATGGGGAAAAAGGCGTTGTATGAAAATTGTATGTTTTTCCATCCGATTGCGTTCAAATTTTTGATTTTCAATGGTTCATTAGCAAACCATCCAATCAGTTTCAAACTCATTCTGCGGATCCTTGCGAAGCCAGGAGGTGGCCACACATAAATAGCCAAAACGCGTACATACATAAATACATACATACATACATGCATGCATACAATACTAACAAGATACGAAGAAGAAGAAGAAGAAGAAGAAAACACTCAAACGAAATCCTTTTTAGAATTTCTAAATTAATTGTTTTTAAATTGTTATAGATACATACATATGAAAAGAAAGAAAAAGAAAGAAAAAAAAGAAAAAAAATACTATTAAATCCAAAGTTGGGTATGCCTGACATCAAGTTTTTAATTAGTTGTAACTTAAGAGATAAGTTATTTTTTGTATAGAGACAAACAATGATGAACTAGAAAAAAGAAAATCAACACTCGAAACGTGTTACAAAACATAGGACCGATATTTGCATACCCTTCGAACAAGCAAGATTTGTTAATAGATTGAAACCGGATATCACACATAGATAGAAATCAGTTTTGTCCAAAAAAAAAACATAATGATTGGATAGTAGTTGCATAAATCAAAAATTCTATTTTATTATCATACTTATTTGTTGGTCGACCCACAAACTATATATGTTGAAGTTTCAATTGTCTGATTGCCAGATTGCCAAAGGTGTCCCCGATCAAGGAGGAGGTCAAAACATGGGCTTTATTTAATTGTTTCTTTTGTTGTTGATTTTTCTTAGGGTATGCAAATTCGGCGCGCCGAAAAAAGTTGTTTCAATTTTTTTGTGTGTGCGATATGTGTGTGTATTACTATTTGACTTTTTTTGTATATGCATGTATATCTATTTTTATATGAACATTTGTAATTTTTATAAAATCAAGTAAAGTAAAAACAATTTTATACTTTTTATACGGGCTTACGTGAAATACCTTGTGCTATATAAATGTTTACTTTCATTTTAAAAAACCAAAAACAAAAACAAAAACAAAAATATAAACAACAAATCAAATAAGCATTTTTATTTATAGCTTATATACATTCATGCATGCATATACATAAATATATATACATATATACACATGTAAGTATCTATCTATAATAGTTATTATGTAATTTCTATTCGGAAGCCTCCTAATTCAAATTATACACAAATTCAATAATACAAAATTACAAAAAAAAATGAAAAAAAAAACAAAAAACATAAAAACAAAAAACTAAAAAACTAAAAAACAAGAAGCAAGCAGCAAAAAACATGCTCCTCGTACATTAACATACCACATTATAACTACGGTCCGCAATTCCTTCTATATACTATGCTATACATAGCAAAAATCAGAAAATGTTATATATTAGTGATTGATATATGTGTGTGTATATATATATATATATATATCTATATCTTGTGTGTGCAAATGTATGAGTGTGTGTTGTTGTTCTTTAAGTTGGTTATGCAAAATCCTAAGATTTATTTTAACAATTATTTATATGTATTCGAATATGTACCTACACATGACAACAAACATGAGTGCGTGTATCTAAACTTACCACTGAAATGGAAATTTAATGAAACATTTAAGTACCTTAACCAAGCTTCAAACTAACACTACTGTGATCAAATGCATGTGAGATAATGATTATTTTCATGCACACTTGCTCACTCTTCATATCAATGCAGAATGCTGGAATGATGATGATGATGATGATGATGATGATTGAAATGTACCATTCCGATCGTTCCGTATCAATATGCATGGCTAGAGAATTCAAATTATAAATATCATTTGACCCATCATTTTGATCATGGTAGTACAAAAGTACCTATAAATATATACAAATATTCATTCACAATATGACACGGAACACTACAAAAAAAAAAAAAAAACAAAAAAAAAGAGAAAAAAAAAACAAGAAGAAGAAATCTTTTGTATAAACTAGTACATAATGAATTACATTACAAGCGAATAAAGCACATTAATTTTTTTACTTTACATAATATATATATATATATATGTATATATGGCATATACATTATATGCAAATGTATGTCTCCATTTATCAATGTATGTATGTATATATACTAATCAGACATGTTTAGTTTCTTGTTAACTGTGAATCCAGCATTGAATGTCAGATTTATAAAACTACATATGTATGTACAAGCAACTATCTTTGCAACCAGTTCCAATTCTGTATTCCGTAACAGATACGCCTAAATGAACGGGGAAGCTTATGTTATGTACCGTTGTGTACATTTATATATAACAATGAGAGAGACAGACAGATAGAGAGAGAGGGAGAGAGAGAGAGAGAGAGGGAGAGGAGAGGAGAGGTCGCGTTGTTCAGTATGTGTATTACTTATGTATGAATGCATGTAATACTAAATATTAGGAAATTTAAAAAATTAACCGTTTGCTTGAAAGGCATTCTCTAATTGTGATACCAATGTTAGACAGTCAGACGGACAATGCGACTCTGTACAGTTACATACCGTACATATACGTACGTATGTATATGATTTTGGAGTAAAAAATTAGATGATAAACGCGAAATGAAAATAGATATGTGCATAAGTACCTCTGTATGCCCCACAATCCACAATAAGTTGTTACCCACGACTGTACAGAGTACAGGCTTACTTACGTACATACATATGTACATATGTGTATATGTGCATATGTGTATATGTGTGTGTGTGTATGCATGTAAGTTATTCCCACAGAAACTAGTAGTTACCCACAAAACTATGAATGAATAATAACCAAGAGTCCTTGGTTAATGCCGCCTACCTACGAACAAAAACAATAACATTTCAAATAATAATAATAATATTAATAATAATAATAATAATAATAATAATATAACGATGTACATACAAAAAACTATTTTATATACGATGCATAAATACATACAATCTTGTAAATAGTTAGGCGCAGAGTATTTCGAAGTTTTTAGAAGACACCAATACACCTACTTACATGTATATACATATGCACATACATATGATGAAATTGCTCATTTCTGGTTAAGCTACTAATTAAGTATATGTTAAGTTAACTATGCAAGAATATATATATACATCATTCATATATTTATTTTATTATTATTATATTGACAACACACAATACAAGAAAATTTGAACACAAGAACACTTAAGTACTGACATGCGTACATCTACATATGTACATCATTAGTTCATAGAAAAAGCAATGTACTTACATACATATGTGTATTCAGCTATAGATTAACCAAATTTATAAAACAAGCCGAAATATTTATTATTATATGATTCTTTATATGTGTTCTCCAACTGCATGCAATCTTATGTAGCAAAAAAAAATATTTTTTAACAAAATAGAAGAAAAAAAAAGAAGGCTTTTTATACCTAGACATGTGTTTATATGTGTGTATATAAATATATGTGTATGTACATACATGTTTGTATGTATGTCTCTTATCAGAAATGAAACCAATGAGTTCTAAGTACATACAGTTGCGTTCACGAAAATAGGAGCGACATTGTGTCATTACAAGCAAGCTGCCAAATCAAATAATTAGTTCAAATACGGCACATACAAATTATAAAATAATAATTGTTAATTATTTTCGACAATAATTCCGATTTTTGTGGTTAAATACTTGAATTTGTTTTCATTCAAGAAGAACAAAAACAACTCAAGCAAAATTAATAGTTTCATTTTGGTCTTGTACATCTAGCAATGAACTCCAACTCCAACTGTTTTCTTAAAGATATATATGAGTCCGTTTCTCTTAGCCCAGTTGATACAGTTGGGTGACAGTTGGGACACAACGGTCCTACCATTTTCGTGGACGAAACTAAATGTATACATCGCAATTAGCAATTAAGTAGATGACAATTCCCGATTTCCCAATTTACGATGGTAACTTTTATATATTGAAAAAGAAACAAATTCTATTTAATTGTTAAATATTTTCAAACATCTTAATGTGCATTACAACTAAACTATAAGTACATGTGTATGTATGTATGTATGTATGTATGTATGCGTGTGTTTAGGTGGCCCAGAAATTGGAATAGACACGCTCTTAAGGAATACGTATGTATGTACATACATACCTTTTAAGAAGAATAAATCGAACAATGCTGAGCAATTATATGTATGTATATGTATGTATGTATGTGTGTATGTATGTATGCATGTATGTATGTATGTATGTATGTATGCATGTATGTGTGCATGCATAATACAAATATATTTTAGAACATTTTCGCATAGACTTCATATGTATGTATTTATGTACATATGTGCGATCTGTATGATAATCAGGTTGAAGATATTGTAAACCAACAACTATTTTCAATTTCCCACTTGGGTTTTCACTTTTAATAGCTTGCCTAAGTACATATGTACATATGTACATATGTATGTACGATGCGGCTATATATTGGCATTATTTGTAGCATTGCATCATGTGGCACATTCATACTTTGTTATGTATGTACGTATGTGAATGCAGATTAAGATAAAACTACCCACACACACATACATTTACATATGTACATATTTATTGATGTATGCATTTGATTATGTTACATATGTTTTTACCCAAGCTTACTCGAACATTCGCATGTATGTGTATGAAAAATTAAAATTTATAAATGCATATCAATAAATACAATAAAAGCGTACATACATTGAATTTGAAGCGCTACTGATTTTCATATTTACATATGTATGTATAGATGTTGATATATATACTTAGTATATAGAGATTTCATTAACTCAAAAAACAGGCGAAACCAGAACGTGTGTATATAAAAATAGTTTATATTGTAAATGCAACATATGTGTAGATAAATATGTCTATATTAAATATATATATATATATATAGATATATATGTATACCTACATATGCGCAAGTGTTATGTATAGAAATGTAATAACTTCCATATTGAATATTTTTCATATTACCTTTAATAGAATAAAGATTATCGTATTATTCAAAAATTAACCATCTGTCCTTACCTTACTAGAAGCATTAGCGGAGCGGGAAGCCAAAAATTTATGTTCATACGAATAGCCTTAACCCAATATATTATATATATGTTTATTATATATTATATAATATATTCATTCACATGCAATTTAGTATCTTCGACAATTGTAATAATCGAGGTTAAATGAGTTTTGATGCTGCTGAGGCCCCATAGCATAGAATCCATATCCTGTAACGCCGCACAGGACTAAGTTGAGTACACCCGATACCGCCGAATTGTCCGACATTTTTGTGTTGATTTCTCTCTGAATTGGGGAAGGTTATTAATAATGTGGAACGCCAAAAGCGAATTGGATATTAATTTTAGAATGTAAAACGCAACGAATTTTAAATTTTACTTATTTACGCAAAAAATTCTCAAATGTATTTTAATTTTATTAATTTTTCTCAATCGCAACCGACTAAATTGTGAAATTTGTTCTGTGAAAATGATATTATCCCAGCTGGGATATGTCGACGCATGGCTTGGGATTTCCCCTTATTTTCCTGATGATCCTTCGCTCCTCCTCTTCGCTGAAAATCCTATTTGGTGCCATTCTGCCCTTGCCCTCAATCCGATTTGCGTCAACGAAGCGCCGAATGATGTTATACACAGTTAAGTTGCTCAGATTGACCATTTCAGCTATTTGGCGATGTGAATATCCGATTTTGAAGGGTGCCAGGATGAGTATCCGTTGTGCAATAGTAGTCTGTTTGTCCATAGTCCTATTTGGTTTGTTGCACCCGAGATGCAGGATATAACTAAACTTACTACGAAGGATTGGTCTTTTTATACCGAATATATCCAACTTGAGGTAAAAAATCGGAGTTTTATGGCACCCAGGTGTCCACAATGTACCTGTTCCAAATAAGTTGTCGGGAGCAGCAGCAGCCAACATACAATTAATTATATTAATTATAAATATCGATAAGCAACGTAGCTTCGTAACGTAATTTGCATGCCCATCCCTGGGTTTTGCCATTCTTTCATCTTCACCTTGCACATGCAAGTTCAACTCACACTCTCGATTTAGCTCGCGTCAACTGTGCATGTGCAAGTGAATTACGCGCATCAAAGAAAACATAAACACATACATACAAACATAAGCACATACAAACATACAAGCGAAACACGCGCATCGTGTTATCCGAAAATATATTGTGAAATTATTATAAGCGAATGGAGTGAAAATTGAAAATAAATAATAAATAAATAATCATACAAAACTAAAACTCAAATCAAACAGCAGCTCAGCGGCTGGGTCAAATATAGGTGACCGCAAAAAAGCGCCTCCTCAAAACATAAGTTGTCACCTAAATATAGAGTACTTTTTAACATAATCCTACCTAGCAGGTGGGGAAACCTCAGTTTTTTAGGGTAATATATTCATATTGGTGGTTAATACATGTACCTACCATCGGTCTTTGCAATTTTTGAAAAATAATGAATAATTATCTTATGGCAGGCAATTACTTTTTTTCTTTGACAATGCTCGAGTTGAACTGTGAGCCACTGTATACATACATATACATATCTGTAACCGCTTACCTCAACATTTCGATTAATAACAGGGATATCGATACTGTCCTCGATACCCCAACTGACAGCTCTGCGTCCACAGTTTTTGTTTCGTTTCAAACATTACAAAAATCTGCCACAATAACATCGAAAACTGTACAAATTTAGACATAAAGAAAATCGAAATTTTTTTTTTATTATAGCTAAATACGTAGCGCGTTTGCAAAAATGGTCTATACTAAATCAATTTGGGCAGCGACATGGACCATCTTTGCCATGTTTCTTACCGCAATGTGGATGAAGCCTAATGGAAATGTATTCGAATTGGACGAGGATAACTGGGGTCTAATGCTAAATGGCGAATGGATGATTGGATTCTTTGCACCCGGGTCCCCCGCCTGCAAGAATCTTGGTCCAGTTTGGAAACGTTATGCCGGCACTGCCAAGGATGTGAATGTCCATGTGGCCAAGATCGATGTGACGACTTCGCCATCGCTCAGCGGTCGTTTCTTTATCAATGAATATCCGACAATTTTTCATGTTAAGAATGGCGAATTCCGTCAGTATCGCGGCGAACATGATGCTGATTCTTTGTTGGATTTCCTCAAGAAGAAGTCCTGGCAGAGCATTGAGCCGCTGTCCTCGTGGAAGAAGCCCGACACCATTCAAATGGCCTTGCTAGCCTATTTCTTCAAGCTGTCGTACACATTGAAGGACGAATATGGACTGCCCACCTGGGGATCTTGTGCACTATTTGGCATTGCCACAATTTTTGTGCCCGCTTTGGTTTTGATGCTGGGTTGCATTGTTTCAAAGTTTCGCCGAATTACAGGATAATCTAGCCGAAGAAGTTGAGGATTTGGCCACCGAGGAGCTGGAAGACGAGGAAGATGATGCCGTGGAGGAGGAATGCCTGGTGGCCGTGAACGCGTTACATGACAGAGAATTACTTATATAATATGACGTGTTGATCGCACTGTTAGGATGTGATAATTACACATAAATACACATTTTTAGTTGTATTTGAGGTCGGACAACAGGCCACGTTACAAATCTATTGTTATTGTTTTTTAGGCTCATTTGAGAACATGCTCACAGCCACAGCTCACAGCCACAGCTCACAGCCACAGCTCACAGCTCACAGCATCGTAGGTTGGAATGTAAACTACATTTTTGGATAAAAATAAATCACTTTTGATAATTGCATTTAGTTTTCGAGAACCAAGACTCGAAGTCTTGTATTCCAAATTGGAGCTCTTGTAATCTCTGAATTTGGCTTGTTATACAGACGGAGACACAGATGATTGATCCTGATACAGAATTTATGGTATCGGAGATGTTTTCTGTTGCCTGTTACATACTTTTGCACAACTTCATTTTACCCATTTGAACCCAGTCAGGGTATACAAAACGGAAGAGTACGTTCCGAATAACCACGATAATTACAGAATTATTTTCAATTCTTTTTGTTTGACTTGCCTGAGTTGAAAAATGGGAAGTGGTTTGGTTAACTTCAATCGCAGCAGTCGTCGACATATCCCAGCTGGGATAGTATCATTTTCACAGAACAAATTTCACAATTTAGTCGGTTGCGATTGAGAAAAATTAATAAAATTAAAATACATTTGAGAATTTTTTGCGTAAATAAGTAAAATTTAAAATTCGTTGCGTTTTACATTCTAAAATTAATATCCAATTCGCTTTTGGCGTTCCACATTATTAATAACCTTCCCCAATTCAGAGAGAAATCAACACAAAAATGTCGGACAATTCGGCGGTATCGGGTGTACTCAACTTAGTCCTCTGCGGCGTTACAGGATATGGATTCTATGCTATGGGGCCTCAGCAGCATCCATATGCGTTCTCCGCATGCGTGATTGGCTTTTGTCATGGTTTATTTGGTCTGGTCGACTGTTTCACTGGCAATGAAACGTCGAAGAGCGCCAAGCAGACGAGTAATGCCATTTTGGAGATAGTCCCCTTGCCACTGGTCAATATAGAGCTCTTCTTTGGTGGCGAGGGCAATAACATTGCCTTGGGCCATGGGCTGTTCATCGTACCCATGGCCATCTGCCTGCTGGTGGGCCTTATCAAGGGCGAGGGTGACGGAGAAGGCGATGAAGTTTTCGAAACACTCAAGCTCTTGACCATTCTGGGCAACATAACATCACTATCATATCTGGCCGTCAACGAGGGCAGCTGGCTGATGGGCACCATGGCCTTCCTATCCTTCATGGCCAAGTATGGTTCGGAGTTTCTGGAAACTCAGATCGAGGGCTCCGCTGATCCCGTCAAGTATGTCAGCTGGTCCGTATTCTACTTCCTAACCACCATGGTCGTTGGCGGCGAGAAGTAATTGACTTATCAATCCCTCCCAACCGATACCGAACCGTGACAAAAGAGGAACTGCAATGAGGACCAAGGGCGTGAGGGCGAAACCAATATGTCAAAATACATTAATCTCCTCTACTTTTGAATAATTCATAATTTTTGATAATTAAATATTGCAAAACTCATTTAACCTCGATTATTACAATTGTCGAAGATACTAAATTGTATGTGAATGAATATATTATATAATATATAGTAAACATATATATAATATATTGGGTTAAGGCTATTCGTATGAGCATGATTTTTGGCTTCCCGCTCCGCTAATGCTTCTAGTAAGGTAAGGACAGATGGTTAATTTTTGAATAATACGATAATCTTTATTCTATTAAAGGTAATATGAAAAATATTCAATATGGAAGTTATTACATTTCTATACATAACACTTGCGCATATGTAGGTATACATATATATCTATATATATATATATATATATATATTTAATATAGACATATTTATCTACACATATGTTGCAATATAAACTATTTTTACACTCAAATTAACTATTTGCTCAGTTATGAGGTTGATAGAGATTAGTTCTTGTGATTTTGTCATTAGTATCGCTTCGAGTGGATCGAGCGCGGGTTAATGCCTTGCTAGCTTTAGCTTTGCTAGGACTTGGTTTGTTAAGATGGCTTCAATGAGTAAAAATGCAAAATGAGTTATAAAATGATTTATTTAAGCGAACGGCGTCTCGCCTCTTCGTTGGTCAGATTAGAACTAATTTACAAAAGTGAATCTTACGGAACTCATAATCTAGGAGAACCGCTCCGCTGTTGCTGTCGTGGCTGACCCTGGAAAGTGCAGCATAAGTACTTCAGGCGCGCGCTCCAATTACTGATTGCATTGAGGCTTCCCACCAGCTCCTTGAACTGGCGGGTATCGCGCCGCTTCTTGATGAATTGCATGAGGAACACCAGGCCGCAGAATAGAGCACATGAGCCTAGTCCGAGACCGAACGCCTCTTGAGTCTTGGTGTCGCTGGAAATGTCGTTCTTCATATCTCCTGTCAAGTTCGGGTTCTCCTTGCTGAGGACGGGAGGCTGAGGACTTCGTTATGGCCGCTTATGTTCAAAAGTGGGGACGATGCGACTCCATGGAATCCGCATTGGACGTTGTGATGGAACGTGATAAGGTTTGTTCCGAATAATAAAATGCATTATGTTTATCGATCAAGTCAACTGTGTATAACATCATTTGGCGCTTCGTCGACGAAAATCGGATAGAGAGAAAAGGCATAAAGTCATTAAACAAGATTTTCACCGAACAGGACGAGCGGAGGATCATCAGGAAAATAAGGGAAAACCCCAGGCTCCAAAAGTGACTCAACAGGTGCACGATGAAATGGGGAAAAGGTGCTGTGTGGCAATATTTGTTGCAGACTGATATTGTTGAACTATAGTACATTTGCATGCACATATTTATTTATGTTTAGGCTACAGGCTACTGCAACGTTTGTGATTGTAATTTAATATATTTCGCATCTACATTTAAAATATTTTTGTTTTATTCGATTTTATATTAATTTGAAATTAATTGAAATTAATTAATAGCAGTAATTGTTTACTATATATATAAATATCAACTTCATCAACGGGTGCTATGCGTACTTTTGCTGCGAGGCCGGCGACGAATCGGGGAACGTGAGCGACGCCGTGGAGAATTGCGACGCCGAGGAGAATTGCGACGCCGAGGAGAATTTCGACGCCGAGGAGAATTGCGCCGACCGCGCAGTGGTGAACTGCGTCGGCCGCCGCCGCCTCGATTTTTGAATCGATTGAATTGGGGCGGGGAACGGCATCGGTTGCCTTGGGGACGGCGAATCTGGGGCGGTGGTCGACGTATTGGCAGTCGCTGCTTTGGCACAATGACGGGCGTTACTGTTATCTCCTGGCCATCGATCTGACCGCCAACCATGTGCTTCATGGCGGACTCGCAATCCTCGGCGGTGACGTACTCCACATAGGCCATGCCGCGTCCAACATTCGGATGATCACGATCTGTGGGAAATTCCACATTCTTGACGGTGCCAAAGTGGCTGAAGATTTCCAAGACGTGATTCTTGGTCACGATGCGTGTGAGACGACCCACACGAATGCTCACCGGCTTTGGGGGTGAGCGTGAACGGCTTCGACTGCGCAAGCGCTCTCTACGCTTAGGGGGCGGTGTGCGTTCGACTGTGCCACGCCCAGCACCACCGCGACGACGTGGTGAACGCGAACGATTGCCGGAACGGGAACGTTCACATTTATTCAAGTTATTCGCCTCGCCACCAGCACCAGCTGCAGTTTCGCCACTAACGACGGCTCCATGATTATTGGAACTGCGACGTGCACGATCCCGGGAACGGCTGCGACTACGCTGCCCGCGATCCCGATCACGATCCGTGCGCTCTCGTTCCGTTTCCTTGCGCACCTTGCTATTGGCCCTCGGGGATTTGGTGGTGCGTCTCGGCGAACGAGACGCATCCTTGCTGGCGGCGGCCACGGCACTACGAGGACGATTCTTCCCGCTGTGATCGGAATCGCTGGTCGTTGAACTCGACGAGCTGGATGAGTCGCTGGAACTGCTCGAGCTGGAAGGTGAATCTGACCCAGAGCTGCTCTGTGATGAGGTGCTGCCCGATGAGCTTCTGCTGGAGTCGCTGCTTGAGGAGGCGGAGCCACGTCGCTTGCGTTCCCTCTCTTTGCGCGACAAATTTGATGAAGCTGCGGCTTTGGCGTCCTTCTCTTTAATATCCTTCTCTTTATTTTCCTTTTCGGCCTCTGCGGTGGGAGACCGCGCACGCGCCATTTTGCAGCTGCGCTTTAACTTGATGCGATGTTCAGTGATAAGTTGTCAAATTGTTTAGTGAATTTGCTGCAAAAACAATCGTATGAATTTACAAATTTCTAAGGTTTATTTTCAATGGCGTTCTCGCACCGATGACAACGAACCGTGCTTACAGACAAAAGCTGCCTGCGTAATCAGTCAACAAATTATATATCGCTATCGATGTTAAATTAAGCCAAAATAGACACAAAATTATTTCAACACAACTTCATAGAAACACGGCAGCTTAAAGGTTAATGTTCATAAGTACATACAGAGTTACATATTTTAATGCTGCTTATTTCTTATACGAATAAATACATTTGAAACACAAACGCAATACAATTTACTTTAACGTTTGTGCTCACAGACAAAAGCTGTCTGCGTTGTCAATCGATATATTGTATATCGCTTTCGATGTGCAGAAACAACCCAAAATTAATGCGAATTTATTTTAACAACTACAACTACCAATTACGTTGAAAATCACACTCTTAACTGAAGCCTTATCTTCGCCCAATATGGTAAATGCTATAACTTGTCAATAATAATTAATAAATATCGAAATACAATTGTATCAAATGATACTTTAACATTTGTGGCGATAGACAAAAGCAGGCTGCGTTGTCAGAACATTTCGTATATCGCCCTGGTGCCGATAGTGCATAGCCAAAACAAATAAACACGCATTTTCTACAACACAATGAAAACTGAAGCTGACTTTAATCCATAATGTTAAGTTTCTAATTTAGTTGCAGTGTTAACTTAACTCTACAGTCCATAAATTGTAATAATTAAATAAAGAAATTATAAAGAACGCTTCTCCAAGGTAAATATACCCGAAGTTATTGTGTGCTGTGGTACCTTTTTGAATGCTGCTCCTTTGTAACGTATCTCTATTTAATTTCACAATTTCGAAACTAACATTAATGCGCTCAGTCATCTTTAGCAGCACCAGCCTCACATTCGCTGTCATGTCGCACATAGACAAAATTTTCAATCAGGTTCGTGCACATCTTCTGGCTCACAGCGTTAAGCTATGAAAGGAGCCGTACTATTCCGAAGCCCTGGGCAGCATTGAGACATCCGTTGAAGTGAGTTAATCTACATATGTACATACGACATATACTAATAAAATTCCATATAGCACCTGGCTGATGAATTTTGCGAACATCTGGGCATTGACTCCTCGCGCTGCAAGTGAGTGCTCACCGAGTTGCAGGACAATGCACTGCGCTAGCTGAAGGCACGTCAGGAATTCAGCGAAACAGGATTGGCCACATTCAAGGTGCGTCGCGTCGACAATCGCAATGGCACGACCAACATGCTGGACATCAAGTGAGACCTCAATGAATTCGGCTCCACGCTGCAACAGGCGATTGCCAGCAAACTTCAGATCGACAATGCCAATCACGTCAAGTACATCTCCGCGGGCCGCATTGTCACGCCCCATGCAACTCTGGCTGCACAGAACCTGAAAAACAATCGGCAACTGATCGTCACCCTTGTCCATTCAAAAAACTAGCGAAACCAGAACGTGTGTATATAAAAATAGTTTATATTGTAAATGCAACATATGTGTAGATAAATATGTCTATATTAAATATATATATATAGATATATATGTATACCTACATATGCGCAAGTGTTATGTATAGAAATGTAATAACTTCCATATTGAATATTTTTCATATTACCTTTAATAGAATAAAGATTATCGTATTATTCAAAAATTAACCATCTGTCCTTACCTTACTAGAAGCATTAGCGGAGCGGGAAGCCAAATATCAAGTTCATACGAATAGCCTTAACCAAATATATTATATATATATATGTTTATTATATATTATATAATATATTCATTCACATGCAATTTAGTATCTTCGACAATTGTAATAATCGAGGTTAAATGAGTTTTACAATATTTAATTATTAAAAATTATGAATTATTCAAAAGTTGAGGAGATTAATGTATTTTGACATATTTGTTTCGCCCTCACATAACTTGTGGCCTACCCAGATGCACTTAATTGTGAATAATTTGCTACTCCAAAAATGGAGCTTATATCAGTTATCAAACTTGAGGGCATTCTCCAGCTAAAACATACCATTTGTGGTGACCCAATAATATCCCAAATGGACAAGTGACACCACCACTAGCCTCCGTCAGCGCATTCCACCAGAGGGCCACCCTGAGACCCAAATGGGCCACCCGACACCTCCACCAATGGGACAGCAGCGACAAAGCTACAGCAACAAAGCTACAGCGACACAGCTACAACGCCAAGACGCCAGCAGAATGCAGCAAACCGAATGTTTCATTATAATAAATCATATTGTACATAATCAGTTCTAATAAAGCACTAAATCGAAACAGTTCGGTTTTTTTATACTAAAAACTCAAAGAAACCGTTTAATTTATACACATTTGCAGATTTTGTGGATATATGTTTTATACGATGGGGTTTTGGCTTAACTCTTCAGACTGCCGATCAGAAATCGATACTTCTCTTATAGGATCGGGACAACCGCTCCTTGTTTGTTTATCTACTATTTCAAATCCTACATACATAATTGAATCTTTTGAATTTATGTATGTATTGCGCGATACAAATTATTAGAATTATCTGTTGCCAGTTGCTTAGGATACAAATATATATCCAGTCCCTTTTATTCTCACACAAAAATCTCGAATTAATATCTGTAATAACAACATTTGAATAGTTATCTTTAAATAATCGTATTGTTCCGGATATCTTATAGAATCCTTAAGAATCTAAATTTCACTATTTCAATTGGTCCTCATTGCAGTTCCTCTTTTGTCACGGCTCGGTATCGGTTGGGAGGGATTGATAAGTCAATTACTTCTCGCCGCCAACGACCATGGTGGTTAGGAAGTAGAATACGGACCAGCTGACATACTTGACGGGATCAGCGGAGCCCTCGATCTGAGTTTCCAGAAACTCCGAACCATACTTGGCCATAAAGGATAGGAAGGCCATGGTGCCCATCAGCCAGCTGCCCTCGCTGACGGCCAGATATGATAGTGATGTTATGTTGCCCAGAATGGTCAAGAGTTTGAGCGTTTCGAAAACTTCATCGCCTTCTCCGTCACCCTCGCCCTTGATAAGGCCCACCAGCAGGCAGATGGCCATGGGTACGATGAACAGCCCATGGCCCAAGGCAATGTTATTGCCCTCGCCACCAAAGAAGAGCTCTATATTGACCAGTGGCAAGGGGACTATCTCCAAAATGGCATTACTCGTCTGCTTGGCGCTCTTCGACGTTTCATTGCCAGTGAAACAGTCGACCAGACCAAATAAACCATGACAAAAGCCAATCACGCATGCGGAGAACGCATATGGATGCTGCTGAGGCCCCATAGCATAGAATCCATATCCTGTAACGCCGCACAGGACTAAGTTGAGTACACCCGATACCGCCGAATTGTCCGACATTTTTGTGTTGATTTCTCTCTGAATTGGGGAAGGTTATTAATAATGTGGAACGCCAAAAGCGAATTGGATATTAATTTTAGAATGTAAAACGCAACGAATTTTAAATTTTACTTATTTACGCAAAAAATTCTCAAATGTATTTTAATTTTATTAATTTTTCTCAATCGCAACCGACTAAATTGTGAAATTTGTTCTGTGAAAATGATACTATCCCAGCTGGGATATGTCGACGACTGCTGCGATTGAAGTTAACCAAACCACTTCCCATTTTTCAACTCAGGCAAGTCAAACAAAAAGAATTGAAAATAATTCTGTAATTATCGTGGTTATTCGGAACATACTCTTCCGTTTTGTATACCCTGAGTGGGTTCAAATGGGTAAAATGAAGTTGTGCAAAAGTATGTAACAGGCAACAGAAAACATCTCCGATACCATAAATTCTGTATCAGGATCAATCATCTGTGTCTCCGTCTGTATAACAAGCTAAATTCAGAGATTACAAGAGCTCCAATTTGGAATACAAGACTTCGAGTCTTGGTTCTCGAGAACTAAATGCAATTATCAAAAGTGATTTATTTTTATCCAAAAATGTAGTTTACATTCCAACCTACGATGCTGTGAGCTGTGAGCTGTGAGCTGTGGCTGTGAGCATGTTCTCAAATGAGCCTAAAAAACAATAACAATAGATTTGTAACGTGGCCTGTTGTCTGACCTCAAATACAACTAAAAATGTGTAATTATGTGTATATATCACATCCTAACAGTGCAATCAACACGTCATATTATATAAGTAATTCTCTGTCATGTAAAGCGTTCAGAGCCAGCAGGCATTCGGTTCGGATGTACTCCGGATTCAGACAGCTGCGCTGATCCAATATGTTATTTCTGAGAATTATATCGCTAAGCAAGCGTACGCCGCGATCTTCCGTTCTCAGTTTGGTCATTTGCTATTTAAGGCAGCTATCATTGCATTGCGATGTTACAAAGGTGTCAAAGGTATGGGACCAATATGGTAACAATCTCATGTGTACCGGTGTACGGGTAATGAGGTTGCTAACATTCACGACAGGAAGGTAGCCAGCTAACCTTTCTCTGGTCCTGAACCATTTTGTGGACTCTGACCTCTGGCAGGCATCTCACGGACCCACCAATAGCAAACAACTAAAAGGATATGACAGCTATGACTGGAATCGTGCTATTGACTGTCTGAATCAGACTGAGGCTCTCTCAGGTAAGTGCCTACTGTCCTTTAGTGGAGACATTCACACACACACGTCTAATCGCTTCTTTTCAAGAAGCTGTGACCAAAATAATAACACTTGTCATCTCTATTCCACTGTTTTGAGGATGTGCTGAGTGCTGTTCCCGAGGGTGTTCCTTCAATAGCAAATAAGCAGAGCTTCCATTGCCAGAGCTGCTTCCATTCCTGTTGTGAAAGACTGCAGAGGGATGTCATCGGTCTCATCCATCGCTATTTATTTTTATTTCACAACTTATTTTAGAACGCCTTGAGCGTAATGAGTGGCAATTTGTACTCTTCTCTGTTCATCGTTGAGAAACCCTTTAGCGTCAAGCAAATATGCATCTATGCAGCACACAGATGCATACATATAGAAATATATATACATGTGTATAGGATGGTGATCTAGACAGATACGCTTATTACGTCAACTAAGACGGGAACACTTTGTCAAACAAAGACACACACATTTCTCATTGTTAATAAGCATACTCAATACAACGTGTAATACACACAACATAAAGAAAAACACACATAAATACACCTAAGAGGCCAAAGATTTAGATAAGCTATTCCAAATTACTTTCATAGTGCGGATGATAAGTCACATTGAAACGTTCTTCAAACCGCAAGCTGCACCTTAAGAAAATCAGAGTCAATCGAGAATCGTCGGAAAACGCACTGAGATCGAGAGTGCAAGGTATACAGGTAGATCCACAGAGGCCTGCTATGAAAATGCATATTGAAATACAAGCTGCTTCGAACTTTGTTATTTCGCATCTATACAACAAATTGCCACGTCGACGAGTCAATATCTTTGGGGAAGAGTTGGAAAAAGCGTTGCGTGACAAATTCCAAGGGCACTGGTATCCGGAGAATCCCATCAAGGTACTTAAAGCTTTTGCAAATATTTCTGTAGAAAACAAGTAAGAATGCTGAAGTCGAGTGAGACCGACTACGATATACCCTGAACCCAGTTCAATATATTCGAATTTTATTTGCAAATTTACCTTTAAAAAGTCTTCCACCCGAATGTGAGAAGGTCCTCAAAGTGCACTCTTTCCTTATGGCAGACACAAGGACTGAAGAGTAAAAAAAAACTAAGCCAGCTCATATGTTTATTCACAAGCTCGAACTGACTCGAACTGACTGACATACACGTGCACATACATACAAACACGAAATCATAGCTAACGGGGCTCTGCAGAATACACACAAAAACATATTGACGTTCGCGGCGATTATCAAGCCATCTCTTTCTCACACATGCGCTCGCATATTTATACATACAGAAAATGATTCCGGCTGCTGATAGAAAGGAGTTCAATTTGAGAATCTACTTTCGAGTATAACTACTTTTGTGTTTCTTTTCCGATCTTAATGAAATTTGGACAGTTGATTGACAATATGCTTTTGCATATTGTGTATTAATAAGAAGATTCTGTCTCTTAAATTGTGGTATTTATTGCTATCGGAAATCTAAATATATCGATATTCCAGAAACGGATGCAGTTATTGATAAAAATAATCAAACTTGATCTGCGTCAGGTTTACGTGAACCTTTTTTTTTCAAATTTGAAGTCTCTAGCTCTTATAGTCTCTGAGACCCGCGTATTCATACAGACAGACGGACGTGGCTAAATCTGTTTGCACTTGGTTTGGCGGTTAGACAAAGAAGAACGTTTATTCAATGTATTGTAAAGTTAGGTTAGTCTTTTTGTTGCCACCCATCTCTCGGTTTCGTTGCGGAGGGAGAAGGGATCCACCAACTTAATCCGCACGTACGTTTGCGCACCTGCTCTGTGCCTGGCTTCTGCGTCAGCAGTTCGGACGCCTCATCGCCGGCAGGATTGTTTGTAGTGCTTTCAATGTTTTCGGTTTTACTTTCGGCCTTCTTATTTTACGTCTCATCTGTTGCAGTTTCTGGCTTCTTTGCTACTTGCTCCTCCTCTTCTTGTTCGACTTCTGCTTCATTCTCCTCCTCCTCGTCATCATCTTCATCGGCTTCTTCACTGTTGCGCTACTCATCCTCCTTCACGGCATCATCTTCCTCGTCTTCCAGCTCCTCGGTGGCCAAATCCTCAACTTTTTCGGCTAGATTATCCTGCAATTCGGAGAAACTTTGACGCTGCGCCTTCTTTGGCGGATAATTTAAGTCCACAATGCAATCGAGCATCAAACCCAAAGCGGCGCCCACAAAAATTGTGGCAATGGCAAATAGTGCATAAGATAGCCCACCTGGGGATCCATATTCCTCCTGCAGGCGAGCGTTAAAGTCCTACAGTGTGTGCGACAGCTTGAAGAAATATGATAGCAAGGACATGTGAATGGTGTTGGGCTTCTTTCACGAGGACAGCGGCTCAATGCTCTGCCAGGACTTCTTCTTGAGGAAATACAACAAAGCCTCAGTATCACGTGGGCCGCGATACTGACGGAATTCGCCATTCTTAACATGATAAATGGTCGGCAAGGCAGTGACAAAGAAACGACCGCTGAGCGATGGCGAAGTCGTCACTTCGATCTTGGCCACATGGACATTCACATCCTTGGCAGTGCCGACATAACGTTCCCAAACTGGAGCAAGATTCTTGCAGGCGGGGCGCCAGGGTGCAAAGAATTCAATCATTCATTCGTCATTTAGCATTAGATCCCAGTTATCCTCGTCCAACTCGATTAGATTTCCATCGGGCTGCATCTACTTTTTGGAGACCTGTGCAATTCGACACTGTATTTTTATACATAGTGGTGGTTGTTGGGGTATCGAGGACAGTATCGATATCCCTGTTATTAACATTGGTAATCGAAATGTTGTATTGATCTCTTACATATTTTCAACAGTATCGATTCGGCTGTTGACCCTGATCAAGAATATATGTATATAGTTTATGAGGTCGGAGAGGGAGCATCTCCGAGTATCTGCCTGCCACATACATTTACACAAAACCATTAAACTCTTTTCACCCATTTTCAATGGGTTCAGGGTATAAAAATATATTGTAATTTATAAAGGAGTTTATTACTTTAAAGGGCTCGGCATATCGTTGCCTCAAAACCGGGTATCCTATTGATTCGGTGCTTGGACGTGCAGCTCGTGAAAGTGGTGTATCAATAACTGATATCATTAAGTATCTACCCAATGAGTTATTCGTCTGGGTGGACCCCGATGAGGTTTCGTTCCGCATCGGCGATAAAGGTGCAGTTGAGGTAAGCGGTTACAGATATGTATATGTATGTATATATACACATATATAAACGATACGATATATGATTTATATAGAAGCTATACTAATCGCAGATATTCTATACGGGAAACAATAAGAATCATGAGGATTGCCACTCGGCGGATCCCAAGGTTGCGAAGCCGCTCAATCCGGAGGCACAATGCTTTCGTCCCAGGACCATGAACAACTTGAGCTTAAGTCCGAAGGCATGGCCACTACCGTTTCCATTGCCGCCGTCAGGCTCCTCACCACACTCGGTTGCTTCTAGCTCCCCGCCATGTAAGGGCAGCCCGAATCCCAATGGCTGTGTCTCTAGCGGTGCCAGTCTCTCTGGCAGTAACACTGGTACTGCCACAGCTACTGCCACCGCCCTTGTGCAGCGTGTCGCTCAGGCTCCGCTAACATTTACAACGGCCACCTTTGCCCAGACAAAGTTCGGCAGCACCAAACTCAAGACTAGTTCCAAGCGTACCAACAGGTGAGCATTTGATTCTTGACCAGAATCCCAGCCCAGCGTAAATTATGTGCTTAACTCTTGCAACTTTTGCCACTTCCAGCAGCTCGTATCGCATGTCACCCACTGAATTCTCAAACTATACCAAGCAACGTGCCGTGCAACAGCAGCTACATCATGGCCCCAGCGTTGGTGGCTCATCGGCGGCGGCCTTTGGAGCTTTGGACGCCGTATCCTCGGCACGTTCGCTCTCACCCAATCCGCTGGCATTGGGTATCAATAAGACCGCCCCGACTGCTGAACCCTTCTATTACGCCAATATACCAACGGGCCTGTATCCCCAGTATAATGGGCAGCGCACTCTCTTCGACCCACACTATAACACGGAAGCGGCCAACATTAGCGTTTGTTTTGGCAGTGCGACCACAGCTGCATCCACTAGCAGCAATAGCTACAGTGCTTATCTGGATCCGTGTTACTTTTCCAACGGTCATGTGAACACGAATGTGAATGCTAATGCTACTGGCGCTGGAGCTGGAGCTGTTGGCGATCAGCACCAGTTGGAGCATGCTAACAGCAGCGAGGCCTGCTTAGTCTTGGACACAGATAGCAGCATTGCTGGCGCTGCAATCGAGGAGGTTGGCCACGCAGCTGCTGGCGCAGCCACTGGCGAATCATCAATCGATAGCAGTCCCATTACAACGCCAACTGATGTCATTATGGCCATCCCAAACACAGTCCCTACATCCGGGTCAGCTGCTGTGCACGGATCTGTCAACCAAGATCCCTCCGCTTCTTTTGTTACCAACAGCGCGCTTAAATAAATTTTAAACTCAATGATTGGATAGTAATTGCTGTACAGTATATGCATTAATAAAAATTATATTTTGTTATCATACTTATTTGTTGGTCAACCCACAAACTATTTGTTGAAGTTTCAATTGTCTGATTGCCAAAAGTCCGATCAAGAAGAGAAAAAGATAACACAGCCGAAGGAGACTCTGAACATTAATTTATCATAATACATGGGTTTTATTTATTTGTGTGCAATATGTGTATGTGTGTGTGTGTATGCATATATATTTTTATATGAACATTTGCAGTTTTTATAAAATAAAATAAAGTAAAAACAGTTTTATACTTTTTATACGAACTTACGTAAAATAGCTTGTGCTAAATTCATGTTTTACCATCATTTAATATATATATATATATATATATATATTTTTTTAAGTATTCGACTAATATAGGAATACCCTAGCTGATCTAGGGTAATTTTATTACCAGAGCTGCTAAGTTCTACTATTCCTTTGGCAGTAGCATGTATCCATTTCCCACGTATTGCAATCGCAATTTCCAAAGGTATTGTCGGATGCTTCAGAATCTAAGATAAATAAAGCTTCATTTTAAGTTTCTGGATCATCATCCTTGGCACCATCTTCAGAGTTCGCAAAGACAAGAAATTAATCATCTAAATACTCAATAATTTTGCTTTTTTTACAATAGTGCCCTAATGCGAAACTTCCGGATTGAGTATTTCTCTTCATCAAATCACTAAGCAGACAATACATAGAGGCGCCAAATCAAAAACAACAAAAAACATTATTTCACTTGACTTCTGGGCTCATTTGACGGCTTAGTGATCAAAAGGTCTTTTATTTTTCCCTTTTCCAGTTTATTTCTGCTGATTTTATTCTGTGTACACACACACACACACATACACAGCCAGACACACTTCTTCGCCGCAACTCCAGGCTCTCTCTGGCTCTGGCTCTGTCTCTATCTCTATCTCTCTCTTTCTTTTTGGTTCTTCCTGTGCCTTGTGCAATTACGCATTTGCAATTGGCATATGCAGTGCCAGCATTGTAATGCTGGGCATAGCAACTGGGACTCCCTAGTTTAGTGCTCACGTCCACGCATCTTCTATGGAAATTTTGTTTAAAAGTGCAAAATTGCTGTGAAAAAAGAAAATGTTATGTATAAAAGCATTCAAGATATTTATTATTAAATCATATTAATAATGGTACCATTTTATTTACGCGAAGACGCTGCAGGTACATTAATTGGCTGACGCTTACTCATCTTGCTCAGATAGATATAGTATTGACAAATATGTGATTATTACTTTTGAAAATGTACTACAAAACTAATTTGTATCTCTTTAAAAAACGTGCAGTTTAAAAATGTTTCAAAATGTAAAGTGGACAGAAAATAGTTGCACTTTGTTATTTATCTTAATAAAAATCATTTGGTTTTGTAATTTTATATTCATTGTAACTTTTTAGAGATGAAAGATATAATACATTATTCTAACGTAAATTGTGTTATGACAGCTTGTTGACAGGTAACACCAGTAAAAGAAAGCAAAATGCTCCGACATTTATACCGATATGGAGTAATTCGATTCCGTAAACACCTGGTACGAATTTTCTGCAAATAATCAAAAATGAAATTGAAATTTTAGTTCACGTAGATGGTATATATAAAATACGTATGAATTAGCCTCAGTTTTGAAAGAAATATGCAAATTGCTGCAATTGCATGAAGAGTTTTGGAGTTTTGGCTAGCAACCAAACTGATCAGGATCTTGGGAAAAATCGATGGAACATTTTAATAATTTAGAGTTACTATCGACAAAAATGAATATGTTCCGGCGACATTGCTCGCAGACTATCTGAGCACCATTATCGTTATTTCCGGTAGCGGATATCCACAGACACTTGGAATAACTTCTCTGCAGGAAGGCAACAGACCACACAATTCGAAATCACTCAAGTTAAGATACAGTCCGAAGTGGACATTTAAAAAGGACGACTTTTTGACGGTAGAAGTCAACGGGTGATTCAAAAAGTGCCAATACGGATAACAAGGAGATAAACTGGGTAGTTTAGCCATTGGATAAAAGTATCTAACACTCCCAACTATATGACTTCTTTCTTCTTAAACCATCTCAGACAACATGTTTACCTTAGGTGAGCTAATTACATTGGAAAATAATACAGTTTAAAGATTGGAATAATTTTTGTAAGCATACCTGTTGAATACGTGGTTGACTTTGGTAGGTTCACTACATCACGTCGAAAAGTCGAAAGATTTTGTGTAAACCTAATAGTGCAAAGAAAATAAAGAAAAACAAAATTAATTAATGTTTGCTTCATTTTTCAACGGTTCTCTTAAATTACACAGCTCCAGCTTAAGGAGTTTTTAAATTAATTATATAGTTTTTCATACTTCTACTTCCCCACATGCGTAGCATTTCAAATATTTAAAGTGATTTGTATAATTTTGCTTTATCCTTACTTTTCCTTATTTTTACTGGATACATTCCGTTCTATGCCAAGCATCAGATCCTCGAACCACTGAGCCATTGTCTGCTGTTTCTCAAGTGGTTGTCCACGAATAATGCTTTCTTTCAGTGATCTATATGTAAAAAATTGTACACATGAGTATATATATTTTGAAACATAGAATATCTTTACCGATAATAGTCTTCGTAGAGAAGTATAAGTACCAATAACGGACGGGACATTGACCATTGGTTCCGACAGTCTTCAGCAAGTACATTATTTAACAAAGAGGACATCATGTTCTGCAGCAGTTCGGAATTCAATTCCACTACCTATAAACATAAAATAAATCAAAATAATTTATCAGGTAAACAAACACGTCGCAGTTATTCAAGACACGCCATTTTGAACTTACGTACGTGCAGATTGTCTTGAAAATTAATATTAATAAGTAATTTCAATAAAATTCAAATGCTTCTTTCTCTATTAGGTTGAAAATGGAATTACATTTTTGTCATCAGCATTGAACAATATAAAAAAAATAATAAAAAAAAATAGTGCAAATTGGAAAATGTAATCAAAATCGGTGAACATAATTTTAAGAAGCGGTTTGAAAATGCAACATTAATAATTTGTAGTTTTTCACCAAAGAAATATATTTTTAGTTCATACTAAAATAATCAAATTGATAAAAGGAATTATCACTTGAAATAACTTTGATTTTAGTTGCTATTTATATAGACGTGAAACTTAGGGGTAAAGGCACATACATATATATAAAAACAAACCTTTAGAAATTGTGAATTCTCTCGTGTCAAACTTCTCAGCTTCTTATTAGGGAATGTTGAAACTGTAACGAAGCAAGAGAATTATAAATAATTTGAAAGCAAAGTGTGTGTCACTTATACTTTTTAATTGAAGCTGCTTAAAGATGTATGAGACAATACTATCCAATATTGTGCAACAGCTGATGTAAATTGCCGAATCTGTAATTGAGAAAAGTTAAGCTCGGCACATATTTGATGATGCAAATTATAAATACCTAGTGCGGCAAGGCCCTTTGTCAGACTTTCCAATATGTAGACAAATGCTCGTGGCTCTAAGGCGACAAGGTATGTAACATGATCTTGAGATAGACAGTTTAATAAATTGTAATAAGCCGAGGCCAATTTTGGGTATTCCTGTTTATTTTTTATGTTTAAAAGATTAATTCTTGTTTTTGTTTCTTGTTTATTTGTTTAGTTGTCAAACTTACCAATAAATCACTTTGTCGTATAGACAGAATAAGTTTCGCCATGATATCAAGAACGTTGTGTAATGTATCATCACCGTATAGTTTAAAGACTCCACAGTTGACATAGTTTCCACCAAGCGAATTTTTTAATATCAAAAAGCATACAGATATTCCCTTTAATTTCATTGGGTATAGTTGATCATCAGATACCTCTAGATGCAGAATACGATTGCCATAAATGCAAATCAGTTTTGATGCCTCGCGAAACAACAAAATACCCATTGGACTAGACACGTTGCCAGCTAAACGCTGTGTACGGCAATGCACTAACTCAGCAAACAGCTTTAGCACGGGCGTAGTGATGGCAGGTTCGTGGGCCCACAGTTCGACTGCACGAAGCAGTATGGGTAAATAATCAGTGTAGTAACTGTAATCAATATAAAAATTAAGAGCTAAACAATAAACAAAACAATATTTAAAAACTCCACTTTCATACGTACAGCCATTCGAAAAGCATAGTATACTGAATACGAGCGTTCAGAGGCAATGCTAGCCCACGCAAGTCTCGAGCTAGCCCAATAATCGTTTTCTTCACTTCGTCATTAGGAAAACACTTTGTGTCCATTAGCACATTTCCAAGCGATTCAAACTGATCTAAGGAATAACCAAAATTTGAATGCCACTTTGATACACTTTCTTTTTTTTTTTTTTCTTTTTAAGCAAACTTACTTGTTAGTGGTGTCAAAAAATTGTAGAAACGCTCTTCATCCTCTCCCAAATCAAACATTAATAGGCGACTAAGTGAAGTGTAAAACATGGTGCGACAACGCATTTCGTTGAGAGATGAGCTTGTACCAAGGAAAGGAAAATGTTCGCTTGTGTGATGTGTTAACATGAACTGAACTTCCTCTAAGCGTGCCAATTTCCGCACTGAATTGAAATGGACAGAGAGGTCGGATAGTAACATTAAAGTTTTTGTTATTATTTGCTCAGAGCGGCCCCAGTATTTAAGATTGGTTATGCTGCAAATAGAAGAAGAAATTACTTACTCGAAACCATAACATTTATAAAAAAAAATACGTACATTTTACGGTTGATGAAACTTAGCAGCATTTGCTCATCATTTAGACCAAAAACTTCACTAAGGCGCTTATAGACAGTAGCCTTTTGCGCCTGGTCACTGCTATGCATTTTTCGAACCTGATCTAAAAAGCTCAAAATGGCCAATTCCAGCTTCTCACAACCGGTCTGAGGTAGGCGTGAATCGGTCAAACTCATCAGTTGCAGCACACGAATTACAAGCTCTGCATCCATATTGTCATGCTCGTCGCTGGTTGATACAGAAAGTCTACCCACAATCGCCGATCCAATCATATAGACCAACCAAGTCAGTTGCAGCTCATGGACAGTTACATCTAAGGGGTTTGCGTTGAGTGTCTGTACGAGGTTCTCGTACTCACGCGCCTTTTGATCAAAATGCTGCACCAGAAGGTTACAAGTCTTATTGTACTCGCAACGTTCGATTACAGATAGCTGTTCAAGTTGCTGCTGAACCATACAAAGATCATCTAATGGATCCTCCATACTATCATGAACAATTAAAGGCACAGCATCCAAGCGGGATTCGATATACGCCTTTATCACTTCGGGTGTATATGTGCCAAGTAAATGCGGATCCGGTGATTTAACATATGGTACAGAAGCAACCATACGCTGCCAAAGGGTAAGTAAATAGTGCACACTATTTGGAGCAAAGAGCCACATCTGCAAAAATACCATTTTAATTTTTTTTTCTCCAAATAATACTTAAGCAACACCATACTCACATGTAACGATTGCACAGTAAACTTTGCTATTAATTCAATGGCTGCTGGGTAACAGGGAACGGCTATGAGTTCGCCCAGTTGATAATTGGACTTCAGGCGCGCTAGCAAACGACAGAACTCATGGTAATTATCTGGATCGCTAAGACCCTAAGTCAAATAAAATTTGTATTATGTCAGTGGTGTTCAAATGTATCAGTTACTTACATGCAAGTTGGTGAGTATATTTTTCACACCTTCCACTAAGTTGGTCAGGAACTTTGTTCGCTCAGAATTACTGAACAGTGATCGACGTACAGATGTCATTTGCACTAAGCACGACAATGAGTAACTAGCCAATCCATTCGGTAGAATTTGATATAAGTCGAAAAATAATTTCAATGTGTTTGGGTCAAGAAATGCCGGACGCCAAGCTGTTGGTATCTGTATGTAGTGTATATGGAATTTGTATCGCTTCTTAATTAGATATTTAAATAAGACTAGCGTACCTGTACATTATTCATATCATCGGCCGACTCATCTGTTGAACTGCCAATAAAGTCAAAGCTTAGACAGTTCTTCGTAAGCCGCAATACTTGGGATATTAACCTGTCGCAGAAACAGAATATATTAAATTTAAAATAATAATCGAATTACTAAGTGGTGTAGATTAAACTTCAAGTATGTAACACGATTGACTTGAAAATGAAGCACAGAAACTCTTGAAATAAGCCATTAATTCGCCAATTACAACCCATTAAGTAACCCATATCTATATATATATATATATATATGTATGTTCAATATGTTCAATGATTTAACAACTATGAGCCTAAAAAAATCAATCAGAATCACTAGATACATATATATATATATATTTATGTACTGTATATCTCTCTTTATTAATTTACACAAATTAATTGAAGTCAACCGATTTGCTACTACTTACTCTACTACTTTCTATGAATTATTTTGAAAAATAATATTTCTTTGCATGCACTTGAATAGGGGAAAAGCAAGAGTGTAGTTTGAAAAAGTGCTGTAAAACTGACTGCATAACAAATCGGTGAGCATGAACGCAACGACAGACTTTGTGTATGGAGCAGCGAACGCAGGTCATTTTGTGGCTTGCCTTCGCTGCAACATGTCCTCTAGTACAATAGAAATCCATCCGTGCATGGTTGCGAGCAGGTACGGACTTATCTGCGAGGTCCTAAAGGGAATGTACGAATAAGTGCGAAACTAGCAGCAACATTGACAGGGGGATGATGGAGGCGCCGACCGTTGAAAGTGTGTGAGAATAGAAGCATCACTCTATCCTTGTTTAGATTAGATAAACCCAAACTCATAAACACAAAGAACACGAGTGGTAAAATACTGGATTCAATTGTGAAACTTAAATTTAACTTTATTATCTCCATCGCAATAATAGGGATTGCTGACACCAAAAGGATATGAGTCTGGGTGGTGATTTCAAGACAAAACAAATGAAAAAAAAAAAAAAACAAAACTTAGCCTTAAGCGAATTACCCTTGTAGAGGGTGTTTCAATATGTAGTGTAGGGTAGGACCAGAGATTTTCGAAAATACACATTTAACAAGAGTGCTCAATATATAAAAATAAAATATGTCTTTTTGTTTCATTTCAGTTTTAAAATTTAGAATTATTCATTTTATTAAATTGAATATCCCAATGCCCTCAATCAGCCAGCCCGATACGGCTCTTGTCAGCCTCCACAAGATCTTACAAGAGACTAGTTGATAATTTGCAACAATGCAAAGGATCCCACTGCCATTATTAAATATAGCGAGAAAGTCGTCAACTCAATGCTGGCTACACCCTCTCTGAGCGCTACACTTGATTATTTATAAACAAATGAAGAGTCACTAGCTCTCCTCCTTAACACCCATATACCGGTATGCTCCGAGCTATCGACAAACCATAAGAATAATGTCGATGGGAATACCTCCCCCTCACATCTATCCTCTGTAAACATAACATAAAATGGGCAATAAACAGTTTCAAGCTGATTAAGTCTGTCCAACTTAACTACAATACGCGGGTTTAACAGTTAACCAGCTATACGAAATCTTCAAAAAGGTTCTAAGGATTTGCCAAATTCCATCTCCGTTGCTCCGTCAACAATTAGTTTCATTCCCAAAGCTGGTAAGCCATCTTACACGAGCGTTAAAGATTTCCCTGTCTGTCAATCCTTTTGCTTAAAAAGTAAGAGCATCTCCTAAGCCTACATCTGAGAATAGTCACTTAAACACAGAACTCTCTTTTTTTTCATTTTGCAATGAAAATACATTAAGAGCATTACTAGACATTGAACAACATCACTCTAGAAGCGATGAGTGATCAATCAATTGCTCACATGGTGATTTAGCAAGGAAATTCCTATCGATTTTCATTTTAAGAAGTCTTTCTTTGAGTTACACACGTCACACATACAAAGCCTTAAGCCCCTCAGAGGGGATCTAAAGATGGGAGAATGTCTGTATATAAGTATCATTCACATTTACATATATATTTGTGCATAAGTAAGGATTTAAAACTAGTATGCGTTAATAAAGATCAACTCACGCTTGTTGCGAATCGTCCAGAAAGTTCAAGTTCTTGCTATTATCGCGCGCATTTATCAAAAGAGAGCATGATAGTAAAAAAGTATCATACAGCTGCTGGTCTCGGTAAGATGTAGCTATTTTTCGGTTTTTTGAAAACGATAAATGTGCATCTAGTTCCACAATTGAATTCATTTCTGATACCAACTGTGAAAGGATTTGTACGCCAATAGTGCAATGCTCAACGGACCCCTGGAAGGAAAAATATTGTTATTTAAGCATTTTGGTTTGGCACTTTCAGTGCTTACCTGTAAAAACTTTTTGACGTCCTCAAGTAAGTTTTGAAAGACAAGTTCGCCCTTGTATGAATCAAACCAACCGTATTTTGTGATTTTAGCAAGAAGCGTAACAAGTGCCTGCACTACGAAGTGCTGCAAATTAAGCCTGGTTGCCAAGTAATTGAGAGCATAGCTACGAATATCAATGCGCTGCCCAAGAGTTATCCCCTGTATAAGTTTTGTTAGGGTAGATGCGGCAAGTAGCTGTGCGTAGCTGGTATCAGCTCGGTCCAGGAGTAGCTGACACTTCGGTAGGGCGTCCTGGCTATTAACAAATGTGATAAGTCTCTTTTCAGCATCAGCTCGGACACTCGCATCTGTTGCTTCATACAACTGCTTGCACAGAATTTCCAGTTGTTGGATTTCCTATATAAAAACCGTAAAGAAATGTGTAAAAATGCACTCAAGTAAGTGTACGTGGAAATACATTTTCGTATGCATGCATAATTACAAATAAACAAAAATGCAACAGCAAGTATGAACATATGTATGCATATATATATGCAACTGAAATACATTTGTCAGTTAATATGTTAAAAGCGACTTAGGATACTTGAAAAATAGTCAAAGCAATAGTATGTGAGTATTTACCATAGTACTTTATTTGCCCTATCGTTTGATTTCCGGTTCAAAATAAGTTTCTTTACTTGGTATTTGTTGCGCACTAGCTCCCGAGCTCAAAGAGCCGAGAATTGAACGAGCTACGGCAACTGTGATGGAATAAATACAAGTACCGAAATCAGCAGAAATACATATGCAATCGAAAACTACACTAAGCCATAACAAAGCTATTTAGACTGAGATGTTGATTTATGTTATCGGCATATCGTTATCGTATCATACCAATTTAATTCAAACTGACATTAGGCGTGCTCCCTCTTTTAATTGCTTTCAAAGATGCGACGTTTCACCAATTATTAGCCAACCAATGGTGGATGAATTTGTAAGTATTTTTATTCTGTTGTGCTGCTTATGATATATTTAGACGTTTTCATTAGTATAAACTTGCTCATGATTATATTTTTATTTTTGACATATATTCGCTCTTGTTCACGCAATACATCGTTTGGCTCAATTCGATAACAAGGACTGCCGGGATGCACTGAGGAACGATGGTAATGTTGGAACAGTTCTGAAGTCATATCAATTTTATGGTATGTGAATTCAAGCAAAGAGATTATCACAACTACGTTCCCTAGCGTTTTGCTCTATTACAAATGCAGCATATTTTTTGCATCACCATGAGATGTTCCGAAATCCATTTGTTGGACTCATTAAATTTATATTTCTTCGGTCCACTATTAAAAGATAGACTTTTAGTGCAATACTGTACACACGAATATTATACTCAAATAACACAGAGTAACATCTCGCGGAGCTCATGGTAATTTTTCATAGATGTGAAACGCTGTTCATATCGGGATCATTAGTCCGAAACTCGGTTCTAATATCGGTTGCAGCTGTTAGTTGAAATTTTGAAACATAAGTTTGAAAGGATAGATCTAAGAGATATGCAAAGTAAATGTACTTCTCAATTCAAGTAAGTAATAATTAATCCATTTTAAGGAATTAATTTTTGGGTTTTAAGAAATTAAACGAATATTTAATACATAACAACCAAAGAAGCATTGGTTGCAAACCTTTGCTAGTTAAAATGCGTCTCCTTGTTGCCTCAAATACTTTTAATATTTCATGTAATTAAATAAAATAGTCTTGAATTTAATATTTTATTGTATTAATCTTGACGGTCGTACATTTTCTAATAGTAATTTAAATATATTTGTACTGGGGGTCTCTACGTTTTCGTAGTGAATTCCAAATATTTTTGGTGGTGATCCGGAAAATACTGACAACAAAATAATTAACGAACATCCCCTACTGATACATATACGATGCTGAATTTTCGGCATGCCAAAACCGGAGCATCATCAAAATTGATGATTGATGCTTCATGTCGTTTTGCGTGAATCCAGTATTAAATGTTAACGTTGTTAACGAAATGAAAAAAAAAAAACATAAAAAATAATCGGTTACAATAATTAAATAGGGTTGAGAAGAGTGTTCTAATAACGGTCAAAGAAGCAAATCCACACACACTGCAAGAAAAAGTGCTTTGAATCTTCATGTGAGCTCATCACACAAACCGAATTCAAGCGAATCGCATGGAATTTTTTAGTGATGTGAAACGCTGTAAATACGAGCAATATCAGTGGCAGCCACAGCTGAAAGTTACTTAAAAAACTTTTACGTGAAATATTTATTGTTTAATTTATTATTTCATTAATTTTTAGTATGAATCGAATGGTATTGATGCTGTTTGTATTGCCCAAATATCGTAAAAATCGGAATGGTATTTGATGCTTGATATCGAATTTTGTGGAATTTTGTTGGAAACGTGGATGCAAACACTGTGGAAACGTGCTGAACAAAATTGTTAGTTATCATCTCAACTTTGAGCGCACAGCAATAACCGATATTATCTGCTCATATTTTAAGTCGAACTGTTGTTTTTAGATATACGTATGTATGTACACGCCGGTTATCCGAAGTTAATTTTCTAAAAGATATTTTACATTACCTTACGATTTATAATAGTGTGACGGTTAAACAGCAAATAAGTTCAATAAGTAGGATTAATATGTGTTACTGCAGGCTTGTATTAAAACTAAAATATGTGCATGTAAATATATGTATATCTCTTTTTGTATGTGCATTCATAAATGTACATACATACATAGTATATACATCAGATGTGTTCGTTCGTACGTACTTATGAGCACACTTACGTTAGAATACCATAAAGGAAAAATAACCGACAAAAGTCAGTGAAAATCGACAATAAATATATGCACATATTTATGGTATATAAATACATGCAAATTACATACGTACATATACCTTTGTTATATGTATACATATGTACAAATTTGAGATATAATAAATCATAACACGTGTGCACACATAACTTCTGGAAGGCAACCTAAAAATGCGCAGAGCATTATATTCATTATTTTATTTTCTACTGGTGTGTTTCACTTAGTGTCCCTATCGCCAAAATAATTATTTAAATGTTTATATGTGTGCTTGCATATTTTGATCTGCAGGTGCGTGCGCGATCTGGAGTCTATTTAAAAAAGTTACATACATATATGTATGTATGTATGTCGAAAGCATGTCGCAACATGTTGCATTTTAAGTACAAAATCAGTAGCAGAAGTTGTTGTGGGTTTTTCAAAAAATTATATTCCGTTTATAGAAGTCCATGATGTTCGCTTTAGGCATTGTTACGGTATTACAATACGAGAAAGAACAGCTATTCCAAGCACGCCGAACATAACATTCCCATTTCGACCGGAGTTAAACTGCCGACAACTAGATTTGAGCCTAGAGTTCGGCATATTATGTTTTATACGTTTCAAAATAAATAGTATTTAATATTCAATAATCAATATTCTCCATTGGCGTAGACGAACATGGCTTGATTGATTGACTCGGCTAGTTAGTAATGCTGATCAACAAAATATATAATAATCATGGATTTTGTAACTCCATATAAGCTAACTTTTTTTATATACTGTGACACCGAATATAAGTTTTGGAAATATCCGTCCATTGTAATTAGAGATTTAAAATTTGTTAAGATTGGGGCCACGCCTGCTGGGCGTTGACACCTCAAATACCAGTTATGAATATAATGTTAGCTGATATTTTACGTTTAATTTCAACGTTTTCACATTTTTATTTTGTTTTTAAAATTCCTACATTTTTTCAGCGAAACCAGTCAAGACCTTTTGCAAAAATGTATTTATTATATGTATGTAAAAAGTCTTAAAAATTTCTTTTCCTGAAAAACAAAGTGGTTGCGTGGATGAAATATGGATTTACTGTGTACGGAGAGCATAGCAACGCATGCCAAACAGTTGTTAAATAGGTATAAGAAAAAAACGCCGATTACAAAGCCGTACTGCAAAGGAAGCACCTTACCCTGCTCGCCACCAACCTCGTCTACGGCAGAAGATGTTAGAGGCAGCCGTGATATACTATGCTCTGTAACCGTGCCTATTTGCAATATGAGTAAGGTGGTGTATGTGTCGGTAAATTATCAATCACCGCAACAGCACTATCGACATGCCATCAGCTTGACTCCTTGCGCAACAGCGACAAATGTAACAGAAGGGGCAACAATAGCCGACAAACATTTTGATTATGGAAATGCACATATGGTCGTTACAGATCCTATTTTCAAATCGGATCGCTGTTTAGAAAATGCTTTAAAGTCGGAAGAAAAGCATCAGCACATTGTCGAAACATATTTCAAAACTGTACAGAAGGATATTACCCCGCCAATGCGCAAAATTGTTGCGGAGTGGATGATGGAGGTGAGTAAAAAAGGATGGTTCTCACATGGGTTCCATATACACATTATATATATATATATATTTATACATAAGTCAATTATGGAAAACTGTCCCTCAAATATATATTTTGCACATTTTGAATGTTGAGCATTGAGCATCGGTAAGCCCTGATCTACAGCGTTCTTTTTGAATGTGTGATCCGGGATACATGATCTGGGACATATTTATGAAATTGTTTTTTATCGGCGACAATTACATATTGTTGTATTATCTGTACCGTTTAAGGTGTGTGCTGAAGAGAAATGTCAGGAGGAAGTCGTTTTGTTAGCACTCAACTACATGGATCGGTTTCTGTCAACGAAATCTGTACGAAAAACTCACCTACAAATATTGGCAGCCGCCTGCTTATTACTGGCTTCCAAGCTGCGTGAGCCCAGCTGTCGCGCGCTTTCGGCTGAGCTTCTGGTATTCTACACGGATAACAGCATTTATAAAGATGATTTAATTGTAAGTAAAAAATAAAATTAATTATTTATTTGAATATATGTGTTGGACGTTATGCTTGAAACAAGACAAGTTTTGTGTGTAATTAAGAAGTTGAAAGCGAAATCGTATTAAATGTCCGTCTGGTTCTATGCTGGTTCTAAGCTAGGCCCTATTTTATATTCGTCTCCTTTATTTGAATATTTCTTCTGTTCTATCGCATTGAAACTCTTTTCAAGACTGTTTCTGGTCTATGCATACATACATGCATATATACATTTAGTTAGAAAAAGAGAATGTATTCGTACTGCGAATAATACTGAACATAGATTATTTTAGATGTTGCAGTTGATGAGTTGGATAGATCTTCAGCTGGAACTGAAGACCTTGGTAACGTATGACTCATGTCCAAATATAATATTAGTTGTGCTGGACGTCCTCTCGTTCGTGAAAGAATTTCATTGTTACATTGGCAATATAGATATTTGCATATTCATTAGAGATAGCCAAATATTGACCACTGCCATATTTAGTCCCCACAGCATGTCCGTCAAATCAACTATAGGCAGGCCGCGTTATTGTAGCACCTGTATTTTAGCTTGTCTATTTTTCTTATCTTCGGGCCCAATGAGTACATTCAATTTATTGGATATACCAGCAACAAGCAATCAAATCATTCGAAGGTCTACACTTTTAGATTTGCATTATTTTTACATTTTTAGATTTAAATATATGTTTTGACCATCTTTTTACTTTCAGAAATGGGAGCTATATGTGTTGAGCCGTCTAGGATGGGATCTTTCATCTGTTACGCCCTTAGATTTTCTGGAGCTCTTGATTATACGTCTGCCTATTGGCAGCAAACACTTTGCAGACTTGAACATCGATAAAGTGCGCCAGCATGCTCAAGCTTTTATATCCTTAGCGGCAAAAGGTAAGGATAAATGCACATAATTCGTCTGTCAGAAAAAAAAAAATCAAAATTGGTCAGAATAGCTTTATACTCTTTCAACGTATCCCTTTATCCCTTATATATACCCTAATCCCCAATATTGGTATTTATTAATTTAGCTTCGCAAACATAACTTTTCCTCGGTGACTGATAAGAGCCTTCAAAGAGACGAACAAAATATCAAAATATCTATCTAAACATAAAGCAAACCGATTTAGCTCATGTCTCTTGTGATAAATTCAGAAATCTTATAGTTCATGTAACTTAAGTATAAAATATTTTTCATAATTATATTTTATATTGTTTAAGTTTATCTTTATTAACCAATTCTTAAACTTACTTTGCAGAACATAGGTTTTCTAAATATACACCGAGCACTATTGCGGCATCGAGCATTGCTGCATCAATAAGTGGACTTAATTGGAATTTGTGTACCGAGCATAATATACACTTTCTTTTGAGCCTTCTTACGGATTTAACAAGTGTGGGACAGGTTTGGTTAACGTTAAGCGAGACAACTATTCAATATACTAATTCACACTATTTCTTCAATGATAGGATCAACTCCAGCAGTGCATGATATTAATGGAAGCTATATTTGAAGAGCACAGTCAAAAGCTACAACCGAGAGAGAAACCGGAATTATTAAATGGATATTATAATGATCGATACTAGAATCAGCATGATCACAAACGCCAACAAACACCTATTGTGGTGTCCGCTATGCCCAACCTCTCTCAGATGTGCAAGATGCAGGCACAATCGCAAAAGGAGTTACATGAAATAAAGTCTTAAATTATGGCAACAATTGGAAAATGCGTAACACACAATATTTAAGATTTGTTTTTATATACTTTGGCCTGTCATGAATGAATTCCGCCGACTGGACCAGCTTCAACTCTTATACTGCTATATAAGGTCTTAAGCTAAGGAACACCGCCAAAATATACTAAATACACTAGTATGGCAACAGAAGTCTTATTAAGTTATTGTTTTAGTCGCATTTTAATCGAACACTCATCTGTCTACAATTATTATTTGTTATTCTTATTATTAAGAGTTCGCTTAATTTTATAATTGTTTACGAAACGACGCATATTTTTTTAATCACATTACGTATTTTAGCATTATTTTTACTTTGTACATACATATGTAAACATAAATCAGCGGAAAAATTGTATGTAATGAAATACATAGGAAACTTTGAGCCGAAAAATGTGAATTAAACAGAAAGGAAGCAACTAAAAACGATAAAAACAATATGAGCTTATCAATGCTCTGTTCCCAGTGTAATTTTAGCTGAAAACTGGTGGGATGTAGATTTCTTAGTTGAGGCGTTAAAGATTCCCAAACTCCTCGAAATTTAATACCAAGACATCTTTCACTGCGATTTGAAGGCAGCAATGTTTTTAATTTATATTTGAAAGAGGACATCAATAATCCAAGAAACGGAGAGACACCCGGCGTACACTGAATTTATGAGAAAAAAAAGAAAAAAAAAAAGAAACAAAATATAAAAAGGGTAAAACCAGAAAAAAGAGACTGAGTGTAAAGCGAAAGAAATCACTTATATATCTACTTTACAATATATTGAATGCAGTAAAATATGATTATATCAGCTTACATATGTATATGTATATATATAGCCAGTAATTTTATAGTACCTTAATAAGTATATCTACCACATGTAACATTGCAGAACTATTATTAAAGTTATTTTCAATTTGTAAAAGCATTAACAAAAATGTGTGTGGCCTCTTGAAAACCTTGAGCAAAGTAAACCGGAAAAACAAGTAAGAATGCTCTAACCAAAAGAGCTGGTCTACAAGTTTCTTACACTCAAATGTAAGCCGTTATGCAAGTACTACACTTTCTGCCGATCGGCGCAGGCGCTGAAGTACTTTTTCCCACAACTTCGAACTGAATTATTGAATTTTCTTACATTTATCATAGCGTCACACATTAACGCGCATAGTTATGCACACAAGCAAGCAAATTGTTGCTCCTGCCGATAGTACAGATATCAATATCGGATTACGTCTTGGGCTATAAATTGGATGTTTCTTATCTGAACTTGATGATCATGATATTTGACAATACCAGTACGGGTAGTCCTTTAAATTATGCCATGTATTTGAATCGGAAATCGATTTGTGCCGATATTCTCGAATCGGGGGACGTTATCTATCAAATTCCATTCAAAAATTTGTAGCGCTTATAGTCTGTATGCAAGCACTGAGCAGGTAACACATTGCCATATAGCGTGCTTAGTGGTTGGACCCTTCCAATAAATGTATGACCCTTTGGAACATAGTTAAGACAATTTTGTGTGTATGTTTTGCTATACATTTTAATGAATAATTATATATATTTACGCATTTCTAGATAAGAATACATTTTAAATCTCTAAAACAAATTTAAATACAATTACGGGTATATTTTACATTATTTTATGCAGTCAAACAACGTTATATGTATAAGCATATGGGGAAGCTAGAGAAATTAGAGAAGCTCGACCATACATCGACTTACATCATTTACTTACATCAATGTATAGCCGAACTTCCATAACTCAAGCTTCCTTTGTCGAATTTTCAATTACACCAACTTAATTAAGTTGCAATCGAACTTATTTTAAATAATTTTGTCTACGTAACTTACATTACTCAAAGTTTGATTCACTCAACATCTATTTGATACAGTGGTGTGATCCAGCTGACTCCAACAAAGGAACTGCCTGCAGAAGAAAGGCAGCCACATCCACATCCACATTTCACCATTAAACGTAGACAACTTTGCAAGGACACAGACAGACAGTCGGAAATGTCGTTGCTGTTGTTAATGGGATCGCGTTCATGTCTTTACTTCTATACATTTTGTGACATATATATAGTGTAGGTAGTATTGTGTGTACAGTTATAGCTGCATATATTTAAAAAAAAAATACTTTCTTTAATTCAAAGTCTCTAACTAAATTGTCAAATACTAATCTGATTCCAATTCTTTGTTAGAGAAATAACTTCTGTTCAAATTGATAGATTTTGTTTAGTTGTGTTCATTTAGAGTGCATTTTTGTATTTCTATTTGAAAAAAACTGCTGAGAGAAGGAGATGCATTTACAGTTATTTATAATTATTGTGCTAATATGAAACTTAATGTTTCGATGGGTTAAGTAAATAGCATAAACAATTTTGATCTTTTCCCTATACTTGGTATAGCTTCAAAAAAACATTTTACCGCCTATATTTAGTAGCATTTGCCACACCCTGAAGCCATTAAAAATGGGAAAATAAATATTTTCTTAAACAGAAACTTTGTCAACAGACAGCCGCTAAAAGTTTCATATCACCGACTGTTTTTTTTTTTTTTTTTTTTAGATAGATATAGAGTCGAAATGTCTAGAGATTTTTGTGCCAGCATTATTTATATGTGGACGTATGTCGACTTTTCTTGTTAGAGTCAGAAAAGCACGACTGTGTAAAACGTAAAACGTAAAACGTAAAAGTAAAAACTAAATAAAACGCAACTAAAAACTAATACTGCTGACTGCAAGATATTGTTGTCAAGTTGTTACATTTTATTTAATTAACGATATACATGTACAACTAAAAGATAAGGTAGTTACAAAATACAGCATGTTGTAGAACAGCAACGCCCAGATCCACTTTTACTCTTCTGCCTTTGATCTGTAAAAAACATAAGAAATAATCATTATAATAATATAACTTTTACTTAATCTATTAATATCTATATCTATCAAATTATGTGCAAGCATATAAATGATATCTGTCAATTTTTGAAGGACGACGCATAACTCTTTATCTGCCTCGATATATATACTTGAAGTATCACGTCTCTAGATTTACTAGAATAGAAGAAAGTTGTGCTTCTACATACGGACAGTGTCTGTGTGCCAAGAATATTTTTGGACCAAAGTCCAAATGCCGCACTAATTCTGTTAACGAAATCCGACACCTAACTAGGACCGGGTCATCAAATAAATAAGATCTTTTAAAACAATCATCAAACTAACGCATGAGAGACGTTAAATTTTGGAATAAGAGTTCCCGAATACCCCGGACAGATCAAGTTTCCAAAGTATCGGTGCATATCGATTGCCGATTGAAATTGCATTTCTAATTTGCATTGATATATTATTAATCAACTGTGCAAATTTCTCCAAGATCGGATGAGAAACACCCAAGATACAGTCCAAAAATTATTATCCTATTGGTTTAAAACTAAACTAAAACTGTTGTGAATAGGTCGAAACTTCAAAATGCCATAACTTCGTCAGAACTCAAGGCATTGTCAAAAGCAAGGGCGTTTTGATCATAGCTTTCTTTCGAGTTGATTCCTATCAACCACCTTCGAAGTCTTCATTCGTTCTAAGCTTTAAAAGACATTCTAATGAATACAAAAATAATTTTTATGGTAAATAGTATTGAAACATTTTATATGGTGTCCTTACACTCAGTGCTGTATTAGGCATAAGCTAGATTCTGATTCAGATTCATGCCACATGACGCAACTTACTTCGGAGCAGCCATATATATATATTAAGATATGTATTAGTCTTACCTTGCGAATTGGGCTCTGGTAAATTATCACGCGGTACTAAGTGCATAACAGTCGTTTTGCCTAGTGGAAGTCCTAATGCACCCAACGTTACATTGCAATGTAAAAAACGGCCTTGATAAATTAACCGTAAGATTTCTGATTTTGAAACAGCTTCTTGCGCCCAATCTAGAAAAAAAGAAGAAGAATATAATCAAATTTAAATTAATTTTTTTTTTTTTTTTTTTGTGAGAACCGATTTTGCGGTTTGTGTGAAGCTGAGGTGTGCAATAGGATGCATAAGATGCGGGGATTTCAACCAGAATCGTAATTAACGGGACACGGATATAGCCAACCTACGACGAAGATTAACTTGAACTTAGAAACGACGAAAGACAGAGGCGACAACGAAGCTGGGCAGAGGCACCTGGCCTCCGTCAAGCCAAATATCTTTTTTTGATCATAAGCGATTTAAGCAGTTACAACCCAAGGGAAAAAAATGGCTTAGGATACACATCCTCGATCTGTTAGCAGGACATTGTTGACCAAGAAGTCACCAATCTAAACTGGGAAATTTTACTAGCGGGAAAGAGTCCTCAAAACACATCCCAACAGATTGTGTCGTCTTAACTACGAAAAATGTAGTTTCCTCAATCACCAAAGATTAATGCAGGAGTTGGAGTTGATGGATGGGCTATAGGCTATGAAGGGGTCGTAATAGATCTGCCAGGTCGCAGTGCATAAATCCCAATAATAATAATAACGGTTTGTTTTGCAATATTTATTTTATTTAATTATCGATTAATATCAGCCGGCACAGAAAAATACAAAAATAAACATTAAATTAAGTGTAAATATTAAATTTAATATTTAAATTTCAAAAATTTAAGTTTTTCATATATTGCAATGAAAAAATGCGAATTCTCTAGTTCAGGGACATCGACTACGAGATACACTGTCAAATGTATTATTAAAGCCTAATTGTCAATTTCTATATATTCTCTGGCGCTCATAGTCCCTAAGATCTGGTGCATTTTTTGATAAGTTGTTGAAAATTATGTTAATTTACATTCAATGCAACCGTGCGTCCCTACATATGTTAAGTCCCTCATTAATGCGTACTAATTATGTTAAGCAACAAAATTATGTTAAGCAACAGAATTATGTTAAGCAACAGAATTAGGTTAAGCAAGAGAATTATGTGAAACATCTGAAGTTAGTCCCGAATAAACTTTGCTTGAGTACACGGCGGTAGACTTGGGTTTTATTATCTCATCCAGGCATTCCTTGACGCGGGGTTGGAGCGAAACAAACTTTATACTGATAATAAATATAGAATCTTTTTTTAAGCAAACTAAATATTATTTAACTTAAATAAATTGAGTAACTGAATTTGCTGAAGATGCGTTGTCGAGAAGGAAGTTGTTAATATTTTCACCAATTAATTTTTTATTTTTTATATAAATAAATATTTATTTTTTTGAATTAAATGCTTACAAATATCAGTAGGCACAAAAAAACTCGGATAGTGAAAAATAAATTGAAATTGTTGTGCCCACTCAAAGTCAAATCTATAACTAGAAATGTCTATATAACAGTACTTATTGCTTTATTTGATTTTTCACTTAAATAAAAAAAAAGTTCAACAAACTAGTTGCAGCACAAAAACTTTAAAAAACTTACATAAAATAAATTCAAAATAAATAATTTACTCGAACCCCAACCTCCGGTTCCGAAGTCCGACGCCGTATCCATTAGGCAACACGGCCGACATATTTCACGCATCATTTAAGTGTACTTTTATATATTTTATTTCATTCAAAAATGATCCTGTCGAAATATTAAGGATATGTGGTCGCATATCATTTGAAACAGGTCAACTTACAACATGGTCGCAGCTCTAAGCTAAAATCAACTTCTCTTAAGATGACGATGACAGATAACGAGTCATTCCTTTAGGAATAATGTCAGAAACAAGAAAGTTAACTTAAAGCAGACGCTCTGTGGCATCACAATATTCCTCGTGCTCCTATCCGTATTCACGTTTCTCAGACTGCCATCGGAGCAGCGAGAAGAAGCTTGGAATTTGATTTCTTTTTTGGTTTGGTTTGGGTAGTTTCACTGAACTCTCCAAGAGGGTGCCGACTTTGGATAGCATCACCATGGTCCGCAAGGTACTGATGCTGTCTAAGATATGTTTCCTGAATTTCGGACATGTTCTTGGTAAAGGGGCATATCATGACACGAGGTAGCGTCTGACTAAGGTGTAACGCCCAGTCGATCACGGAGCATATCGGATACCTCCGATGGTCTCTAGCCTTACCTGCACATCGCGGATCTCAGTGCAGGTGGACATAAGAGTGTAAAACGAAAACTGTCAAGCACCAGTGCCCTAATAAGAAAACTCTCGTACGCTGAGCGGCGGAACGCTGCCAACATACTGAAGAGGCGAAACGCAGGGGCTAATCCACCAGCAAGTCCTGTCAAAGAGGAGAGCTCCTCGCAGCTCCATATAGGGATCGACAAAGGCAATAAGGAGGGAAGGATCCCCCGAAACCAATGGAAATGGGTGGAAGGAGCTCTTGCTGTCCGCTGTTTCGAAATGATCATAGATGATCCCAGACCGCCACCAGTGTGTAAAGATGCTGGATGATATCAGGGAAACATCAAGGTCATCGCTTATGACGACACACACTCCATGGAAGTGCATAAAGCGGCAGTAGCGAGCGTTGGAGAGGTTTACCCGGGCCATGCTGGTCGCAGTTGACTATAGCTAAGTCCTTAGACCTCGAGCAAGGATTTGTGTACCGGCGGCAATGAAAGAGACGGACCAGGTGCTAAGAATGTTGCAGAAATTCAACCCGTCCCTTCCCACCCAAGAATCAGGCGGTGGTGATCCTGAATAAAGAATCACTATCGCCTCCCAATCGTTAAAGTGTAGGATTCTGGCGGCAGCCAGTCGTGCAGGATCCCTCTCCGGTATCGCAAACAATCGATGACGAGCTGAAGCCGGGGAGGCAAGATTTGCGGACTAGGCAGCAAGTAGTATAAGCTTAACAAAGCTCAATCTGAAGGGATGAAAAAATATGAGCCACTCTAGGAAGTCACTTCCTATCTAGTCTAACACAGTTAGAGAATATGAGACCAGCCAGAATTGCGAATTTCTTAAATGCCACTGGCTGATTTACCACCTGATCCAGCTCTCATCCGAGTGCACGGTAACATAATGGGCCAACACTGGCCAAAGTGTGTCGAACTTGGTTGGCAACCGTTAAACCTAACCTAAACTTTAATGACAGCTTTTGATATATGTAGTTATAGGTAAGGCGTAACACATGTCGTGATTAAATGAAGCTACCCATTGCAATGGGATTAAAGGAATTTTAGTTTGACTTACCTGCAGGCCAATTTTCGAAAACGGTTTGAGCAATATCACCGGCAGAATCTGATGGACTAAAAATAAATTCTTTTGTTTTACCGCTTACTAGAATCAATCGCAAGTTGATCTGAAAAAAGAAAACAAAGAGACAACCGTCAGTCTGGAGTACTCAAATATGCATGATACCTGGTAATATCCAAAATGACAGGGGCCGATATGGTTTTTAAAATTCAAATTTGATTTTCACTTATTTCCCGCCCGTAAGATCACAAAAAAAAAACAAATAAGAAATAACCTCAACTTAGGATTAGTCAGTATTCATTTGTAGTCAGTTCATTAACTTATCTTAATTTATCGAGTTGTGAGTTATCGATAAAATCGGACGGCTGGCTATATCAACATGGCTATATCGAGTCGTGTCTTCCATTCGAGAAGCGGACCTTGGGACTAAACCCAAGATTCAAATGAAAAAAATGGTAAAAAAAAAAGGAAAACAGGCAAATATTTGATCTAAATATTTATTTTAGCATTATCTTCAGGAAATCTTTAAGATTTAGTGGTTCTATGTTTTAGAGTAAATACTTTTTGAATCATATGTCAATGAGGTCTTCCGACCTCAAATCACGTTTTCAACTTTAAATGTACGATTGATTTTGGGCAAAACTATGATCAAAAAGCCCTCGCTTTTTAAAATCAGTTGAGTTTTGACGAAATTATGGCATTTTGAAGTTTCGACCTATGCCCATATATCGATATATCGATTTTCAGGCTATAAGTTTAACTTGTCTTCCGACCTCAAATCACGTTTTCAACTTTAAATGTACGATTGATTTAGGAGCAAAACTATGATCAAAAAGCCCTCGCTTTTTAAAATCAGTTGAGTTTTGACGAAGTTATGGCATTTTGAAGTTTCGACCTATGCCCATATATCGATATATCGATTTTCAGGCTATAAGTTTAACTTGTCTTCCGACCTCAAATCACGTTTTCAACTTTAAATGTACGATTGATTTAGGAGCAAAACTATGATCAAAAAGCCCTCGCTTTTTAAAATCAGTTGAGTTTTGACGAAGTTATGGCATTTTAAAGTTTCGGCCTATGCCCATATATCGATATATCGATTTTCAGGCTATAATTCTTACTTGTCTTCCGACCTCAAATCACGTTTTTAACTTTAAATGTACGATTGATTTAGGAGCAAAACTATGATCAAAAAGCCCTCGCTTTTTAAAATCAGTTGAGTTTTGACGAAGTTATGGCATTTTGAAGTTTCGACCTATGCCCATATATCGATATATCGATTTTCAGGCTATAATTTTAACTTGTCTTCCGACCTCAAATCACGTTTTCAACTTTAAATGTACGATTGATTTAGGAGCAAAACTACGAGGTCTGACCAATAAGTAATGAGACTAAGTCCATAAAATACGTATATTTAAAAATTAAGGTACATTGATGTGATCCCCTTCAAAGTCCTCCCCTCCCGCAACTACACACTGGTTCCAACGTTTCTTCCAGCTTTCGTAACATTTCTGGAAGGCTTCGACTGGAATGTCCTTTAGTACCCTCGTCACGGCGGTCTGGATGTCAGTTATGGACTCAAAATGCGTTCCTTTCACGGCCAATTTTGTTTGGGGGAACAAGAAGAAGTCACAGGGTGACATATCCGGCGAATATGGCGCTTGCAGCAACACTGCGATGTTTTTAGAGGTCAAAAACTGCGACACACTGAAGGCACGATGGCATGGAGCATTGTCATAATGAAGGAAAAAATTAAAAAAAAATTATAAAATTAAAATTAAAATTTTTCTGACGGTTTCTCGTTTCAAATTAAGTTCATCAGCCAACATTCGAATGGTTAGCCGCCGATCTTGATGCACGAGAGTGCGCACACGCTGAACATTGTTGTCAGTTCGAGCTTCAACCGGCCTCCCACTTCGCAGTTCATCCCCGACGCTCTCACGACCATTTTTAAAATCTTTATGCCATCGAAACACCTGAGCACGAATCAGGGCTTCATCACCGAACACTTTGACCAATTTACCGTACGTTTCCGTAACAGAATCGCCGAGTTTAACGCAAAATTTAATCGCGTCGTTCCATATTCGTGACACGCCTTACAAACACGTTGTCGAAAACACAACACAGCTGGAGAACTATCGAACGTACGAAAAACGCGAGCACATGTATCGATAGAGGAGGGATGGGAGATTAACCGACCGAAGTTTCAGGTTCGCAGTGTTACCACAAGCGCTACAAAATCAGTATCATTACTTATTGGGCACACCTCGTATGATCAAAAAGCCCTAGCTTTTTAAAATCAGTTGAGTTTTGACGAAGTTATGGTATTTTGAAGTTTCGACCTATGCCCATATATCGATATATCGATTTTCAGGCTATAGTTTTTACTTGTCTTCCGACCTAATATTACGTTTTCAACTTTAAATGTACGATTGATTTAGGGGCAAAGCTATGATCAAAAAGCCCTTGCTTTTTAAAATACGTTGAGTTTTGACGAAGTTATGCCTTTTTGAAGTTTCGACCTATGCCCATATTCATATACGATTTTCAGGCTATAGTTTTTACTTGTCTTCCGACCTAAAATCACGTTTTCAACTTTAAATGTACGATTGATTTAGGGGCAAAACTATGATCAAAAAGCCCTTGCTTTTTAAAATACGTTGAGTTTTGCCGAAGTTATGCCTTTTTGAAGTTTCGACCTATGCCCATATACCGATTTTCAGGCTATAGTTTTTACTTGTCTTCCGACCTAAAATCACGTTTTCAACTTTAAATGTACGATTGATTTAGGGGCAAAACTATGATCAAAAAGCCCTTGCTTTTTAAAATACGTTGAGTTTTGCAGAAGTTATGGTATTTGAAGTTTCGACCTACCATACGGTGGCTCGAAGCTAATTCTGATCAGGGTCAAAGAAAACAAGGAATTGCCTGCCATAAGCTAACCATTCATTATTTTTCAGAAATTCCAAAGACAGATGGTAGGTATATATATTAACCACTAAAATTAATATATGACCCCAATACACTGGGGTTTCCCCACCCGCTAGGTAGAGTTATGTAAAAAAGTACCCTATTTTGAGGGGAAATTTTATTTGGATCAGTATAAATAAAATAATATATTTGCATCATAAAAACTTAAATAAGGATGTTAATACTTAGTATTATATCCTTTAGCCTTAACCACTTCCCTTAACCTATTATTCATGGAAGATACCAGCTTCCTGGTAGCTTCTGGGCTGATTCTGCTCCACTCATCCCGCAGAGCATTTTTGAGGTCTTCTTTGCTGGATATGCTGTGTTTCCGGATCTTATTTTCCAGCAGAGCCCACAAATTCTCAATAACATTTAAATCTGGGGACCGGGCCGGTGGAATTATCACGTGGGGGCGGTTCCTCATGAGCCAGGACTGTACTATCGTGGCCTTATGCTTGGGATCGTTGTCCTGGTTGGACCGGAAATTACGTCGGATTCCTACCTTCTCGGCACTTTGGAGTAAATTTTCCTTTAGTATGTTGAAGTACACATTCTTGTCCATTGTTGTTTCAAAAATCACAAGATTTCCGAATCCGGCTGACGAGATACATACCCATGCCATGTCACTTCCTCCACCGTGCTTGACTGTTGCCTTTACGTGTTTGGGATTCAGGTCAGTATTGGACTGTCGCCACACATAATTCCGTCCGTCCGAGTCAAAAATGGTCAATTTGGACTCATCTGCAAATATGACTGTGGTCCAGAACTCCAAATCCTTGTCCAAGTGGTTTTTGACCAACGTCATCCAAGTCCCTTTATTTTTGGCGTTTATAAAGGACTTTTTTCGTGGTACTCGGGCATTAAAGTCATGTTGGCGCAGAAACCTGCACACAGTTTCCACACAGCACTTTTTCCCCATTTCATCCTGCACCTGATGAGCCACTTTTGGAGCCGATAGCTTGGGATTTCCCCTTATTTTCCTGGTGATCCTTCGCTCCTCCTCTTCGGTGAAAATCTTGTTTGGTGCCTTTCTGACCTTGCCCTCAATCCGATTTGAGTCGACGAAGCGCCGAATGATGTTATACACAGTTGAGTTGCTCAGATTGACCATTTCAGCTATTTGACGATGTGAATTTCAGTTTTTGTGGTGTTCCAAGATGAGTTTTCGTAGTTCAATGGTAGTCTGTTTGTTCATAGTCCTTTTTGGCTTATTGCACCCGAGATGCAGGATGAAACTAAACTGACTACGAAGGATTGATCTATTTATACCGAAAATACTCAACTTTAGTTTAAAAATCCGGGTTTTATGGCAGCCAGGTGTCCACAATGTACCTGCTCCAAATGAAAAACGTGCCTAAAAGTATGCTACATTTTTATAATCCTACCTAGCAGGTGGGGAAACCCCAGTGTATTGGGGTCATATATTAATTTTGGTGGTTAATATGTGTACCTACCATCGGTCTTTGGAATTTCTGAAAAATAATGAATGGTTAGCTTATGGCAGGCAATTCCTTGTTTTCTTTGACCCTGATCAGAATTAGCTTCGAGCCACTGTATATCGATATATCGATTTTCAGGCTATAATTTTAACTTGTCTTCCGACCTCAAATCACGTTTTTAACTTTAAATGTACGATTGATTTTGGGGCAAAACTATGATCAAAAAGCCCTCGCTTTTTAAAATCAGTTGAGTTTTGACGAAATTATGGCATTTTGAAGTTTCGACCTATGCCCATATATCGATATATCGATTTTCAGGCTATAATTTTTACTTGTCTTCCGACCTCAAATCACGTTTTCAACTTTAAATGTACTTTACTTTACTACTTTCACTAAGTAATATTTTGTATATGTGGGTATTAGATTAATATTTTCTATTTTAAAATAATAATTGTTAGAATAGCGATTTGCTGGATGCGTGCTGACTCTCTACTCTGTGCTTGTTCCCGGAAGGTTCTTTGATTCTCATTTCAAGGATTTTGTTGAAATGAAATTAACGTTTCAGCCACAAGCTTGATATTCCACTCATTCAAAACTCTATCTAATAAATAAGAATCGCTCGACATGCACTACGATATGTTCTGATCATATATACACCTACAGTGTCTCACACTTCATTTCAACCAATGTCAAAGAAAAAACGTAATTGCCTGCCATAAGCTATTTATTCATTATTTTTCAAAAATTCCAAAGACCGATGGTAGGTACATATATTAACCACCAAAATTAATATATGACCCCAATACACTGGGGTTTCCCCACCTGCTAGGTAGACTTATAAATAAATGTTGCCTACTTCCAGGTGTAGTTTTCATTTGGAGCAGGTACATTGTGGACACCTGGGTGCCATAAAACCCGGATATTTTACCTAAAGTTGAGTATTTTCGGTATAAATATACCAATCCTTCGTAGTCAGTTTAGTTTTATCTTGCATCTCGGGTGCAATAAGCCAAAAAGGACTATGGACAAACAGACTACCATTGCACAACGGAAACTCATCCTGGAACACTTCCAAAAAGGATATTCACATCGCCAAATAGCTGAAATGATCAGTCTGAGCAACTCAACTGTGTATAACATCATTCGGCGCTTCGTCGACGCAAATCGGATTGAGCAATTACTTTTGTTCTATGACATTGGTTGAAATGAAGTGTGACTCACTGTATACCTCGCTATAAGGCCACTCTTTATACGGCATTTCATTATAACGGCCCTCTTCAATTAAGGCACGTTTTCGATTTACGGCCTAAAATGCTTCGCTACAACGGCAAAAAACGATCCTGACTTCGAACGTAGCGATAAAGTTTCTCGAGGACTTAACTCAGCCATTAGCTGATATCAATCACCGAAGAACGAAATGGACAAGATGGCAAGACAAACAACGTTCGACAATTTGTTTAAGCCAGGTCTATCCTTACCAGTGAAAAATGATGACGACAGTGGTCTACAGGATGCCATTTCTTCATCTTACATATTTAACAAATTTGGAACCGATCCCAATGAATTTGTATTAGAATAGTTGATTCCTTATACGGCTTTTGGTATCGGTGTATCACCAAAACACATCTACCTCAATTCATACATATGTTTATCAGAGAGGTGCCAGAAATTTGAGTCAACCAACTGGGCCATAACGCATTTCAAAATATTTCGCATCTTGTGCATAATTTCAAAAGATTTTTGTGCATGGTTTAATCAGATATGCATCGTAAAAATATTAATTATTCAATTTGCGTCTTTCTTTGTGATCATAGTCGAATATCGAAGGTATATATGCTATATTCATTTGGTGCAATGTTCGCCGCCGTTCCCATGTTGGAATATCAACAATCTTGCGTTTCAAATTCTATAAAAGGTAATCTGGCGAACGGCATCGCATCTGTTGTTTGTTCCAGTAGCGCTCATGTGGTGGGTGATTCTACGCGTCGTGCTTGTGCGAAGAATAAAGTTAAATCAATCATATCAATGCATGAATGCATGAGCTGGCCATGAACAAAGCAAATTTACTAGCATTTTATACATTTGTTTATTTTGGAGAATGGAAAATTGAAAATTCAATATTTTTTCAGAAAATGAAACAAAAAGATTTCATAGAATTCAACTAGTTTAATGTTTTAATCTTAAAACAACAACAAAATTAACAAAAGTTGATAACACTCAAAAATAAATGCAATAAGTTTAATTCATTTCAGTTTTCCAAAATTCTGTTAGGTCGCTTTTGTTTTTGAAATTAAATTATATATTTTTACAGTCCTCAACAGTTATAGAATCCCAAACCTATTGCTTTTTACGTAAATTACTATTTATTATTGCTCATATGTTCTATATATTGTTGAAATGTGTATTCCGCAATCGGGCATCTTTAATATTGATAAAATAATATTTTCTGCTCAAATTTGTAAGAGTTGTCCAAACACTTTTTGCTGAAAAGCATCGCCACACCATAAAACATAAGCTTTATTGCTCGCTTAAGGGTAGTCCCCTTATGAGACGTGTTCTATCGTATCCAGTGCAGATATCTCATTTGCAGACATTACCCCTTATCCATAGGAGACGCCTCCTTTTTGGGGTGGATGTTAGCAAGCACCTTTGAATTTGAAATATGCCTTTCAGCAAGATGAGGTTTTCGCTCGAGCCGCTTCAGCAACTTTAGGAGAATGATATTGAAAGCCTTCATTAATTTGTGATTTGTGATCCAGATAGAAAACTTGTCAGTAAACATAAAATTACTCACAGAGTACGGTAAAAAGTTGGAAAATGTTTAACACTAAAACTTCAGAAAACTTTCGTCATTTTATTAATACCTTCGAAAAATGAAATAATGTGTATATTTGATATTAAGGAAGGTATTAATCAGCTTTAATTAAATATTAATTGTTGCTGTATGAATTATTAATGGTTAATTCCATGTACCAACAAATTGTACTATTTGCTATGTTTTTATGTACGAAACATTGACATTTGATATGATATTAGAGGTCATTAAATTACCTTTCCAGAAAGTATAGTCTGGGTAGTTATTCAAAAAGTACTATTATCAAAATGGTTGTCGTACGAATTAATAGTGGTTTGGGTTTATATATAATAATGACAAACGCTTGAAATATTTTCTAACGTGATAACTAAATGCATAACTATTGATTATAATTTTATTTAATTCTTAAAACGCATTTAGAGAGACTTCTCCGACTCAATATATATTCTTGATCAGCATCACTATCAAACCAATGTATTATTTTCGATATTATAAAATAAATATATATATATATATATATATATATTGAGCTGGACAATGATAGTTTCTGTATTGACTCTGTTTGCAACAGGTATGAATTTATTATTTTCATTATATTAAAGACTTTACTGCAGTTTCAAATAATATTAATTGGGCCAAGGACATCACTACAAGGCTAAGGATAGCATTGTCACACACGTATTTGCGACATATATTATTTGGCATTTTACATATCATATCACAAATTCGCCAAATGGCCAAAATTATCAATCAATGTTAAATGTTGTAAGGATGTTGATGGACAATGTGTACAACTTACTTTGTCAGATGGAATAGTCCGTGTCATCTTCAGTGTAATCAATGGAGTTACGTTGACTTTAGTGGTTGTACTGCACGAAGATGATGGTTCCTCCAACGAAGAAGTAACCGAAGTTGATGGGGCAGAAGAAATCGAAGTATGTACATGCTGTCGTTGCGCCAACTCATTGGAGTTCGAACAGCGGTAATTGGATGCCTGCTTTTGCAACACATAATGACGCTGCTGTTGGTGGACGGCCGCTCTAACAGGTGGAGCCTTATTACATGTTGTCAAGCATGAGGGAGGATTTAGCATCGAGTGCGCTGCAGTGGTAGATGTGCTCGTCTCAGAGGCATCAATACTTAACGAGTCCAACGAACCATCCGATAATTTGTTTAGTTTTGTAAACGTCAGCTGATACTGATGGAGGCCTATACTGTTGCTGGGAACTATGGCTGTGGTAGTTGAAATTATCATATTCTGTTTATGGTAGTCCTGTTTCGAAGGTTCCGTTGCAGGCGTTCCATTAGACGATGAAGATGTAGATAACATGGCGCATTTAACATAGACTTTGATAACAATTTGCTTTTTTTTATGCACACCACCAACTCAGGGTCAGAAATCAACTACTTAGTGAGGGATTAAGTGCACAGCTGTATTATGAATTTTTTTTACATTCATCCGAGATTTTTTAAACTCATTTTGAACGATCTGTGTAACAATTAATTGGCTAAGTTCAAACGGTATTTGCTAAAATTGAAAAGGACATAAATTAGATAATATGATATTATTATTGCATTTCGAAATGGGAATTGTACCTGTCTGATGTCCTTATAGTATGTCCCACTTGACCAGCAAATGCGACTTGATTAAATTAATTTTGCAACGCAACACTCTCGAAGCACAGACAACTAATGCTAATTATTGGCAGCGGCGCCACTTATTTGATCTACTTTGAATTTTGCTCTTTCATATTATTGTGCACATCGTATAAATATATATGCATGTATATGTTTACGGAACTTGCTCCCATACATAATTATGTATGTAAATAGATACACACTTGTATATAAATGAATGCACGCGCACGCGCATCCATGTCACGAAAATATTATGTTCACAGAAAAAACTACAATATGTAACACATATTGCTTTACTTGTATCAAGTTTTATTTATTATTATTTACTTCTTTTGTCACTTTTATGAACATTTCTTTAGTTTATGATCTATGTCATTTCAAGCAAAACTTTTCGCTCAGCAAAAAAAAGGTTTTTTCACAACAGAGTTATTTAAGCAATGTAAATAGTCCTCTATGTACATACATACATAAGTATGTGCATATGTCACTAATAAATACAACTTTTAGTGAGACCAAAGTCGTGAAGCAATTAAATCCACAGATTTCATCTGCATTAATATGTCGATATGGCACTGTGCTCAGATGGAAATAAAAAAAATTATCGATAACAAAAACTTTCGATCTGAAACAGGGAAATTTTTAATTTTTTCCGGTTCCCTCACTGTCCTTACAGATAGATTTTGTGAAGCTGTTCGACGATGTCAAAAGAACAAAATTGATAAATTCTGACAACCATTTCCAAATCAAAATACAATAAGTATCGTGTGTGTTGACACATATTTTGGGAATTCAATGATTGGTATTTATTTTCATTCTGAATTCGACAAGCAATTTAAACAACTTCAAATTCATTTCTGAAAGTTGTTATAAATAATTTATTGTGGGACTTACGGTGTAAATATAAATCGCTTGCTTGATGTGTTTTTTGGAGGTGATGTAAACGAAATACTTAAATTTTGAAGGATGGAAATTAATTTCTCCAAGAAGTTAACATCGAGAAAGTGTTTGGACACAGGAAAAAATGAATATTTTCTCATTTCATTTGCATACAAATGAGTTTATTTTTTACTTAAAAAATAAATAAGAAATTAACACGATTCATTCGATGATACCTAATTTCAAAATTTTTGTATTTATTATTAAGTTGAGCGAAATTGGGGATCAAGCCGAAACGAAAATGTTATTCAGAAACCGGAAATTATTTTTGAAAAATTTTAATTCAAAGTAAAAAAAAAAAAAATTGCCAGCGTTGACGGGAAAATAGCTAAACTGACAACACAGTTACCAAAAGGTCAATTTATCGATTCATCGTTTTAGTCATATTTATTTGTTCGTGAACTATAATAACCATTCGTAGTTCATTTAGAAATATGTTTTTAATAATCTTACAAAATGTTTAAGCAAGCATTCAAGCGATATAAAACAAAAACAGATACACCTGATCTCCAAGAAGTAATTGACTTTGACCATTATGAAGCAACAAATTTCGACAGTGGCTGTCATAACGTAAGTAGATCCACATGTCAGCGGTCAGCAAGCCAATAACAACATACATATAAAATATATACTTATGTATATACAAATATATGTACAAATATACATGCATATCCACATATGTGTGTTTTATATGCGATTGTCTCCAGCTAGAATTGGTGAAGCCGGCGATAGTCTCTGAAATACAGATAAGTTCAAGTCTACGAGTGCCGGCTGGCTTGCAATCACCAAATGTTTGGCGGTGTTACACGCTTGAAAATCATCCTGGTCTTTTGGTTATACGCAATCCATTTACACCCACGGCCCAACGGTATTGGATAGCTCGAAGTCTTCGCGATTACCCGCAAGCGCCAAACTATGTTAACTTGGATGCGAAACATTTTTCCGTCACTGCAGTATCCAATTGGTGGAGAGAGTTACATCAGTGCGCTCCCAAAACTGTTAATCAGCGTCTTAAGACAGCGATGCGTTGGACCACATTGGGATATCATCACAACTGGGACACCAAGGTATACGATGAGGCAAAGCGCACTACGTTCCCAAGTGACTTGAGTAGTCTGTGCCAATATTTTTCTCTTGTGCTTGGATACGAACCTTTTACCCCACAAGCTGCTATTGTTAATTACTATCCGATTGGCACTACTTTATCTGGTCACACGGATCACTCGGAGTTGAACCTTGCAGCACCACTTTTTTCATTTAGGTACATATGTCGATATTTCTATATACATATGTATATATATAGATGTGTGCAAACAATTCTCACCTATATTCTTAATGCAGTTTCGGACAAACTGCTATTTTTCTTATAGGTGGCATGACACTAGAAGAGCAGCCAACAGCTTTATATCTACGTAGTGGAGATGTTTTAGTAATGTCAGAGAAATCTCGACTTTGTTATCATGCAGTACCACGAGTTATGAAAGCACACAAAAAGCCATGGAATGGAAACTCCAAAGAGATGCATGAGGACCCCCTTGACACTTCAATGGATTCAGAATTATACAATCAAGTTAAGGACGAGTGCTTTTGGATGCCATTTGAATGCTATATTAACGATTCACGCATAAATATTAATGTGCGTCAAGTCCTGCCCTCGGATCTTTCACAAATACATATCTAAAAATGTTGGTACAATATAACCGATTGTTATCCGTTTGCCAAATTTACCCTTGTAGAACGGAGGTAATGTGCAGACACTGAAATTTTATTCCGGAACCGAAATATTATGTTGTTGTGCATTTGTAACGAATTTTGTTTATTTATTTTCGGTGTCTCGTCTGGCTGTGTCTCCAGTGGCAGCTTATGATGTGGTGATCCGATGATGATGAGTTCGATCAGCTCAATATTTGGTCAAAAATATATAATTAAAAGTCTGACAACGGTTTTGATTAGTAAAAAATATAATTCTTTATTCAAAGACACGTCTTCTCAGATTGGTGTACAAAATGTAACATTTGATTATCATTTGTTTTGGTAAATTTTTGTATTTGTACAAAGAATAGCTTATTATTACTATTGACAATATTGTTACTGATGTTAAGCTTATGATTAATAAGGTATTGTTTATTCTTGCATGTTCTCTTATGAGTTCTTTAGTTTGTAGGAATGCTAACAGCTCTGTTTTAGTAATATTATTACTGATATAAACGGTTTGTGCAAAATCTGATATCTGGATATCTTCTAATTGGACAGAACAATTGGTTGCTTTGATAATGTTATTTCCTACAATTTCCATCTTTTGTGGTATACAGTTTTGATTAAGTCTGACTTTAGGTAAGTTCCAAGTTAATATTACATTCGGTTCTATGAAACTAATTTCATAGTTTTTTCTCGTTTTTTTGTATTTACATTCAACTTTCGTTTGTTTCAAGATACCGTTTATACATTTGTTTGTTATTAGTTTCTTTTCTGTCGCTGAATAAGTTTTATTCTTGTGTAAATAATATTTATCACTAATAGTTTCAGTTAAAATATTCTTTTCTTCGTCTGGATATGGTATTATTGAATATAAAGTTTCTTGTGACAGAGTTTTCGGTATTTGTGATATTATTATAATTTCATTTGTCTTGGGTTTTATCCAAGTTGATGTTTTTATATTTAACAATTTTTCTGAATCGACATTTAATAAATGATCATGTTTTAGTAATTTTGGGTTAAAAATTCCCAATCTGGTCAGTTGCATCCCCATCTCGATATCTTTGATGTATTCAGTGAATTGTTCTAAGCTAAACAGTAATAAACTTAATTTTGTGTTCCGTTGTGACATTTCTGTCATGCCGTCCATTATTTCTATCCCATGATTGACTGCTTCTATGACTTTGTTTAGTTCGTTTACCTGCATGCTATTAGCCTCTAAATCGTCTATTTTTTCGGTAAGTTCTGTTTTGTCGTCTTCAGTTAATGTGCCAAATAAATATTTGTAACCTTTTCCTACTAAATTTAGGGGTCCTCGTTTCTGTCCTTTGATTATTTTTATTCCGTTCATTTCTCTATGAAGTTTTTCTACTAGATATTCTATTTCGGGTATAGCACTGAAATCATGTGTCTGAGATATTAAATCTTTTTCAGTATTTTCGGTTTTTGTTAGGTTTACTGTTAGGCAATGGTATTCGAAATCGGAGGGTATGCTCAATGAGCCTGTTTTAAATATAACGTAGCCGTTTTGTGCTTTTACTTGGTTTACTTCTATATTTTGGGTGTTACTCTGAGTTATTGTCAGCGTTAGTATTATCATTATTAGCAGATGGACCGGTAAATGAATCTTCCGTAGTTGAATACTTCCTCCAAAATATGTGCTGTAAACTCTTCTTAGTAGATCCTCACAAGGTGTTTGTGTTTTGAAGGTGGAAATTAGTATGCTCCGTAGTGCTGCCCAATCTCCTGGTAAGTGCCTTAGTGCTGTCCTCATAACTTCTCCATGTAACTGCATCTGGATTGCGCTGTACATTATTAATGTTTGCCTTGCGTCAACGCTTGGGAAGAGTTCCATTATGAAGTCGATCCTTCCTATAAAGGCTCCCAGTTCGTCCGTTTCTCCACCGAAGATTGGTACTTGGCGGATTTGCCCGAGTGCTTGGTTCAATGTTGCTTCCAGCATCATTTTGTTTTCTTTGTTTTTTTTATGAAGGTTTATTGTACACAAAAAAAATATTCTTATTTATATGTTCACTTTAAAAAAAAAAGATTTTCAAGGATCACGGGGTCCTTATGCGGATAACAGTTTTTTTCGCGGAACACTAGTACGTTTTCCAGAAAGGACTACGACGTTTCACGATATTTCTTTTTTATCCTACCGGCTGCGCCAATTAAAAGTCTGACAACGGATTTGATTTGTAAAAAATATAATTCTTTATTCAAAGACACGTCTTCTCAGATTGGTGTACAAAATGTAACTCTACTTATGCTAGTGGTTTAATCTATAAGGAAACCTCGCACTTGCTTCTTCAGCGGTGTTGTAGCTGAGCCGCTGTAGCTGAGTCGCTGTAGCTTTGTCGCTGTAGCTGAGTCGCTGTAGCTTTGTCGCTGCTGTCCCATTGGTGAAGGTGTCGAATGGCCCGCTTGGGTCTCACGCTAGCCCACTTGTAGAATGCGCTGACGGAGTCCAATGGTGGTGTCGGTTGTCCGTTTGGGTCCCACGATGGACTTCTTGTGAAATATGCTGACGGAGGCGCGTGTCGTATTACTCCATGCGCCTTTGGTTGCGATCGCTGGTTGCTGTTGGGTTTGTTGTTGACGAACTATGCTATTGTTGTTGCTGTGAGTGTGGAAATGAGGGATCTGCGTGATCTGAATATGTCACCATATATTTTTAATGCAAGAAAAGTCTTTGACCTATTGTTCCTATGACAGCTATATAATACAGTGTTCCGATGCAGTCGCCTCACTCGTCATGAGTAACCGAAATTCAGACAGACGGACAGTTATATATACTCTATAGTCTCGTGGACGTCATCTTCAATACTTTGGAAACTTAATTGATTATTTATAATAGGCTCTACAAGGGTATAAAACAACCGAGTTAAAGCGTGCTTGAATTTTGAAAAAATGCTTATTCATTACTTAAAACAAATGTAAAGTTTTTATACTCTTTTACGGAAGGAATAAAATTATATTGGTTTTGTGCCATGTCTGTCTTTGAGAAATTCTCAAATACCCTTCACACAAGCGTTTAGTTCAAAATATGCACATATAAGTTAAGACGCGCAGCAATGTGTCGATCGAAACCACACGCCCAAGACTAGAACTGCAATCTCAGGCTGAATGGTAGCAGCTGGCATCACCAACAAAGACCGGAGCTTGGAGAGATAGTTTGAAATGGTTTAAGTTCACTCAACTTTATAGTGATATGAATAAATTAAATGATATGGGCAAATAATAATTTTAACTGATAAGAACAATAAAATATCAATAATAAATATAGAGAAAGTGAATTCGTCTTAATTGATATACGGAAACGGCTTGCGCTTGCTGCTGTGAGTTATGGCTAATACAAAAATCGAATTTCTCTAGCAGACAGCGATTACTCTCGGTAGGTATACCCAAGCAAGGTACTCTTCAAGTTTTGTGACTATCTTTAAAATTGTGGGTGGTATACGGTTTTATCGATTTTCGCTTTCAGCAATATTGCTCATGGAGATTAAAAGGCCGCGGTCCCCTCGATACTTACCAGTAATATACCAACCAGATTTGATGACTAACTGAAAAACTGCAGAAGATATAGCTTTTCTTTGTTGGAGAATTGTTCTGCGTCATTTTCCAATTCGCGACGTTTTTGATTGTCGCTGGGGACGCCAAGAATCCTCCCCTTAGCCCAACTGGGGACCCACTTCAAAAATAACCTTAACCTCACGAATACATGGCGACCTCTCCGACCTCCTGTTAACAACCAGAGTGAACAGAATCTGGGGAAAATCCTTAATTTCAAGACACAAGTTCAAAAATTGTATAATTAATCTATCGCTTTGATGACTTACTCTATATATCTATATGGCGTGGCCGAGAATTTTGTTTGATCTTTGAAGGAGCGCCCACCGACTTTGTCATTATAAATGAAATACATATCGTTTATTTTTATTTTAGCTTGGTAAAAAAATCGTACGAATTTGTGTATGTATATTTAATATATCAGGTTTATAGTCTAGTCTATAGCTAAGAAAAAAAAATATAGTTCGTAAGTACACATAGTCAGACGGACATTGCACAACACAAATTAGGTCCTCTGCCTTAGAGATCAGTATTATAATATAAAATAAAAAATTATTTCGAGGAAGCAAAACAAAAAAAAAAACCCTAACAGGATTTGAGCGGCTTTTGGAAAAAATAAAAATACATTTTTTCAGTTATTAGCAATGTTTCTATTATCATTTTCTTCAAAACTATATACATTATCGCCATAAATGAAATTACAATCTGAAACACATTATAATGCACGACTGGAATGGTATGGTATGATTCCACAAGTTGCTGAATGATAGCATACAACAATTGTATTTATGATTTAATAGCTTTTTTTTTGTTGTTTATTTCTAATTATATATACGTATATTGTATGTCTGCATGTGTGTATGTGTGTGTGTATGTATGTACATCTGAGTATAATTATGTCCTCGAATTAGTTGTGTGTGTGTCAATTGAAATTTCACATTATACAAATAATACAAATGCTAATAAGTTTATACTTGTATTTGCAAACTTAAATATCTAATGTAAACTAATAGGTATTCGGTGATTTTATAAGATTAAAATCTTATTTATGAATTTACGAGTATGTTTCATGTCGGCGTCTGATTCTTTCTGCGGGTAGACGTAAATGGGAAGCAAACTTGTTACAAAAATGGGTTTGGCTCGCAAACAAAAACAAAAAAAAACCAACTCGCTCTTTTTTTGTATTGATATAAGGTAAAAATGTTACCCCACCTTTTAACTATGACCATTTGATCCAGTCACATTAAAATTAAAATAATAAATATTTAATTATATTTTGTATATTACATAAGCGTTGCGCTTACTAACTTGGTTTGTTTTCGGGCTAAGGTTGTGATGAATAGAGGTAGGGCAAAAGAGTAAAGTACATAAAATTGGGATGAAGTAATTGAAATTTTAAAAATTTCTATAATTTAAAACAACTATTTATAGTTTCCTAGTAAATTATCATCGACTTAGCGTTACTGGCGGCGCTGGTGGTATACCTATGACGTTTCCAGGCACAGTGGTGTTATGGCTAGCACCAATACCAGACGCATTTGCCACTATACCCATGGTGTGTTCAGGTTCTTTTTTTGATGTTACCGGATGACTCAGGGGATCTCCTGTCATCATGTGCTGTACTGCCATGTTCATCGTAGGCGGCGCCGGTCCCTTCACGATTCCGATTGAAGCCATTTGTGTTTGAGAGGTTTGTGAAGACGGTGGTGCATTTGATTGTGCAATTACGCCTACAACTGGTGGCGGCTGCATTCGGAGATGTGTGGGAGGTGGACCCAAAGGGCCAACCGACGGTGGCGGTATGGGACTTGGTTCCTTACCCCTCAGATGAGCCGCTGATTGCGCCGCATATATGCTTAAGGCTTTTTGCCGCTCTTCGGCTTCATGCCGTAAGGCAGCCTCCATAATGGGGTTATAACGCAAAATGGGTGCATATGGATCACGATACGAATCAATACCCCACGCAGGCCCTGGTGGAGCAAAATGTGTTAATGGGCCACTGACACCTAATGTAGGTGGCATCATCTGGCGGGAAAAATGTGATGCTGGTGGCGGTAAGCCGTGTCGTCCTGTCACCATGAAATTAGCATGATGATGTGCAGCAACGGCTACATTCGCCTGAACAGCTACCAGTGAAGAGGGATGATAGCGTGGATCCCCAACTCCAGCTGCACTCGATGCACGCATGATCATCACATCTTGCTCCTCTTTTGTGCGGGGATGTTCTTCTTTGATGCGTATCTCTGGGTTATGTTCACTAATGCTACGATGCGGTGAGCGATCACGTTGTGTAGCTGAGGATGCTACAGCTGCCGCCTGCTTATTGCTTTCGTTGATTCGTTGTTGCTGCAGCATACGTTCCCGTTCCATTTCTCGTCGCTCTATTTCACGTCGCTCGCGTTCCTTTCGCTCTCGTTCACGTTCTCGTTCTCTTTCACGCTCCTGCTGCTCGCGCTTTAATTTTTCTTCTTTTTCTTTGCGTTCGCGCTCTTCCCGCTCTCGCCTCTGCCGGTCGCGTTCCCTCTGTTCACGTTCTCGCAATTCACGCTCTCGTTCCCGCTCCTCTGCCTCACGACGTGCATTCTCAAGCGCGGGATCGGTCTTGATGGGCCAACCACCTGGACCACCGGCAGAAACAGGATGATACGGCATAGAGCGTGCCATAGAACTAGTTCTGCAAAATAATCAAATTTATGAAATTAATACAAATGGCATATTTATGAAATTTAAATTGGAAACATTAAATTTAATTAATTTAATTCAACAAGTTTAAGTTTAAGCACTAATCGAGAATGTTCTTGAATGGATACACTGCAACGTGTGTTCAACGTGAAGTTTTCTCTTAAGCTAACCGTATTCTTTCGAATTGAATTCGGAATATTGAGAGGATGAAGAATGTTCTAAGGATCTTGGCTGCTCCTAAGTTTGCCATCATTGACAGATTAGGCAGCTAAGGTGTCGATACGTTTCCTGGCAAATGCAGGGCAGAAGCAGAAGTGCTTGGGAGATTCTTCCTCGTCTTCTCCTTTGCAGCGTCTGCAGAAATCATTATTGGGCAACTGGAATCTGTTGGCGTGTTTGCCAACCAGCCAGTGTCCCGTTATGGCGCGAATTACTGCAGTCATTACACCAGGTGTCGGTCGTTTCACCTATTATCTTCGCTTATTTGGAGCTTACAGGTTAGCCAGAGACATGCAAGGTATATGCATCTTATCAGTGAGGAGGAGTACTAGTGTGCCTTTCCTAGCTAGCTCGCCCACCTTGCAATTGCCTTCAATGTTAGGCTGATGACATGCTGCTGGGCAATCTCATGCAGAGATCTGCGACAGCTTATTACCGATATCGAGTTTGCCGATATCGCACAGATGGATTTTATATCCGCTTCGCTGTCAATACATATATATTAACATTGCCTGATCTTATGTTATGGGTTTTCCGGCAGTTAAGTGCTTTTTTTATGGCTATTACTTCTGCCTAGAAAACACTACAGTGTTTCGGAAGGAGGGACGAATAGGCGGAAAAACGGACTGATTACGAAAGACTATATTCTGTCCGTTACAATTAAATTTAAATATATATATAATATTGATCAGGATCAGCAGCCTAGTCGATGTAGCCATGATCTGCGTGTGGTAGCTTCTAACTCTTATAGTCTCTGAGATCAACGTGTTGACACAGAAGGTCGGACGGACAGACAGAAAAGGCAATATCGACTCGGCAGCTGATCCTGATTAAGAATGGGATCGGAGATGCTTCCGTCTGCCTCTTACATGCATTTACACCCTTTTTGAGCTATATTTTGATGAAGGATGAAGAGAGAGTTATATGACACATATTGGAAAGGTATTCAGATTTACTTACCTCCATGCATCCAAATGTCCACCTAATGCCATATCGCGTCCGAAATGCGTCAGACCAGCAAATCCAAATGAACCTACGTACCGGCCAAATGGGGAAACCGCTGTGCCTGTCCAAATACAATGACAACATATAAATGGGTTGATGACCGGCTGGTTTATGAATGTGAAACTTACCGATATGACTAGGTGGTGCCCCAATAAAACTAGCAGCTAATGGCGAAGCTTCAAATGGCGATCTGGCGTACGTCGTACCTGGCGTCAGTTCACCTGACCGATGCATTAGGTGTGGTGATGTTGAACTTAAGGTCAACGCGGGGGAAGGCTTCATACCACCAAGTGCTGTTGCAGATCCACTTGCCGCCACAACAGTGCTACTTGCCGCTGAAGCAGCGATGTTGTTTGCAGGCATGCCAATGCCTCCGCCGACCACATTGTTTATGCTAACTGCGTTGCCAGATACAACAGTGGTCCCCGGATTGACATTGCCACCGGTGCTGCTAAGACTAGGGCCAACAACTTGTTTCTCAGAATTTTGCTTGTTTTGGTGATAGTAAATTTCCCACGCAATGCGCACATGCATAGCATTCCAACGTCCAGTTTTCTGATTAATAAAAAAGATAAAAGGGAAAGTATTACAACAAGAGCATTTGCAACAAATCAGACACCAACAACTTGCAATGCAGCACACAATGCAACTTGAATACAGAGTGTAAAATGATGCAAGCAAAAAATACAAAATAATAAATTGTTCTCAAATTTCTGCGATCTGCTTTTATGCATTTCCAATGCAAGAAGTCGTAGAGGTGAATCAGAAAACTAAACTGCGATCGAGACGATCTCTCTACTGAGTTACACAAGGGATATATAAATAATAACAGAATAACACTGATCAGATCCAGATCATTTTTATCCATTGACGATGGCATATTCAAATTTCAAAATGTCTCTTATAACATTTTTTGACCGAAGACATTTAATTTAATAAATTGAATCAAATTGAAAATTGTTAAATACGTTTAGCATTTGGTAAATCGCGAGGAAGGATTACAAGGATTCTCTAAACGGGAGTTGTTCTTACCTTTGGTGCGAATGAAGTCAAGTGGTTTGGTGGCATAAATGGAGTAGGCCCACCTAAACCAGCATGCAAGAGCCCTGCTGGACTATATCCCGAATAACCAGGAGGGAGGCCGATGCCTGCACGATAAAATTGCGGGTCAACGGCGGTAATTTTGGGAATGTCTTTAAATAGTGGTGGTGGAAAAATCTGTGCTGAACTTGGCGGCGTAGGCGGTAGTACAGTGGCTGCGCCCGACATTGGTGCTGTCGACAACAGTTGTGGATGCTGATGCAGGTGAGTATGCTGATGCTGATGATGATGTAACTCTTGTCGCATAAATGTTGACGAGGGCGACGGAGGTGGCTGGGTCAAGCCAGAGCGATCCAAAAAGCGACTATCGAGCTCGCGCCGCAATAAGTCTGCCTGATCATCTAAAAAGCAAAAGGCATATAATAATTAAATCTGTTTTTCAACATACAGCAACAGGTTGTATTTGTTCGTACTTTTGCTTGGCTGAAAGAGAGATTCTGCAGAAAATGGATGAGGTGTGGGTGTGACTGCAGTAGAAACCGTTGCTACAGAGGATTGTGTATTGCCAACTGTACTGATTGATGATGTTGTCGTTGTCGCTGTTGTCATCGTCGCAATAACGGTCGTTGTGTGGGACACCATAGGTAAATGAGATAATGAGGTGCTGCTAATAGCTGTGATAGAAATGGGCGTTGCTGAAGATGAATGTGCTGGTGCAAGAGGTGTGGCAAAGAACGTGTGCTGAAAGTTGGTGACAGGAACATGTCCACTGCCAGCAGCGTGAGGTGATATTGCATTTCCAGCAACCCGTGTAGGTGTTCCTGTGGCGCCGGAGTTCAGTGGTGAGGGTGTGGGCCGAGCATTGCCACTCGACATAATGGGAACGGACGATGTACCCGTCATGGAGGGGCTGCAAGTAAAACACAATGTCATTCACACAATAAATATCATTCGAAATATCATACTTTAACCAGAGTCCTGTTTTTTGGGAATACGATGCTATACTGGGTCCAGCAACTGCAAGAGCTGAATGTGTTGCCGATGACAGCGTGGTAGATGAGGAAGCAGAAACGGCACTATAAGGGGTGCTTGGCACTAAACCGCAAAATGACGGACTTAATGTGATGCCTGTCGGTCCGCCTGACACCGGCCCGATGTTGTTCTGACGAACCGCTGTAATGCTGCGAATATAAACAAAGCAGATATGTAATGCACATCCTCCCATTCGTGATACAAGCAAATCATACACTTCTATGTTCTATATGACACAACTGTGACAGTGGCTCCTGGATGGCAGATTTCACTGATACATATTAAATCAGCAATCGCCAATTGTTTTTCAAAAATCATTAATTGTTTATTTACGCAACCTTGAATCATCCGTTCATCAGTTCATCAGTTGACTAAATATCGGGCTCGTGGCTCTTTCTTTTGCTTATTATTAATAATGCTGTAGGAATTTTATGAATATAAGTTAAGAACACAGGAATATTTGGCAACAACGGGTATCTTAGGCACGCCGAAGATTACATGCCCTTATAAACCGTCCGATTTTTGGGGGTTGAGTGGGCATGACATTTTCTAACCAATCTTGCGAGGTAGTACCTAGAAATATACCTATAAAGTATGGTAACAGCTGTACAATTACGGGAATCTACTTAAGTCTATGAACTTTAACTTCCAAATTGCAAAAGAAATAATAATATTCCCACAACTTGTGGGTGGCGGCGAGGGTCGTGGCACACATGGCATAAAAAAGCTAAGCACTTTGACGAAAATATAACTTAAAGCAAGACACAACATGGGACAAATACAAAATAAGATTGTCGAATGTCGAAAGTGTATTTCCTATATATAAATAATAACCAAATAACCACTAACCAATTCAATTAAGATGATTCTAAATGGTTGCTTATAGGAATAATCTGGGTTGTCAAAAGACGACTAAAGCAATCAAATAGTTAAGTTGTATTGCAAACAAAAAAATAGCCTTCATCTGCGATTGATATTTGAAACGATAAAAAACTGAAGTCACCTATAAGGGCAGCATGGGCAGCATGGCCAGCCAGAACGGTAAAGAGTGGGAAAACAACTTTTTTTTTATTCACTCTAATGCATGTGATACGTAAATGATGATGAGCGTATACTGTGTGTATATCTTTACATAATCGAATAAGTACCAAGATAAGAAGTAAAAATGGATCGATCGGACATTATATATTAGGGGGCGACAATAGACTATAGGCAATCAACAGCAAATACTTGTAGAACTGTGCACATTGATTGATACTACGGTGATCAAGGGCCGTCCATTTTCGTAATAGTTTATCTAATTTGGGTTTGTATTTCATGTTAATGTTGGCAAAAACAATTATATTTTTTTTTGGTTGGTCTTGATCTCATTTTATGTTTGTTTTTGTTTTTATATATTTATTTGGACAAATATTATATATACCTGTAATTTGCGTCCCGGTCTCTGCTAGGGCTCCCGCTTTTGGGTGAAAGTATTTTTTGAATCACAGATGACGATGCTATAGATGCATTTACTGACGGCGATGGCATCGCTGTCGTTAAACTTTGTACAGTAAGGACTGAGGTGTTGCTGTTTCCCAAAGCTGAAGAGGTTCCGCAACGTGAAAGCGACTGCTGTTGTGTCGGCGCATGTGGTGCGAATTGTGGATATGAGGGTAGCAATTGAGGAATGTGGGTTGAATACCCGGATTGTGGGAGCATTTGTATTGGTGCAGGTGGTTGCAATTGTGAAGCATTAGCAGCAACGGAAGTTACGGCAGGTGTTGTCAATAGTGCTGTTGTGAAAGCTGGACCCGTGGTTGAGACACCAAATGCACCTGCACTGTGGGCTGGTAAGTGATGCGATTGCGTACAATTTATAAGAGGTACTGTTGTCGTCGTTGTTGTGACCAGCGTCCCTACTGCCGGCGTCGTATTGCTGTTGCCGATGACATAACCTAGTGGCGTAATAGGTCGCATTCCTGTGATGCTACTGACGCTGTGCTGATGCGATGCAGATGCGCTTGTAACTGCAGTTTTTAAAGACGATGTTGCCGGTGACTCGCGGTGACTGTTTCGAGCATCCGAGCGCTGAGGGGAAGGTGACGTGTTTGGAGTACCAATTGGCAGAACTGTTTGCAGGTATTGTCCATGTGCTATGCTATTATAAGGTGTATATAATGAATAATTGGGATAGGGTGTTCGGTATGGCGTCGCTTGAATTAGCATAGGCAGTCCAGCACCCAAATGAGGCATCGGTGGAGGTACACCATGATATACCAATGAGGAGCCGCCAGCCCCAACTGATATACTTCCTGAACTAAAAGACGCTTTTGCGATACCGGAGGCAGCAACTGCAACGGAACTAACTGCCGTATTTGGTGGCAAAGTCATTGGAAGAGGCAGCACCTTATTTCCTGGATGTGGAGAAATACGCGATAAGCCACTTCCAACCGTTGAAGTTACACAACTGACAGATGAGTAACCAGTCAGGAATCCATTGGCAACTGCAGGTACTGAGCAGGTTATGGCCTTCTGTGAATCGACGGGCACAGTTATCGTTCCCCCTTCAATGCTTGGTATTGCATTCTCATTTGCCTTTATGTTGGCTGCAAGCAAAACATTGGACGTTCGCTCGCCAAACACACCGCCATGTAATGATGACATCGAAGTGGGTGGAAGAGGAGTAGCCGATATTAAAGGATTTGTGGGCCTAAGCGTAGGTGTTTCCATCTCTTGTGACGTTACAACTTTAGAGCTCAAAACAATTCCCTGAGCGTTTGCAGATGAAGTCATTCCCAGTCCGCATTGACCAGCTTCTGATGTTAGATATGACTCGCAACCAGCAGAAATACTTACGCTGGTCACCTGAAAGAATACAGTTAAGGCAATTAATCAAATAACTTAAGATGGATAAGCAAACTTACTTGTGCGGATGCTGTTCCTGGATGGGTTAACATATTATGCAATAAGTTATCTGTTCCAGAATTTGGCTGTTTATCCCCATTGTCTGTCACAGGACTCGTCGTTAAAAGTGAAGTTGAAATCACACCGATAGTTTTTTGCGTGCTAACGGATCCGGTCGTTGTCTCGTTGACAATTGTAATAGGCCCATTCGATCCAGCGCAAGATAAGATTTTTGACTTTGGGCCTATTTCAGGCAGTGATAGTACCGTTGAACTTCCCATATCGGTTTGACACACATTTGCAGCCACACACTCTATTCGACTAGTCGGTGGTTGTGAATATTCTGTGGAATTGCGTGCCGTGATTTGCCGAGGCGAATCGCTTGAAACATGGTTTGGCGTTGACGGAAAAACGAAGGCTATCAAGTTTTCCGAATTCTGTATAATTTGAAAATGAGTATTAAACATCTTGTTAGAAACTGAATATTGATAATTTATTGTGAAACACATTCTTAATACTAAACCAAAACTTAATTTTTTTGCGATTAGCATAATTGATGTAAAAAATAACTATTTGACGTTGATGAAATTGGCCCAGTTATCGATTATCGATATCGAATTAAATAACCTTGATCTGCATGAGGTATACAATAACTGAATTTTCAAATTTGTTTACGCAGCCGGACGGATGGATGGACAGACGGATGGACAGACCGACATGGCTAGATCGACTCGGCTGTTGATCCTGATTAAGAATATATATACTTTATAGGATTTGCTCTCTTCTGCCTTTCACAAACCTTTGCACAGAACCATTGCACTCTTCTTTTCCATTTTTGATTTGTTCAGGGTAAAAACAATAATCTAGTCGTTGATGGATCTTGATTTCGAGATCAATACATATCTAATAACTGTTGCTGAACTAAACGATATTTGGCTTTAGAAATTTGCCACAATGATTAAAACAGCTGTACTAGTCCAAAACAAGGCGCAATTTAAACTCACAGAAAAACGAAAAGTTTTGCAGAAATATCTGTTAATGTTGACAAATACATGTATAAATAACCAGTGTCTATTTTATCTAGGTTACAGCTTACATCTAAATTTCATTATGAATATTAAGAAATCTACCAATTTTGGAATAATCCGATGTTGACAATTTGGGCGTAATAACACCCCATAACCAGTGAGTATGGGGTCCTGATACCGTTTTAATGGTCAGATGTTCGCCATTTGGAATTACATTATAAATATAACAAAACTATATATATTTTAGCATAATAAAGCTATTTGATTTTGTACACCGATGCGGAAGACTCTGTCATATGTGTACCTTGTGGGTCTGGAAATGTTTCCTTCAATGCGTTAGAAACATCTCAAAAAAGGATAATACCGTCTAAAAGTGTAGTTCAATAGCATTTAAGTAGTACTATGTATAGTGCAAAAGCCAGAATTCTTCCTTTGGAATCTTCCAAAATATTGAGAAAAAAGGAAGTCGTGCGAATTGCACCAAAAAAATTTAAATGCGATTAATTATGAAGCAAAATATCCTTTGAATAAATCTATCATTTTGAAAAATGTACATTAGTTTTGTTTTTAAAACGGGGCATTTTTTCCATCTCATTTTAATTAGGATTATTTACTGTAATTTCTTTTGAAAATTGCATTATCCACAGAAAACTTTGTTATGAGTTGAAAAAGAGTTTTCGAAAAAATACATTTAAAAAAAGCAAGGCTTTTTACTACCTATTGATATGAACGTTTAATTATTTGCTATACAGCTCTATTTGGCATTATTTTTGTACATTGTACCACCCCATATTTGAAGGACATCAGAAGCTATTTGCCATCCAAAATTGATGACTTTATCGATTTATCGATTACATTTTGTATGTATTTCTGCTACTGTAAACATACTCCGCCCCAGAGCGGTTGCTTGTGGTGTGTTATCCAACGCAAAGAACTTTGTCTTTGCATTCTCTATCTCTATCTCACGTGTGCATAAATGAATATTGTAACGGTTAAATAGAACTTTTGTGTTTACATTGAACCAGCGCAAAATAGACTAGCGACAAAACAAACCAACAAGTTTGCTTGTAAACATTGTTGAGAAAAGTCGGTTTTTGAATACTTAAATAATAACTAAATTAATTAGCAGGTGAGCAGGAGCAGGTCTTTGGTCAGAATTACCACTTGGTTAGCTACAAAAAAAAAAACAACAAAAAAAAAGGCACACATTTCACAAGTTTTGCGCACCCAAATGTATGTAGGTGTGCAAATGCTCTTTCTTATGGTCGTCGGCACAGGCACAAAGTTATGCACAACACTGAACCGGAATCCCCATCTTGCGGCAAACGTTTCCGACGTTTAGGTCGCGTCGATTATCACGCCTTCCCTTTCTCGCACATGCACGCGCATATTTATTCATATAGTAATGAGACACTATAACTTCTTGGGAGTTACTTATCCGATCTGCAGTTGATCGACAATATGCATATCATTGATGACGCAAATCGAAATGTATCAATATTCGCGAAACGCGAGACAGTTATTGATCAAATTAAATCGGAAATGCTCAAATGTCTAACTATAATTTTTGCATTATATTTTCGGTAACAGACTATAACAAAATCGAGTCCTTAAGTCAGATCCATAGATTAGCTAAGTGTAAAAAAAAGGACGATCCAGAGATAATCAGCTGGAAGGTGCGAAAAGGTTGAATATTGTTTCATATGTTGGCCGAGGATTTCAATAGAGCATATCCCAGCAGCAAGATACAATCGTCTATAGTGATTTGGTCAAGTTAAAACTTGTCTTTGACAAATATTCTTCTTGTGAATGCTGGCAAAGTACTTTACTTGGTGGCAAACTGAGTTAAATTATGTTGGAAGTGATTAAGCTGTTTCAGATCAAGGTGCCAATGGCCTCAATTTCCTATTGTTAATTATACCTCGGTCGCAAAGTAGATTAACTGATTTCTTGACCACCTGTTTCCATAATTAAGCCAACAGAACAAAGAGTTGGATAGTGACAGATTGTTTCCATATGAACTATATGTACTGTACCTGACGGCAATAATAATTTCTTTTGGTTCAAACTCACCTTATTCTCGCCCTTAACTTTATCACACTGAAATAAATACAAAATGCATATTAAAATATGTTACAAAAAAATTTCTTAGAGAAAATACGTACGATATTAGTTTCTATGTTGTTGCTATTGCAATGATTCGAAATCTATACAAAAAAATTAAAAAAAAATATTTATTTATTTCACAAAATATTTACACAAGTTTGCATATAAACTTACAGCATCAAAATTTTCATCAAGATCGTTTTCCTTCTTAATCAGAATATTGGCCCCAACAACCTTCGATGAAACATTTGTAAAGTCTTGGATTTCCATCGTGAGGCCCGCTGCAACAGATGCTGTCGCAGCCATATCGCCTTCGCTGCTTTCTAAAGTGTTCAGCTTCTGTTGGTAATCAAGAGAACATTTATATTAGAATCCTTTTTGAAATGAATGCATAACTCACTTTGATTTTTGGACATGAGGACGATGATATCATAACGCTAATATGATTGTTAACTGCGGGGGCATCAGATGATGTTGTTCCCTTAAGGCTTATGTATTCTGCTACCACACAATTTGGTGGATTAGCACTGTTTCCTGAGTCTTGCGATTTACCACCGATATTACCATTGCCATTCCCATTTCCATTGCCACTATCCACTATGTGTGGCGCGATCGCAGCAATGGACAGCGACGTTGACCGCTTAATATCTGTCGCGAGCTTTTCATTGCCATTCTCCAGTAAGCAACTTCCAGTGGCAGTATTGAGGGTTTTTAGGACACTTGCACTGTTGCCGTTTGTGACAGCAGATTCAGTTTGCTTGTGTTGGCTTATGTGGTTCGCATGCTGATTATTAGCAATTTGATTTGCATTGTTAATGCTTATGCCAATATTACCAGCGCTTACACTTAGCTGATCCTGCTGCTGTCGATATTGATCTCCCACCCAAGTCACATCCACTTCCGCATCAGGCGCGCTACATATGCTTGGCAATGGCGCAGTATATATTGTACTACTATTGCTGTTTGCAGTATTATTGTTGTTGTTAATGTTAGTGCTAATGTTGTTAGTTGTAGCTGCAATTGTGCCCCCAATGCCAACACCGACGGTGCGATGATGATGATTCATTTCTTTTAAATTGTTGTTGCTCACAATGGACAAACTGGAGAGATTGGTGGCACGCAGCGGGTGGGGTTGGCCTGTATCAATGATCTTTGGCATTTTCATTTCTTCTATGCTATAGGTGCATGTCAGTTCCTCCAATGCCGAAAGCCGTTTCTCTTTGCGTTTTTGTCCCAGCTTAATAGCGAACTGTTGAAAAAGGATATATATATATATATAAATAAATTCAGGATGCAATATTAATAGGATTTGTCTTATGCATATATATAAAACTTACCTCAAGATCTTCGTAGGTTTTGAATTCTAATATGGCAAATCCATCAATAATCTCCTCCTCTAGCACTGGCGATCTTGGCAACTTTCGACGAACTGGAGGTGGCGGCCTTGGCGGAGGCTTATCGCGCGGCAGAAGTAATGTCGACGACGATGATGTTGAAAGGAGATCTTCATCCAGTGACTCGCCTTCGCTATCACTAGGTGTGGCCATAAGACCAGAATTACATTCGGGCGAATGTGGCGGATTTAATAGCAATGATGCAATACTATCTGTAGGTGGCAGCAAGTTGTTGCTACCGTTGCTACTGCTTGTAAAGTTCCCATTGGAATTATTGCTATCCTCTCCCATGCTACCAGCACTATTTAGATGATACAACATTCCATTGCCGAGACCCACGGCATTGCTGTTATTCATTAACATGGTTGGTGCAGTTACCGAGCCAATGATACCACCACTGCTACTACTACTGCCAGTAGACGCACCCAAACCGATGCCAACTCCAACACCCACAACAGATCCGCCGCCAATCAACGTGCCACTCATCGTGTTTAAATTGCATCGACTATCGCGCTCTGCCTGCAGGCGCTGGGCTCGCTCACGCCGGCGTTTTTGCTGGCCTTGCTGTTTTGTGTTTAGACTCACTTGTGAAGAGCTGCTGGTGTTGTTGCTATTGCTACTGATGTGCCCATTTGTCATTGCTAATAATCCAGTCTGAGCTGGGGAACACGTTGATAATGATACTGATACGGGGGATGTGGTTGAGTGATCTACTGCGGACGCAACTGCGTTTGTTGCTGTTGCTGCCGCTGCCGCTGCTACTATGGACAGTTCCGTATCCGAGTCAAAATCACTTGCACATGGAACCGGCGCTTGTGCTGCTGGTGTTGTTGGGTCTGAAGAAGTGTGAAGTGGTGGTGTCGGCGTTGTCCGTATGCCTGTAATCGCAAATGAAGGCGGTGCTGGCAACAAACAGTCCGATAAAGCTACATCTGTTACAGAGTCTGCAACACTCAAATTCGGATTCGGTGTTGGTGGCGGTAGGTTTAAGGCCGCGGCAACTGTGTTTGCTGCTATCGTTGTTGTCGTCAGTGCTGATGATACTGGTGTACCACCACTGGTGAACGCTAAGGCAGTATGATGTGGATTCCTTTCATCTTGTTTTTGATTTTGGTTGGCACTGACAGCAGCCGCGGATACCGGAAGAATAGCTCGAACTGTAGCCATATTATCGTGTTGCGCCACAAATGAGTGGGAGTCTTGTACAACGCTGCAACCTACAACAAGTGAACTCAGCTCTGTCGTTGCAGTTGGGCTCGTAATAGTTGTAGTATCCATGTCAATAATGTACCTTCCTTTAGGTTGCTGCTGTTCTTCTTTTTGTATGTGCCTGTGCCCTACTACAGTATCAATAATACTTCACTGAAACGATTGCTGCTGCCTCGACTGCAATTGAAGCTGTAATCATCGAAATCCATCAAGGCGTCCATTATATGACCTTAGCAAGAGATCAATGTTTATCTTGCCTTATCAATGATTTACCTTGCTGGTAAAATACACTTAGATTATAGCGTCGACATGGTAGATGAATCACATTAGTTCACTTGATCGAAAAACTATTTAAATACCGGCCAGACGGTTATCTTGTTTTTTTCTTTTTTGAGTAAAATACAAAAATCGATGAAGCGCACGAGTAACTGGTATTTTATTATTATTTATTTAGTTTCAATATTTATTTGATTGCAGCTCATAGCTATTGCACAGTTCGAAATTGCACATTAACCGGCCCTGCATTTTTCAATATTCACACAACGACCGGTCGTTAAATTAAATTTTATATTATTTATTTTTATTTAATGTATAAATATATACAAAAACATATATGTATATATACATATATATGTATGCATATATACATATGTAAATATTATATACATATATATATATACATACATATATAATTTTTTTTCAGCACTTTTATGACCACCTTGTATGTATGTTTTGGGTAAATACATACATAGGATAAGCATTCAATTCGCCTTTCTCTATCCAACATGAGACACCATCTTTCACACTTTCCATTACACCGACGGATAAGTAAATACATACATACATACATATTAATGTACTTAACAAAACAAAAATCACATATTTATTTGCACACACATATGCATATTAACTTTTTTTTAAAACTGAAAATGTTTTCATGTTGATGACTCTATTATATAGATACGTTTATTGTACACATGCATATTTAAATTTGTATATAAATATTAAATTATATGCATTGTAAATATTTTCACTGCTCGCTCCGTATTTTGGTGCTCTTCGCTACGTATTTAAGTATTCTTATGTATATACATCTATGTAAGCACAAGCGAATTGATATTATTTTTTTCTGTAATTTTTCTCTATGCTCTGTAGTCGGCTACGAGAGCGCTCGCGCGCTACTTGCCTTGTATGTATGTATTTGTAAGATGTTGTATACAATTATTCTAGTAGCAATAGCCATCTCGCTTGCACTTTTTTTTAGTGTAGTCAACATCGTAGCGTTTTCTACGTGTTGTGAACGCAGCAACAGCTACAGCGCCGCAAACATCAGTACACATCACAGACAATTTGTAATAAATTTAAAATCATTTTTTGCATACATTTCTAACTTCATTCACGCGGCAATATATACACGTACGAATTCTTATAAAAGCTTCAGCGATTTATACCGCATGCATTGTTATTATGTTAACTATTATGTTGCATAAAGAGCATTTATCTATTCTGCAACTTTTTGACTACAAAGTCGAACACGAAAACAGTGAATACAAATCATCGATGTTCGTGTTTGTTGAAATTCGATTAGTTTTCTCCACCAAAATGATCGTTATCGAACATGAAGAAAATACGGACTAATAAAAAAATGGAAACAGTTAGAATGAGAAAATATGCATATTCAACAAATCTAAAAAAAAAAAAAATTTCTGAATACAACCAGAAAAATAATGATTGTTTTGGAGATGCAACTGGTTGAAATTTACCTAGATACTGACCAGTGTTATTTCTAATAATATAACCAAACATTACTGATTGCAAGCACAATTGCAATTGGCTATTATTATTATTATAATTGGGAATATTTAGCACTGCGACCTATAAGGTCTATTGTGCCCCCTTACTGAGCCTATAGCTCTTCCGTCAATCCCAACTCTTGCACGAATGCTAGAATCTTTGTTGGGTTGAGGGTTTCTATGGCCTTGGGCCTCATGATATGTTGCCCTAAAATGCTGCATCTTTTCCTGGTTAGGGCGACGCATTCTGTTAGGATGTGCGTCGAGGATTCCTCCTCGTATCCGCAGAACCTGCATGTGTTGCTGCTATAAATACCTAATTTGGTTAGGTGACTTCTCAGTCTACAGTGTCCTGTCAATAGACCTGTGAGTATTCTGAGTCTATTCTTCCCCATGGATATCATTTGCTTAAATCGCTTTTGATTATAGCCACCTAGGAGACTTCTGGCTTGTCGGAGTCCTGGTGTTTCAACCCAACTCAGTTCTCGCATCAGTCTTTCTTCATCCCTGATATATAGCCGTATCGTGTGTTTTCCTAGCCCACAATACGGTTCAGGGCCTATCATGGGTCTCTCTGCCCCCATTCTTGCTTGCTTGTCAGCTTCTTCGTTCCCCGCTATGTCCCTGTGACCTGGAACCCTGCAATTGGCTAACAATTCGAAATATATTATATAATTTATTTTATTATTGTCAAGATTAAATTACATTTATTTGACCTTGACTATGAACAAAAGGAGCATTCAAAAGTGTTCCAGTCAGTCTTATTGTTCCATTGTGAAACCAGGTATCCTGATAGACAAATAAGTCCTTCCAGTCAGCTATATTATGCAACACAAAACCAAAAGATATAATAATATTGTAGGTGAGATCAAAAACAAGAATCATAAGGCAATTTAGATAGAAAAATATGTATAAGCATGTATATAAGCTTCGACTTAAATCTTCTTGTCCATATCGGCAAATAGTTCTGGCAATACAGTGCAAAGCATGAAAAACAGCAACAACAATATATAATTCCTTTTCAAGAGACATTTATATTTCATATTTATTATCATATTTTATATTTTTGGGAAAAACCCGTGCGTTTCGCAAAATTTCGCTCTAATAGGTGAATCACATTGAGCGTTGTGTTGCGGAACGCATGGGAATTTCAAAGTTCACTAATCACATAGGCAGTATTAGTATTCAGTTTTGTGCACATAAAATTCAAATTGAATTTTACGGAGTTTTAAATGCTCTGCACTCTGTTGCAGGATCTGTTTATCGGCGATAATAGAAAAGAGGTAGAGGTATAGGCAGAGTAAATCATCGGCTGGCAACTGATTGCACGGAGCAACGATCAATTGTCATAGCCAGAGGAGTTGTGGAAAGTGCATTCGACCATTGGGCTACTTCTAAATTCAAATAAATAATAATTAATCACATTTTAAGCCATTTATTCACAGATTTTATTAAAGAATTTAAGTGAATTTTTGCAATAATAATGGATGAAAAAATGTGCTTGAAAATTTTATGGTTGAAATTCTTGCTTGTTTTTGGAAATCAGGATTACTGGCAACCCGACTTCTTGTTACGTAAACTACTGTTAATATCTTGAAAATATTTACACTGATTTTACTTACATTTTAGAAATGAATGCCAATTATTATAAGAGTTTGCATTTTGGGAATGATAAAATATTAATAATTAATTGTTAGTATAGAAATATGCAACGTAAGCAGGAGAATCAGTTGAAATTGTTAATTGATGGAAAATTGCTAAATTGCAAAGTGATATTTTATGATTGATGTCACTATATATATAAATCCATATCAAGACGATAGGCATTTGGTACTTTTATTCACCTGAGATTTGCGTAGATTTTCTAACCGTAGATCGAGTTCGGCGATATTGCCTGAAATTAGACAACATTGAATAAAAAATAATAAAATATAATGCTCCAAGATTTTTACCTTAGAAGTAGTGTAGTAATCTAGAAGGTTAGACAATGTAATATTCCATGCAGGTTGTCGAATCGAAATCGCACAAAGTATACAAAATTCCGCTAAACATTTCGATTGCAAACTTTTGTACGATATTCGACTAAGTATTGGTACCTTGATTTTGAGAAAGTGAGAACATTCCAGTCTTTGCATGAGTAAAAAAAATATTCAACATCGGACAAATACATCAAATTATGAAATTTAAATGTTATCCACTATTCGCAAACCTTAATAACCTTATTGCTTCGACACGCAAAATTGTTTCAAGATGTATGTTTTAAGCTCATACCTTATTCACCTTAACAGCGCCACCTCGTATTTACTGTGGCAAACTTAAAATCAACTGTGGATCTTATTCCGCTTCGTTTTAAACGCGTTGCGCAGAGTTGCTCCGCCCTATAAAATTACCTTACTGTAGCGGTAATCAATTATCGCCTATCGATACCTATTCAAATGCAACATTCTGCTTACAAAAAACATTAAATTATTAAATTAATCAATTGACCAATAGATAGATTCGGACACAACGTGCTGGTACGTCTCCTACCATAGACCCGCTCTCATTCTTCAAGAGCGTAACAAGTATTACAAGATCCGTTCACTTAGACAGATGGAGGGAAAGACAAACGCGGCTAGATCGACCAGGCTGATCTTGAAACTGATCAGGAATTAATACACATTATGAGGCCGGCAGCTTACACATTTTTAATGGGGTCAGGGTATAACAAGAATAACCCTAGCCGACCTTAGTTCACCTGCTGCTCAAGTTCATTATACATTTTTTCCAAATCCGATCAATGATTTGTTTTGCTCAAATGGCATTAGAGTATATCTCAGTCAGATAAGCCCACAGCAGACACACTGGTATAAGTAGCGTATCATAAGACTCCAAGATAATGCGATTTCGTTGGATTTAGTTGAATCTCCAAGGATTGTTAAAAATGGGACACTATTGCCAAGTCATTAATGAATAGCAGATCAAACACTTTATTCACTGTATTATGAATTCAATTAATCTAAGGAATCGCAAGAGCTTTTTTGTAATGTAAAAAATATTTTGTCTATGTTGCCTATATATGACAAAACTGCACAAGAGAATTTAGAGGTCAGATCCGAAAGAACCCAACCGCCGTTTTTGAAAAATTAAATTGTTAGATTCTAGAAAGTTTGTCCATTAGATTCATGGCATTCTGAACATTCCGATGATTCTGCTCTACCTGAATTCGGCAATTGATGGTTGTGTACGCTTTAGAATGCTGATGTCGATCAACAACTCAACTTCTCAACCTCCTCCAGTCAAATCCGTCAGAGACTACAACCACTCACTATAAAATACATCGACAGTGCGTACCGAAAATTCAAAATTTGGAATAAAATCATTTTGTTGCACTGTAATAATAATTGGAATTCATTACGAAAATGTAAGCAAATACAGTGTAAAGAATAGAAATGTGGCTTATCTTTAGCTGTTGTGTGAAATATAATCACTTATTTTTTTAAAATAAAACCCATGAAACAATTTGAATTCAGTTATGTGCACAATGCTGGATACTGATATTGATGTTGCTTATGTGAACAGTGTTTCACTTATTGAAAATTCTCATGTGTTCCGCAAACGTCGGTCTATGTGATTCGCCTATAATACACTTGTGTCACTCATTCACCTCTAAAACTAAATGACATTCACTGAATATATGTAAGCAAATCCCGTTTAAACATATGAAATTGCAATATAGAATGGTCGAAAATTATTATTTTAAATTGTATTAATTTAATTACACTAATTTCGATCGACTACACATCGAACAGCTGATATTACCTCAAAATACGATTCAACATAGTTTGTCTATTTTCAGAATTTAAACAAAGAAATAAAATGCTTTACGATAAGTGGGAGGAATCTGTCGATTGGCGCGACTCACCCTTCCTGATCGTTCTATACGAGTACTTTGCCAAAAATGTCGGCATGCCCACGGATATGGGCACACTGATCGCCTATGTGCTGCTCCTCGTCGTCACCTGGTATGTGATTCTCTGGGCGACCCGTTTGATGTTCTCCCTCATCTGGCCTGTGATTATGGTCGTATCGACGTTTTTCGTGTTTCGCTTCCTGCGCACATACGGACACGAAGATCTGCTGGACATGTTCATCCAGACACTAACCCTATTGGCGGATGCAGCAATAACGGTTTTGGCAGCATCACTCGATTTTGTTGTGCGCATCGTCTTCTGAAACGAAAACCGATCCATTTTAGACTAACCATTCCAACCAAATAATTGTACATACATTCTTGGTACAAAACTCTAAATTGCTAAAATTAATTTTTGATATTTGAAAATTTACTTTTGTTTATTTGAAAATAAATTGCCATGCAAATTGTTAAAAAAAAAAAAAAAAAAATGACATAAGGAGTCTCGTTGACTGCTTGATTTTGAGAAAAATCGGAAACAATTTCAGCTAGTAGATGAGGTCAAGATATGTTTTTTTATTTTAAAGCCAAATATATATATTTATATATGTACATACATACATATTTAAATCAGTCGCGATTAAAATATTAATTTTACGGGCTTGCTTCAATATACACCAAACTCTTCAGTTTTCGATATTTACCTGAATCCTCCGTTCCCGTTTCTAGACGTTTTCATTGTCGCGCAATTTTGTTAGCGACGTGTGCTTCAATTCCACCGTTTTTTTGCGACAGTACAAGATTTCTATGCTGACAGGCGAAATTCTGTTGTTTTATTTGTTTCATCTGTTTCATTTCGATAACTTTTTTTTCATCTACGAAATGAAGTCGGAGAACACTTTTTACGACAGGTGGTTGGATGTAATGTTAATGCACTAAATATAAACGCTTTAAATGCCTTTTTTATAGGCATTTTGTTTAATTCAATAAATTTGGTAAAATAGAATTTGTAAGAGATAGAAGCAAGCCACATCAAAATCAAAATCTAGATTCGTGCATACAAAAATAGATTTATGAGAATCACGCAGACGCATCTTGCGGTTCGCATTGGGATTTTTTTAATGATGTGAAACGCTGTTCAAGTCAATGCCAGTCCTTGTTGCCTAAAATAATCTTAGTCTAAGCTATAGTATACTTGTAATTAAATCTAAAACAATAGATTATTTTATTTATTTTGATTGTCGGCCAATTTTGAATTGTAACATCAATTCGGTACCTTGGATTTGCTTACATTTCCGCGTTGAAAGCCAAGTTACAAGCATTCCCTTCCAAATCACAGCTTACAGAGAAAAAAAGTTATCGATGAATGAAAAACTCTACTTAAAAAACGCGGCAGAAGCGGGACTCGAACCCGCGACTGATTTTTGTATAACCGCTATCAATGAGTTTTGCACACGGAATATTGCAAAAACCCAACGCTTACGACCATCAAGCCGGCTTGAACAGCTGTTAGACGGTGTCAAATTATGAACTTATTTATATATTTGATATAATTTTCCGTCGATCTGTAATCTGGGCTTAGCGCAGAAATCACGCTGAATGTTTTCGATAATCGATTGTTGCTTGATGTCGCTCTGTGTAATTTGCTGTTGAGTCTATTTGTTATTGAAAAATTCCCATGCGTTCCATTGAATGCCGATTGGTGTTAGTTGAGCGTATTTGACTCACTTGGGCTCGATATTTTTATTACTGATAATCGATATTTTGTGATACGTGTAAAAAACAACAGACACAAAAGTTGAGCATCTCTAAATCGCAGCAAAATTAAATCAGGAAAGGCATTGGAAATAAATTAGTGCAAATTTTGATGGGCAATGCTCAAAGAAGGAATGAAAACGGAAGGGCGCCGACGAACTCGGATTGTTTTCCTGTTACACCCACATTGAACAAATCGCAAATACCATCATCGAATGAGTTGACGGTATCTCGGCCATCAAGAGAATCACAACAGTCCGTAGAATTCCTTGAATCCGACGCTAACACCACAAATCCCCTGCAGAGAGCTACTGCAACCTATCCAAGACCAGTAGCAACGCGGAGCGGGACCAACAAAACTGCATCGGTTTCGACAGAAGTACCATTGCTTAAGGTGAATAATTCAAAAAAAAAGTCCGCACATTACAAATCGTATAACGCATATGTATATATACATATATATATATATTTATATGTATATGTATATGTATATGGTTGGCTATTTACATACATGCGGGTGCCCTTTCTAGCATATACATGTATATTTATCTTATCTTTACTTCTGCGTCATAGTTGAAATGACTTACATTTATTTTTTGCTTTACAAAAAAAATTGCGTTCTTAAATAACAAATTTGTTTGTTTGTGAATTGAAGCCTGCTAAGGGGCTCATTTCCCGTTCACGTTTTTCATTTGTGTTTTGATATTAAGTCAAAAGTGTGGATTTACGTAAGTTTTTAATAAACAGAATTTCAGTTTCGCTGAGTAGTTATTTTCGTAAACGAATCAAGTGTCGTGTAAACTTTACAGATAGAGATAGAGATAGTTGCCCTTTTGAATCACCACGCTTCTAAGAGAAACAAACAAAGACCTGCTAAAAGCGACGAGCAAAATAAACAAGGAGAATTCAAAATCGGCTACGTTGTTCGTATCAGCTCGATAGTAGTGTATACCGAGCGAAACGCTTTGTCCTCACCCGAAAACTTACATACAGCTTTGTTCAAAATAATAGTGTAGTGCACACATGTTTTGGAAAATAATTACAAAAAAAAATACTTTTAAATATATAGTTGAAAAATTATGTCAATTTCAAATGAGCACAAGCTATCAATACTGAACGTAAATGAGCATTAAAAGATGGGGTAGCTGTGAAAATCAAAGTCATTCAATTTATCACAAACGGCAATAGTAGGGAAACTTCTTTGGTTAATGTTTACTTGTCACAGAAACTTACTGTATTGCGTATATAAGAAAGCATTGTTGATCGCTGGAGTCGTTTGAGTTATTGATAACGGTGTCTGAGCAGTAATAAGTTAGCTTGTTATTGCTTGTTCTTGAAACTAATGAAACTATCGAAGTATCGCGATGCTGGCTTCATGATTTGCTACTATTAAATAGAGAGATTCGGTGATTAATTTTTGATGTCTCTTTGTCTATTTCTATGCGAAATAGTCGTTCAGATATAAAGCTTTCTTGATAAAACTTTAAATATGCTGTTGTTTTTGCTGCAATATCATGTAGATGTTTCCCATATTTAATATAAATAATTAGTTAATTTTGAAATTAAGCAGTTAGCAATTGGGTTTCGTTCTTATGTGAATGCAAATATTTTCAGTATAAGAATGAAACTCCTGCAGTTCGATTCTGGAATATTGCAATGGATTTAATTCAAAATTAATATGAATTTATGTCGTTTCTTCAACTCCTTTCCTTAGCTGTCCACGCGTACTTTGGATTCCGACAGCAGCAGGCGCCTTAACTGGAGTTCAGTTGTGTGTAACTCTTTTCGGCACCGTCAAAAACCAAAGTCTAAGAGGTGAGAAAGCTTGCAATATTCGATTACTCTAACTTTTACTAAATATTTTTTATTTCGTTCTCAATAAAAGTTTCACATCGTCACAGGACTCACGACGTTACAGAACGCAATGGCATCGTCCAAAAAATAATTCATTATTTAGTTCCCACTTCAAAGACTGCAGTCGCAACGAGCAGCTCTCCGTTGAGTGTCTTGTAGCCAAAGGTGCCTTTGGTGAAGTATTCAAAGTTTCCAATAAATGCAAGGGCAATCTTAGCAATAAAACAAGCTACGCTCTGAAGGTGATTCCAAAATCGAAGGTATGCAATTGTCTTTCATAAATTATTTCGTATCTTCTCCATCATTTATTTGTACGCTTTTGTTGTAGGTTATTGCGGATGACAGTGTGCAGCAAATCAAGAACGAGGCAGATATACAAAAGTTGTGCGGTCATCATCCCTTCATAGTAGAGCAAATTGATCTTTGGCAGAATCGTCACAACCTGCATATTTGTATGTATTATTCTGCATTCTATGCTACAAAAATCCTTTATTTTCTTATTACCAGTAGACATTTCATTAAATTCCTTCGACACGCATGAACTCATAAGAGTCAAACATTAACATATAAAGACGATATTTGTACATGTATTGTGGCCGAGTGGATATGGCCATGTCCGTCTGTGCGTCCGTCCGTTCTTCTCTCCGTCTGTATGAACATGGAATACAGGTTCTCGTATATTTATCGACTATCGAATTTATCGATTTCCTAGTCTCCTAGTGGACACAGCACCCCACTTAAGGACACTTTGCTTCTTGCCGGCAATCTTTTGCCTGGTGGCATTTCCCTCCGTAGTTGAAGCATGTTCCCGTGCAGTTTGTTACTTCTGCGCATTTACTGGCCACATGCACGAAATCCATATATACAAGAGATAGACTGATGATACACTCCAAATATTCGGACTATGCAGAAATTTAAAATTGTGCGAGATGTCAGTCCGCATCTCACATCATATGTCAAGCTTTGAGGTTACAGAGAAAAGCGTACGAACAATTTTTGTTTGTTTGAGTTTTGATTATGCTCATAATCCCTTGACATAAGATTTTTAGCTACCTAATCATATTGCAAACTATTAAATTGTGATACTCGTGATAATGCATCATAAATATAACAAATGTAACTTTATTTCAATACTTTTTAGTGTCCGAGTACGTGCCCAATGGTGAACTGTTTCATAAAATTGATCAGTTCTCTCCTGATTTAGTACGATTGTATATCGGGGAAATTGCGCTTGCAATCGGTAAGTAAACAATCATTTTCTTTGCACTTAAACAAATAATCAATATATAATTGTTCGGTTTTTTTTGTTTTTTAGATTTCCTACACAACGCTGGGATAATTTATCGAGATATCAAACCGGAGAATATTTTGTTAACGCAAAACTATCACATAAAATTGACCGACTTTGGACTGAGCAAGTGGCTTAAGCTAGGGGCAAACACACGTACCATCTGTGGCACATTCAAATATATGGGTACGACCTAACGCAAACTTTAAACAATAATAAGTAGTAATACCGGTAGCTAAGGAGAGGCGTCAAGCAAAAACATAAGACCCAAATATTGAAGAGCCCAATCAATAACTAAAACATTAACGAAACTAAAGCGGAAAAGAAAATATTATTAAGCTTTAACTGAACTTTGAGCAAAACAGTTTTTGACATTAAAAAGCAAGGGGAAGGAAACTATTATCAGAGAGAAAAACGTCGTCAGAGGGGGGAGGAGCATATCACCGCTAAAAAAAAAAGGTTGACAGTAAAAGGTCTAGTGTAAATGATATCACACACAAGAAAAACAAAATTGACTAAACAATTAAGTCTTCGAATTAAATTCAAAAATGAACGCACGCTCGCAGATATTTGATCTAACTATGGAGGGTCGACAGGTGGACGAGGCAGTGGCCAGCATCTTCCACACCGTTCTGTTTCATCGCTGTTTGGGCAAATATATGTATACTGGAGATGCGCAGTACTCTATTGGTACTGTGGGATATTCAGATGTTGATTGTGATTTCATTGACTTCACTTACGTTTGCTGCACTTCAGACAGCCTTACGCGTAAGGTGAAGCGTGCTATAAATATGTTCAGCGAAAAGTTGCGCTCAAATGAGAGCTGCGGTTCCGGGCAAATAAGTTTGGAGTTTTTCCAGAAAAAGAAGAATCGCTGGCCACTGTTTACACAGGAGTCAATACCGTGGGAAGTATGGACAGTTCATCTGGATTTAATAAAGCACGAGAACGAAGACGAGCGCCAGCTTTGCCGCGAGAATGTATCAGATCTGCTTACCGAAAAGGTTATATACATAACAGAACTAATGAACCGACACGACTATGTGCCGAAGACTCCAAGCCAAAGCGAGCTAGATCTCATTTTCGACACTTCGTTTCCCGATGTGCAGCCGTATTTGTTTAAATTTGATTATTCCACTTCTGGATCGAAGGCACCCTCAATGGGGAATGCAATGAAAAAGATCATCAAAGAGACGCTTGCCATGTGACTGGCTGGGTATGTGAGCAAGCGAGCATTCGCCTGGGGTTAGGTAAACTAACCCAATTTTCTTATGCTGAGCTTAATAATATTTTTGTGCAAACTGCTATTTACATTGCTTCCAAACTCTTCTTTCAAATAAAAGCGTGTAATTCCCGTTAAGTTGATTAGTATTTTGTTTATGGTAATTGGCTGTTACTGTTTACTTTTATTTTATATTCGGCAGACGGAAAGAGGTAACAAGAGCAAGAGTATATCCGATTTTCAATTTCCTTACTAATCTTTGAGTTCTCCCATAGTCTTTAGCCAGGCTAAATACAAGTTTTCCAACAAAAGCACATACTCCGATACCGATAAAATAAAATACCCACAAAATGAATAGTTAGTTTTTCAATATACCTTTATACATATATCCTTCATATATCCGAAAGGCTTTAGAAATCAGATTGATCAGATTTCGTGGGTAATTATAATCAATTGTCATTTTTGCAAGTCTTCGAGATCTTCACACTCTGATTTTGATGATTTGAATTAAGGCTTTTTTTTGGGAATAAATTTAATTTACATATTATGTATATTATTGTAACGGCGTTATCAGTTAATGCCTACTAGTGATTTATTGTGTTGAATCGTTTGTGGAGTTCCATCAAAATCATCCCATCAATAATATTTTAAACATGAAAAAGAAAAGGTTTTACACGATGCCTACGAAATATGACGAACACAACCTTAAGTTAAAATACATATAGCTGTAAATATAGTATATGTCTATAGTAAACACAATTAATATATATATATATATATTACAAACTAGTAAATTATGTACGTGAATAAGATCAAGTGGAAATGAGAGAACAAGAGTAGGAATCGTTAAGATGAAAGAGGAAGAAAAAATGAAAACGTTACGTTTAAAATTATTGTGATTGTTCTTGTAGTTTTGTAGTTTTGACAGCTCTATATGTTATTGGATTTAAGAATGTATATATATATATATATATATAGCTATATATATATGTATTTAAGTGTATGTCGACGTTGTAACTGTAAATTAAATAATAACATGTAAATTCCAATTTGACTATTGTTGCAATGTTTAAATTAAGTGAAAAGAATAAAATTAACCAACAAAATCAACACACACACACACATTCAAATTGCTTAAGGGTTGAATTTTAGTGGTATTTATGTTCTTAGAACTATCATTTACATATTGTATACAGATTTCAATTTATTTTTGCCGATCGTCTTTATTTGTATTGCACCAAAATTGGTATGAATTTGTTTTCCGGGTGGGTAAAACCATTTCTCCGCTCCATTTTCATTGCAGCGCCTGAAATTCTGTGCGGTGAACCCTACGGCCATGCAGTGGATTGGTGGGCCTTGGGCGTCATCGTCTGTCAGATGCTAACAAAAAAGGTGAGTGGTGGCATGGCAAGTTCTTCATATACAATATATAAATCATATCCGACAATTTACATTCATTACACAGGAAATTATATTTGATTATTCAATTATATGATTGGTTTAAATATTGACTTTTTAACCGGTTTTTTAAAGGCAAGTGAATATGGACATGGGAGGTACTTTTGCTTCTTGAGGTCGTGTCGGGGCTATTCCTTGCTCGTTGAACTTTTTTTGTAATGGAGGGACCCACCTGCCTTGTCCGTAGCGTTGATTTGACTTCTAACTTGTCCAGGGGTATAACAAAGTTGTGCAAAAGTATGTAACAGGCAGAAGGAAGCATCTCGGGCTCTATAGAGTATATAAGCTTTTATTTATGTCGAGGGAATGATTTATTTGATTACCTTAAATATCATATAAGGTAAGCACGGCTCTTATACATTCAATGAGAATGATATATATGTTCGTGCACAGACTTGATATACACGATAGACACTATTAATAGTGCTCAATGGGCCGCTATGCGACAGCGGACTCGAGTCACTTTGTGATCATTTCGGGAACATAGGGCTATAATAAGACGTAATAAAACTGGTAGCTAGAGTTAGTTGGGCTTATGCAAATATATGACTCGGTTTTCGAGCAAGATTATACGGAGTGAATCGGGGCTTATTAATCCAACAAAACACTTGTGAAAATTATAAAATTTAATCCTGCACCGGGAATAACACTTATTTTAATATATATTCTTGATCATAATCAACAGACGAGTCGGTGTAGCCTTGAGATATTATTGATCAGCTCTAAACATTTCAAGATCGGTTTAGTAACACCAAAGATATAACCCAATAGGTATTCTCATATTGATTATTATCTTATAATGTACCGTTTCGCAAATATCAATATTTTTTGTAGACTTTCGATATTTATAAAAGCCCAAAGGTTTTTTATACTCTGATACTGAAAGCAACTGAGGAAATCGATAAAATCGGTAATCGCAAATCGATAAAGTTACGGAAACCAAATTTGGTTGATATGTTGTTGGCAATGTCCTTCAAAGATGAGCACATGCCAATTCATATTTCATATGAATAACTCATATTTCATGTGAATAACTCATATTTCATGTGAATAACTCATATTGCATGTGAATAACTCATATTTCATGTGAATAACTCATTTTTTTCAAATGATAACGCAAAGTATTGTTTCGAAAGACATAATGTTTATTTGTATATAAGGTTTGAAGCGACAGGTAGGTCTTCAACAATAAGGGAGAGAAGCAAATAGGATCGACTAATGATAGCGATAATACTTGTTGCAAGCAAGCTTAGCTTAAAGAGAGTTAACAATGTTCTATGATTATGTATTTGATATATTTTGCTTGGTTGCAGCTGCTACGAATTGTGTCGTTGTTGGTAAGCTGGAATAGAGTAGAGTATTTACTAGTTTGCACAAATATCCTTGGGTTCATAGGTTTCGTCGGCTTCTTTGGACTTGGCAGAATCACCATTTTTGAACGTAAATTAGATGACTGTCTGAGGCAAAGGTGCAACTCCCACAGAGGTTGGCATCTTCAGCCTTTCGCCAAAATAGTCCACTGGGCTGTTAGAATCAAATTCAGAATTTATAGTGGCAAAATGACGGTAAGGTAAATCCTCAGCAATATAGAGAAATGTACTTTCTTCAGATAACTGGGCTTCCTCTGGATTGACAATGATTTTTGTTTGAATGTTGCTCTCGGGTTTGGCTTCTTTTAGGGTGAATTCATTTTCCTCCTCAATGTCAATCCGTTCTTGACGTGGTGCAAGCTGCTCTGTTGAAACTTCTTTTGTTGCAATATCATGTGTCTCTGCAGAACTTGGCTCGAACTGGTCTTCGAAACCTATTGCAGCAAATCCGGTGGCTTGGAGGGGATACGAATTGAATTTCCCAATAATCTGGTTTGGCATTTTGCTACCAGCAGCGACAGGAGCGTCTACTAGGGGAATTCGCTTGGGGGCTCCAATGGGCTCAACTTTGCCAAGTGAGTTTTTTATGTCTGGATTCTCAAGTTTCTTGTCAACTTCGGTCTGGACAGCTGCCGTTGCAGGTATGACGGGAGCGGTTTCTACATCCGGTGCGTATAACTTATGCTCGATACTTGGATTACGATTGTGTGGCTTCCAGTTTACTGAATGTAAGGCCGTGGGTTCAGTAATTACCTCAGCTTTGACTATATCCTTGCGTTCAGGTATAACATATATGGGACTGGCTTGCATATTTTTGACAATCAGCTTTTCATTTTTTATAGCATAGGGCTTTATTGCTACCTCCTCATCCGGCATCGGTAGCGCCAAAACCATGCCCAAACAAGCTGCTGCCATCAGCAAAATATAATAGTTCATGCTGTAAGAAGATCGTAAACAGTAAAGAGTAAATTATTGTATATTGTAAATTGCTTCTAAAACTAATCGTGTAAATGGAAAATAACATATCTATTCGAAGTGCCGTAGATTAAATATTCTTCAAGATATTTTCGGATCATCTTTATTAGTTCAAGTTCATTTAGAATAAAAAAAAAACAAATCATAAAATTCTATCATAGAGAGCACGACTATGAGATTTGTGAGATTTGGTTCAGAGTCCAATCATAATTCGAATACACTCATTGTATATATTCATTTGTTTTTGTGTATGCATGTGTGTGTGTGTACAGTTAATTATTTAATATGAAACTAAGATTTATTGCTTAACTAATTTTGATGGAATCTATATTATGTCAAGGAATATTCATATCCAAATATCCTTAATATGGTGGGTTTGCCATTGAATCTTCTGTTGGAGCGAAGTTTCCCCGCGTCAGGGAATGCCTGGATAAGATAATAAAACCCAAGTACCACCGTCGTTGTGTACTCAAGCAATGTTTATTCGGGACTAAAATCAGTTGCTTAACATAATTCTGTTGCTTAACATAATTAGTACGCATTAATGAGGGACTTAACATATGTAGGGATGCACGGTTGCATTGAATGTAAATTAACATAATTTTCAACATCTTCCACTGCGTTTTTTTTTTGTTTTCATGTTATCTTATTTGTGATCCTCGGACGTGGTTTTTAGTTATACAAACAATTTTCCAGAACTTGCATCAAATACTCACCTTGCACTTTTTACACTTGTTTCGTGTTTTAAAGATGTTTTGCTGTTGCGGGTTTTGTTGAGATTTTCAGTTTTCTTTATTCTTTAATTAGTTTTGAAACACATAAGCAATCACTGTTGACCTTGGCCATTAGCATGTTCTGGACGGTCACTTTCAGAAACCACTTTGCCGGGCTGCTCTTGCGTCAGGTGGGTTTTATACATTCGGTGGGCCCGCAATTCTGACAGCGTCGACGTCGACAGCGCATTAATTGCAACGTGCTGCGACGTTGAAAACATAAACGGACAGTGAAAAGTAGGCGGATGGAAAGTTTCTCGGTGACTCGACTCATTGACAAATAGACGATTGCACGCAACCGGAGCAAAAGTGCTCAAATATCAGCACAAAAAATAAAAATAAAATCCGCGTGTTTGCTACAGGCCATAAACAAGGCAAAATTGCTGCGATCTGCGACCACAGGAGCTATCGAACAATTCAAATCGTAGGAGTTCAATAATCATGTATGTATGTGGTATATATCTATCATATATCATCATATATATATATATATATACTTTAGTAATGTTGTTGGACATCGAGAGCTGGAAAATCGATCGATATGTGTAAATCGATAAAACGCATTTTGCAAAATATTTAATAGACTTCTGGTAACCGTCTTTATAGATCGATAAAAATTGGATGACCAAGACCACTGCTGCACCCGAAATCCCCAAAATGTATACTAATGTAATTGTAGGTCGACATGGGTCCTAAATTTGAATAGTGAGGCATACATGCCGAATCAAACTAAGCTCTCAACATAATGAATGTAAGTAGAGCTCGAGTCTCAGCTGGAATGCTTTGAAAGTATTTCCCAATTAAAGAACAATAACAATTAGTGCAAGTGCAGCAGTAAACAGACTAATTTAAACATTCAAAACTCAAATCGTAAAAAGTATAGATTTAAGCTGACCTCGTCAAGACGTCCGCTTTGGTTAGCTTTTAAAATTACCTCTAAATGACAAAGCGTACCCATGCCTCGTGCTCTGACTGTGACTGCCAATTGCTCAATTTAGACGCCGGCAGTGCTGCGCAGAGGTTTTTGATTTTACATACATTTGATTAAAAAGGCTGCAAAAAAACTTGTTGAAATTTAAATGGGTATATTTTTTTTTTTATTGGTTAACGACATTGTGTACGTTTTAGGCAAATTTTATCTATATTTTTCTGTCTTCCAATTCTCTGCGAACCGGTTTGCGTTTTTGTTTTGTAAATGCGGGAATGACACTACTCGCATAAGTACCTCTGGTGGGCTAAAAGATCTTGGTCAATAGCATGGCAATGAGCAAGTCGATTCATGTCCTGGATACTGGAAAGCCCCCCATTTTCAATTTGACGAAACCTCGGCTGACGGTAACAGTATTCTAGCATCTCAGTAAGCGGAGAGATATCTTGTCGAAATTACGGTTAGGGTAATACTTCTACTGTACCGTCCCGTTATAACTTAACAAGTCTCCAAGCTCGCTTTCTGGTACCTCCTCATTAAGTTGCCAGTAAAGGTTTAGGTGTAAAATCCCTAATTAAAGCGAATTCGGCTCTGAACATCCGGTCCCTAAGACCTGTTGTCGATCCTCGCGTGGCCTCCCTGCATACAAAGATAACCATGTGATTATAACGTAACAGTACAACGACCAAAAATGTTCGGTCGCCCCCATAGGGAAACAGTTTACGGAGGAGCTCCAATTAGACGGAACAGTGCAAGAGACGTCAAAAAGCGAGCAGTGGAAGGAAGCCACCCACAAAGAGAAGGCCAGAAAGCCCAACAAACGAGTAGCTCGCATTGGGGAATCGAATCCAGGGATCTGGATGAAAGCAAGATGGGATGGGTCAGTTCAAGACGCCGTTAGCGCATAAGCATCACTAGGTGGAAGCAAAGGGACAAATACCATAGTCTGTTGAAAAAAGTTATGGCGATCCTCTTAAACCTTGCAAACGACGGAATGGCGAAGGGTGTATTGTAAATATAACTATATTAAGCAGCTCATTATGCATATCGACAACGGGAGAGTCAGCGAGGATTTCACATTCAGAGATCAATGGGAGAATGTAAAGACGTCCGCGACCCAAAACAACCGGTGGAAAGGAAACTGTCTAACTGGGGATACTTTCACCGACGCTATACATCACGCCGAGACAACAGACAACGGGCAATCAGCCGATGGCATGGTGATGAGACTAAAGTTAGACGAGGTTGTCACAAAGAAGATATGGATCCAGGACACTTATCCTACGGCTCTTGCCGTCATAGTATGGAGTCAACCGAACTTGGAGAAAAGAGCTTGTGCAGCAAGTTTCTACGAAAAAGGTTATTTGAGGCAATCAGAGGAATGGGCGATAAAAAGGTTCCGGGTCCAGATGGTCCTGATGTCTGTACCAAGACATACTCCAGACGAAGTATTCCCTCTTGCCAAAAGGAAACATGCTAATTAGGATAGGAGGATATATGCCACACTGTCTTGTAGATGTATGGAAAGTCCTCAAGGCTACTAGTTTAGTGCCCCAACAGAGACTTTTGTCCAGCACATGATGAGGTATCCCTAACACTGAAGAGAAATCCGACAGTTCGCCATGGGCATTCAGGAGGATCTGAGACAATGCGAAACTGCGCGGCGAGTAACGGAGAGTGCGCTATTATGCAAGCTAACCCCGTAAAGTAATACCTATTTATAATCTCTCGGGGATTGGGTGTGTGTATGCGCCGACGTCAGTTACGCGTGCATGCAGTTGCCTTCTGTATCCATGCTTATAGCGAAAATTGTACAGCTTTGGAATAAGTCTGAATTTATTTATTTCAACACTGTTAGTTATATATTTGATTTGAAATTAATAATTTAATTTATACTTGCGATCAGTGTAAGTTTTAATTTTGAGATATTCACAGGATTTAGATGTATGTTGATTATCTTGATCTTTATATTTATTAAATCAAATGTCAATTTAATTTAAGAAATTGATTCTTCTGTACAGTTGTAGTACATTTATTCATATACATGAATACTTCTTTTCACAGGACCCCAATATCAGAAGCTATCTGCGCTCTCGTGATGATAGCAGCCAAAAGGACGGCCTGTCGAATGCACCGTCTATAGCGCAGATTAACGGCTTCTTGTTAGATAGGGATTGTAATGATTTTTTGCCAAAGGCTGTCCAAAGCCTTACAAGTGAGGAGCAGGACGTACTGCGTCGACTTCTCGTTTTGGACCCACGTCAGCGCATACGAAGCGTAATGGCATTACAGCGCATTGCGATTTTCAAGGGATACAAATTGGAAACGAAACGGCTGATGAGTGTACGCAGAAGCATATAAATTTTATGTACCTTTTTCATTTTTATTTTCATTTTTTAGATTTCTCCATTAGACATCATTATGAAGGATGGCATTCATATATATGAAGGCAGCCAGTATGAACAATATTACAGTGATCTGGCGGACAAGCCGTTTTCCAACTTCTCGGACTTTGCTTCGTGAGAATAAAATTATAATTTGTGTGGAAATTTCGTCTAATCTTTGTGGCATTAAGCATATCCAATTATTAAATGGGATTAAATTCCAAAAATGTTTTCAAATGTGTATTTGTGGGAAATAATTAAATATAAACCAAACTTTTCGGTGTTTATGTAAAAAAATATCAAAGCGAAATAATTTTCCCTTATAGATGTGGCCGCTCCCAAAAAAAAAATTTAGGCGCTGGATTTGCACAGAGCGATATCGAGCATCTATTGCCACCGTTAATGAAGCTCCGTAATGTTTAACGGTGCCTAAAAATTCAGCTTCACTTCATCAACAGCGATTTTCCTAAATCATTTTGTGGCTCTTAATATATTGTTTTTTTTTTTTTGATTTTTTGAGCCATATTTGACATTTACTACGATAAATCCATGTTGTAGCGGAGCTTACAGAGGAATACGAATCGCGAATTATTATTTATTATTTGTTTCTAATTTGCATCAACTAATTGCTTATTATTTGTTTGAATATGATTTTTGGTTTCATTTATTTTGTGAGACGAAACTCAAAGACTAATTCCCTACAATTGGAATGTGGTTACATTTTTCGCGTTTCTATTTTTTAACTTATTTTTGCTGCGTCACAGCAATTCAGCTTGCGGAATGTATGGGAATTTTACGAAGATGCGAAATGCAGTTCACACAGTGAACATTTCGCATCTTGCATCTTTCAGCGGTTCGTTGTGTATAAAATTGTAACTCGAAATGAAAAACCAATGGATTAAACCCAGATTTTAACGACGAATAAGAAGTTGCTATTTTTTATGCTTTGAAACGTTTTGCAAGATCTGATTGTAAATTTGGACAAGTAATATGTAAAGCGAAGCAGTGACTTCAAGAACATTTATAAGAAGAGGGGTTTTTTGCGGTTCTCCTGAGATTCCCCAATCCTTGCAACAATTGTTGTACCATTTGAACTTTAATAACTCAAATTTACTATTTGATTAACTTCTTCATTTTAAATGTTTATATGAATTGCTCCCCCTTTAATTTTATATAATGTAAAAGAAATCATTTATTATTTTTTTCTAATTTATAATTTAACTTCAATTTCAAATTTTTCTTCTTTTTAATCTCTTTTCAAAATGAAAAAAGTTCTGCAACTTCGATCAACAGGTCCTACAGTCAGATTTGCATAAGTCGTGCATAATTAAGTATTTATAAAACGCGGCGTAATGATAGAATAAAAGATTTGTATATAGGTTTATTACTTTTATTAATTATAGGTATGGTAACAAGATATTTTGAAAGATCACAAATAATCAAGACTGCATATTCGTTACCATTTTTTGACTGGAGTAATGGACCAATTGTGTCAATTCAAACTTAAATATAAAAAACAAGTTATTGGTGTTTGTCTAATGACTTAAGGGGATTACCATGTACTACTAGAAATCTGAAATGCGCATGTCTCCACAATTTGTAAGCCAGAGTCGCCATCCTCTAAATGTGATTTATCACCCGCAATTTTAGAGCTACATTTAGCAAACTTGGAAGGAAGATTACAAGGAACCTTCTCTAATATTTTTTTCAGCCACGCCCACTATCGTCCTCAAAATTCACAAAAGCCTATATTTACCGCAATACTGGCAACTGGGAGGATAAATTAAACAAAAAAACAAGGTGGATTCATCATCGGCAGTAGATCGTCGTGATTTTTAGATAAGGTCAACGCACGCATGTTTGCATTGTAATCGGTGGGAAGTTCGCAGGAAATTCCCGTGTAAATTAAGATAATTTACGGCAATTTAAGAATTGAATGCAAAAATCTAAAAAAAAGAAGTTATAAACAAAAAAAAAAAAAAACAAGAAAAAAACGGTTACCCTAAGCCCGCAGAAGATTACGTACCCTCTTGGGTATGCTTATATATACATTTTTGATCTCACTTTGAAATATTATATTTGTGTACGTTTTAAACAAATTTGAATTGCTTTGCAACAAATATTTTTAAAAAAAATATATTTATAAAATATATAATACATTTGAAAAAAATTTCGTTTTACGCAAATATTTTTCTTATGGTCTGTATTTGAACTGAATAATCAACATTTATGTAGTTCAATTGAAACAGAAAGTGGGATGTCTGAGCAGGTGCCCTTTGATATATATATATATATATATATATAGCGCATGGCTTCGCTGGACCAATTTAGGCCTGTCATGTCTATTATAATGCACAAAGAGTCAACTGAATTCATTTTTTAGGGGAACCACAGTTGAGTTATATATGTATATATGTTAAGTGCACAGTTTAGACTTGGACAGGGGTACCACGCAGTTGTATATATTGCTGGGGGCTGATCCGCGACAGGGGAGATTCTGGTTTCAAAAGAGGCTAAGCTTACTGCCAATGGTGGTGGGTGGTATATGGGATTGAATTACATGAAACGGATTAAGCTCTCCTATGTACATTTTCTTTGTATAACACTAGATTATTTCCATTCTTTGTCAGGACGACGATCCCAATTGATATTGTCTTGCCCTTGGCATGTTGTCGTATTTTAATGACATGCAGGGACCATAAATAATGATTATTTGTAACATTTTTTCAAAACTTTATTTAATTATCCACTTACATTAGCCGCACAAATAAAACAATTATACCAGTAGGTGTCTATTTGGATAGTCTTTGCGTATCCACATTGATTTTTGATTTTTTGAATTTTTGATTTTTTGATTTTCGTGCATGTTCCGCAGTGGGTCATGATTACATCTTGATTTTTACAACTCAGGCATAATAATTATTTTCTGAGTGAAGAACTAAAACTCAACTCAAACTAAACAAATAATCATTGTTGTTGTGTGAACAAATAGACCAAATTTAATAAATAAACATTTCATGTTTGATTTTGTAATATAAACTATAATGATTACGAACCCTAATCTTTTGTCGTATCTTGAAAATTGAAATGCTCTGATGCTAATTTGTTAAGCAACTCTCAAAAGTATATACCCATACTTCAAAGTTCAAGATTTGTATTATAATGCATATCGCGATAACATATTCTTGACATCTGCGTAGTCGAACATACATTTTCATAATACATACAATCGGGCGAAATTGAATTGTTTTTTGTTTGTTTTTGTTTTTGTTTTTATATAGGGAAAGCCGTTGCATGTCGAAGATCAGAACATTAAATAGTTTATCCGTTATATGCATATGTCTCCAAGGGCTTATTATCTGAAGATATTACTGTTACTTTTAAAATTGTTTTTTTTTTGTTGTTTTCTTTTTTTAGTTTTTTTTGTTGTAACTATTAATAATTTTATTGTTTATAATTTTAGAAATATTATTCGTAATTCAATTTTTTTCAAGGCAATAAATAAAATACTTCGATTTACAAGCGATTTTTTGTCAGTAATAATAAGTATTATGTTTTTGCGGCTAAACAAACTTTGCAACTGGTTGGTTGTATATATATATATAAGTTGAATATGAGAAGCGATTATAAGTTTATCATATCCATACATTTACACAGAAATTATCATAACCACGTTTGAATTTATGCGAATATACCGAATTATTTAATAATTTGTATACATGCTTAATGTATTGTTGTATTGTAATACCAAATACACTAAGTTACTTAAGTAAAATGGAGCTTATTTCTTGTTCTGCTTTTTTCCTCCCAGAAGCTTGCCGGCCAATAATTTAAAAATATTTGGCTTTATTCATAAGTAACCCAACGTAGCGTATGTTTTCACAAAAGTGTCATCGCTGGTGCTGACGTTCCTAATGGACAATTGGAGAATTGAAGCAGTTAGTGAAGCTAAATGCTAATGCTAAATATGTATATAATTAACTCACTGGTCTTCCCATGGACATACGGCGTTGTGCTCATCCGTAGCTGCTTGCGTCGAGCCACTGGCCTCCTCATTCCCTTTATCTTGCTCATCAAGCGAGCTGCTCTTTTTTCCGTCAGAGTTTCGTTTCTTGCGTCGTCGATGCTGTTCATCAATACTAAGTGCTGGCGTTGGTGTTCGGACAACTGTCGATTCATCAAAGAGTTCGTCGTCCACTGTGTCTATGTCCAGTACGGCGAGTGGAGCCATTGAGGGTGCCGGTGTTGGTGCCGGCGGTATATATTCTAGATGTCTATCCGTGTCAGTAATATCGTAATCGTAGGCAGCATCCTTACTATCGTCACCAAAATGCATTTCTTCCTGGTATTCATCAGTGGTGGGCGATAGCTCGGCCTCAACACTTTCCGGCGCATGACTTTCCAATTCACTTTCGGTATTGATTTGAGTCCCTGTTAGTGTCTTGTCCTGCGACTCGCCTTGAAGCTGTTCATTTTTAGTTAGGTCAACTGCCTTCTGCGTTTCAGTGGTTGATGCACTGCCGACCAAATCAAGTTGCAGGTCATAGCTGTTGTAGGCGTGAGGCTCAATCAGCTCGATTAATACTTCTTTGACAACAAGCAAGTCAGACTCTAATTGCCGCTCCTTGCAGAGTTTGGCAGTGGGACTTTCATTGGGCAACTGAACCACGGGCGTACTTATGGCCAATTGTTGGCTAATGCCATCTCCTTGTACAACAAGTGCACCCTCTTTTGATGGCGACGACACATTGGTGATGGGCGGCTTTATTTGTGTTGGCTCTGGCGAGACCAACAAAAGCATTTCCGATGTAGATACCTCACTATTACGTTGAGATGGTGACACTTTGCTGGGCTCATCTTCAACCTCGACTTCCGTATCACTGACAGCCTGCAAATTTTTAGTAACGACAGCGATGCTGCTCTCACTCACAGTACTGACAGTTTGCGCGTCCAATACTGGGTAGCTGACGTTAACGACGGGTGAATTTGTAATCGATGGGCAATTGTTTCGACCAGTTTGATATTCCCAGGTGCTGCTAAAAAAAAAAGAAGAAGAACTTTAATAAGAAAATTACCTTTAACTGTCAATAAGAAAACATTACAAGTGTCTAGTATCTCATATATGAGATATTTTATGATATGATCATATTTTCAACACGAAAATGGCAATGTATACCCTTACCGACCTGCTCACATCTGAATTCTATTATAAATTGAAAAGGATATATGATATGATATCAAATAAAGCAAGTGATGACGTAGTAGTTATCCCATCAGTATCAGAGAACTATCGTATTATTATTAGCGTCCATTTCGGAGCTTCAAGCAGCGCAACTCCAAAATAAAATTTCAATGTGGCAGGAGCAAAGGCGAGAAACAAACAAAAATCTTGCTGATTAGAAAACGGGGCAGAATCAAACACGCTGCAGAAGACAAACAGCCCTCAAAAATGCCCTAAAAACAATCCATTCAAATTTGAACAAACATAGTCAGCTCAGCTCAGCCATAATATATGAAATTTCATAGGCAGTATCGAATTTTTGCTTAACTTGTTAGAAATATATCTACAAAACCCTAAGACTACATTTATCTAGTTTATCGCGTTTCTTGCGTAAAGTTTCTAGCTATGAGCTTTTTTTTTTGCATATCTGTAGTTGAGGAATCCATCAGCGATGCTAATTCTTCCTAATGAAGAACTCCGATTACTTGTCCGATTAGTTGTTGTTCAGTTTTTGCTGATTTGTTGGTAGTGATAGCTTATTGGAAGGTTGCTTTTCGTTGCTGCTCGTTTTAAGCAATCGATTGTCGAGCTCGGATAATCTATATATACAAAAATTGTTATAGGACAAAAATATAATATTTCCAACTCCGATACAAAATAAATGACAGATGTAAGCAGGTAAACAAGTGTATGCAATCTTCGGTGTGCCTAAGATAGCTGTTCTTACTTATGTATATAGATAGAAATGATTTCATATTTGAATAAGAACATATATTTTGTAAGCTATGTGATGGGATACCTGGGTGTAAATGAAACGGAGGCACGCCGTTGTTCGGTTTGGTTGGGCATTAAGCTCTTCATACCCGCCGCCACTCCGCTGTCTACAGTATTTTGATGTCGCAGTAAACCTAAGTTACGTTGCATGCGCTCAGACACATCACAGACTTGGGAACAAGTGCTGTAAAAATCAGTAGATTAGGTTTTATGTTAATCCGCATTCAAACGAAGAACTTTAATCATGACGTTATTTTTATGCTGTTTTTGCTGCTGCTTACTTCGCTTGTGTTTTGGGCAAAAGATCAAAATAACTGACTGCTCGTATTTTTAGTGTAATGGCAGCTGATAACCGGTAGAATGAACTATTTTGCGGAATGGTGGTGGGGTAGAATTGGGTGGATGTGAGCTCCGAAAGATGTTGCCATTAATCTACCTTTTAGATTTGGTGACACTAGGTTGTAGATGAGTTGGGGCGGAAGTGGGCATCGCCGGGAAATTCGGAGAGGCTAATCAGAATACTTTTAAAATTGGTAACTCCATATACATCTATTCTTGAAGAACATCTGAAGAAGCCTATCATTCAACTTCAGTGACTATAGCTTTTAAATTGTGCCACCGATGTGCACTATTTTGTATATCAATTTTGGTAAATATGATTGAGGAAATTGTCGTTTTTTGATAATTTTTCTTATCGATTATTATCGGCTAAGTGATTGGATGAGGTGGCCTGTCAATATATATGCCGAAATTAGCATCGATAATATCGATAGGAATACTCATTTTGGCCAAAGCTGGCCTGTGTGACTCTGCATCTATTCCCTACAAGCAAAAGATCAAGGGTAAAATGTCATGATTTAATTTCTTCATGTAAATGCGAACATAGTCGTTTGGTTCTATTTACCTTGCTGGGGGCTGCGGCTCTACCCTGGCGTCGACAGTGCCGGTTGACAAGGGTAAAGGCAGAGCTGGAGTACAATCAGCATTAGTGTCCGCTGTTCCGGTATCTTGATCCCAAGGACAAATAGACAGCTTTACCTGTGCAGCAGGCAGTTCATCTGAGCCCGGCTCATCCCATGGACAGATGGCACTGCCTCTGGCAGCTGACAAGCTCTCTGTTGTAGTCCCTAATTGGGAAAACTTGATATTCGAAGATTCACTGTGTAAAAAAGACAAATGATACAATAATAATAAAGACATATGTTTACAGCATGAAAAAATATTGTAATATTTTATTTATCGGTACTTTGAAAAAACTTGGATTGCGTTCTTAAATGACAAACATAAATTGAGGACCATATTGTAAATATTTTTGTAATTTTATGTTATACTCTGAATGCGAATTGATGAATGATATATTGGTTTTGTCCGTCATGTTGTCTTTCCGTTCGTGTGAGCGTAGTTTTCTTGGAAACTCGTAGAGCTAGAGATAGAGATATAACTTAGTCCACAGGGGTGCCAGAAAATCAATATAATCACAAATCGATATAAGCCACATAAAACTGTTAAATTTTAAAGCTAATCTAATTTAGTGTGTTGATTCTCACCGGCCACATCCACCCTCCCCGGATCCAAACTCTGCGTCAGTTAAAATCGATAATACCTATATCTTCTACAGTTCAGCCTAGCATGTTGAGTGTAACTCTTTGAAAACATATTGTGTTTGCGATACGTCCGCATATGAAAGCAATTACTGCTCGAGTGAGGCAGATATCGTTTACGGATTAAGAAATATACGCGTGCTGCTGCAACTAGCCAAAAGTGAAATGTCTGCAGCGTTGAGGAGCAAGAAGAGGCATTTCGCTATCTTATATTGTATGTGGGCGATATTCACATGCTGCTGCAGAAGCGTCACATCACCAGATATATCTTATATAGATATTTGCACACACGCCTGCCAAAACAAATTTCACCAAAGCTGATCTGGTGATGAGAGTGTGTGTGTGAACTGCTGGTACTCAACTGCTGGTACTCCCCGACGAACACAAATTTCAGTCACATGTATTTGCGCGCGAATTTGCCAATTGGTTTTTCTACAAATACAATAATAATAATTTCGCCTACGCGGATATGTGTGGCACGATGCAGCGTTGCAGCTGAAAGTGATTGGCGATTATGGGGTAAGTGTGAAGGAGTGCGTTGGCGTTGTAGCGGTTCTACCTCCACTAGTGATAGCGAAGCAAGCATATGGCTTATATTTCAATCCGAATTAGTCGCAAATTTATTTCCGACTGCGAAATATAAATATAAATACCGACTCGTAACAGACGAAAGTACATTTCAATGCATAAAAAATATCAACTTCTTATTCGTCTATTTCGTTTTTCATTTTGAGCTACAATTTTACAACGAACTGCTGAAAGATGCAAGATGCGAAATGTTCACTGTGTGAACTGCATTTCGCATCTTCGTAAAATTCCCATACATTCCGCAACATGAATTGCTGTGACGCAGCAAAAATAAATCAAAAAAAAATAAAAACGCGCAAAATGTAACCACATTCCAAATATGGGGAATTAGTCTTTGAGTTACGTCTCACAAATCATATTCAAACAAATAATAAGCAATTTACAATTTTCCAAGTTTCAAGTCTCGATCTCTAAGGATGTCGAAAAAAGGTGCGTTATGAACAGAGAGACAGACAGCTTGACGGACATTGCACAAAACCATTATACTACTATACCTATACCATCCCTATACTATGCCTATACTATACCTATACTATACCTATACTATACCTATACTATACCTATACTGTACCTATACTATACCTATATTATCCCGATACTATACCTATACCTATACTAAACATATACTATAATGTTTAAGATTAAGATTAGCCAGTAGTAGCCTATTGGACCTGAGGCGTCACTTGCGAAATGGCCCAATTCATGGGATAAGATGTTTCGATAAAGGACTCCTTCTTTATTGGTGTCAAAATCTAGATGGTGAAGATGACAGCTCTGTCTCTTGTAATGTGGAATTAATGCCAGACTAAGGTGGGGTCTTCCCTCTTTCGCAGTTAACGGAGATGAGATGGTCAACCTCCTCTGCAGTTTGTGCAGTGGTCAGAGCAAAGATCAAGGCAGTTGCAGATTTAGGATCTGTATCTTTACGTTAGCGCACTTAACCCAATCAAATTGAAAGAATTGACTTATGTCAGACTTTGATGGTGGTGCTCAGCGCTGTTGCAGTCTCATTGCCAAGTTTCTTAAGGCAACTTCGGTCGTTAAAGTGGGTTTCCGATGGCATTGCACAATGTCGATGGTTCCATTGATATAACTGATTTGCACAGGCGCCAGAGCGAGTTGATAGCAGACGTCCCCAGATCCACGAAGAACATAGATATGGCGCATTTGTTTAGTTCGAACGACAAATCCATGCGCATGCAACGCAATCTGCACAGTCGGGGTCCAGAGAAGCTGATTCCTTTATTGACGCCCTTATCCGCTCTTTGATCTTTCGGTTTATATATGCGTTAATGCAAATCAATAGAAACGATATTTACGGAATGTCGCCAACATAGTATTAACAACATTTGGTGACCTTAACTAACGAATTTTCGGAGATGTATATCTCTGCAGTATCTTGTTTGCTACTTTCCTTAAGTATCGTTTGCAAACTAGAGTTGCCAAATTTGTAATATAGTTTAATAGACACCTCCTCCTAAGATTGGTGGAAAATTTTCATCATTGTCATCATACATTTCTTGCAATTTCCGAGCTAGATTCACCAAATTTAAAAGGCACATGAGATTATCAGGGTATTCTATAGTCGGTTACGCCTGACTACAACGTTCTCACTTATTTTAATTTTAATTATTTATTTGTGGGATAGCCAGCAGCATGTGGGTAAATATTTAAATTATTGCCATTTCTAATCGGACGTGATGGTTTTTACCCACTTTCAAATTCAAAACAACAATCATGTGAAAAAGCAGCAGGCAAAACATATTTGAAACTACCCAAAGTTCAAATTCAATTAGGGTTTTCCCTAATAACAATAATTTGCACTGCGAGGTGTTGTTGGCCCAAACACCTTACAACTTGACTTAACAGAATGGTTCAAGTATCTGGTCAAGTTCACAATGCGCTTTCTTTTATTTATGGCCCATATTCATAATCGCTCCCAACGTGTCAGCTTTTATTGTGATTTATTATATTATAGATATATATATGTATGTATATATATATATATAATCTCACAACCAACTTAAACAATTACGCTTTGTCCCAGGTCAGTGACAAATAAAGTGTGGAAAAATCAATAAGAGTAGCTTACCTGTAGGAAATCTCGCTGAGATTATTCTGGGAGTGAGAGTGCGGGACTTTGGAACTATCCTTAGTGACACCACCAACAGCAAGCTCATGAGCTGACCCAGTGAGACTGCGATCACTTCCGCGCCGTCGTGTTATACTATTAGGGGGTGGTGCCTGGATAATGGATCCTGTGCCGCTGGCTGTGCCGGTGCTACTTGTGCCCCTTGCCGCTTCCCCTAAATTTGGCTGACTAGACAGAGCAGCAGTCATCTTCTTCTTCGCACCACTCACACCCCCAAAATTAAAGAAGCGTTTCTTGTGCGAGGGCTGGATACCGCTGTCAACAAGTCGTTTGTAGAAATCGGAACGTACAAAGCGCGGATAGCAATCTTTTTTTAGTAGCAGCATGTATATATGCTCTGAGGCGGAGTCAAATGTGAAGCGCGTGGGATTTTTAAGACCTCGCAGAACGCTTTCCATGGTTTTCCCATCGATGTTTATCTCACACGGCGCTCCAGGCTTAAGGAACTCTCTGAAAGCGAAAGTACAGTAAAAATATGTTTAATTTGACCGTAAATCAGGTATTCTCACTCAAATATCTCGTTGACTTTGCGGGCCACTTGCGAGTGCGCTGAGCGTCGAAGCCGATTCACTGCAATCCAAAAGCGAATATTTTCGTGCGAATACTCTTTCTCCAGAAAGTTTGTAAATTCCTGCAGGCCTGTGGGATCCGAGACGAGCTCCTCTATGGAAATGGCCCAGCGTTTCACACGCTTTTCCGTGGGTATATCCACAAAAGTGCTGTTTAGCTGCCAAAAGGCAATATCCTCAGTAACCCAAGGGTTGGAGGGCAGTGCTGGCTGCAGAAAGAAGTCATACTCGTTGAATGTCTCCGAGTAGCTGACTAGAGATTCACAAGCTTGTGACATCTTCATTCGTGTACGATTTAAGGATTTGCTCAGAAATTCCACCTCGCGTTGAATATCATCGACAGTCTTCTTTTTATTTGGCTTTTGACCCTGGCGATCCCGTGAAGGGATCGGGCACGGCTCGAGGGGTGTAAATTGACCGGGTGGTGGTCGGTGGACTCGCCAATAAGCTCGCTCCTGCGAGTCGCCAACGATCTTCTCACCCTTTTTGCGCTCCTTTGCAAGACGCACCTGCTCCTCGGCCTGCATTGAGATGAAGTCCCACTTCCCTTTTAGGTTCTTATGCAGAGAGGCCAAAGCCTCAGCCTCGTAGTCCTCCAACGCATGACGCTGCTTATTGCGCAGTGACCGCTTTGCTAAATATATTGCATACTCCACATTGTCCGGAGCCTTGTGCTGCCAGGGCCAGTAGTAGGGTGTCTGGAAGCGATAAAGAGATGAATCGTCTTTTACAGTCAAGGTCTTTGAGTCGTTGACGGGAAAAAAGTATCCATGGAGGCATAGCTGATTTGCAATATTCAGTGCTTCCGATTCCTCTATTTGAAGACGATCCATAAGCCACTCAATCAGATCGTACCCTGTCAAACGATATCAATTTCAGTATCTGCAGTAATCTCATGTTTGTTACTTTTAATTACCCATGAAAGCATAAGGGATGGAGGTAAGGAACATCTTTTGCTGACGCACTGGTACTCCATGCTCTTGGTCCTGCATCTCCCGCACTAGTACTTCCATCTGAAACATACAAATATCGTATATCGATGTAGCGAGGTATTAAATATATCCTTCAGGGTAACCCATAAATGAACATTAGCATTCTTCGACATTACTAAAATAGAGAACTTACGATGCCACGGGGATTTGGAATCGCGGAACCGCAAGAGTTGAGAGACTTTCCACTGAACTACTCGACTTTTAAAGGAAACAATAATTAAATTTCATTACATGCTTCTGCATATTAGAAAGGATTTTTCTAAGACTTGGTTACTATATTTTACAAATGGTTTTCTTAATACACTCCAGTTCCGTTAGTTTTTTTTGTGAATATTTGTGGTTTTTTTTTTTAGCTAGCTTGGATGCGAAATTCGATTAAAGGCAGTGACATTGTAGCCTTCGGGAAAGGAAGTAGGAACTTGATTTGTAAAATTTCAGGCCGTATGAGCTCGGTGGGTACATCGGAGGGTATGTACATCTGTTGGATGCAGATTTGGTGAACTTTATGGAGCATCAACCAGACCCAAATGGGATAAGGATTTTAAGCTTTTTGAGTGGCCAAAATGATGTCATGATGTTGTCTTGGTGCTAGTGTCACAAAGAGGTACATTAATGACTTAAATGATTTGTGGATCCTGCAGATAAATATTACCACTAAGCAATCAATAAATTTTTACATTGATTGCTTAGCTAATACCAGACTGTTAGAATGTGCTGACACCGGGTATTACACGGCCACCCATGCCCACCATGACAGGGGCGGCCGTCGAATCCAGCGGTCAGTGACACTGTCATGCGAAATACCCGCTGGGTAATTCCAGCGTCTGCGCGAGGCACATACGCTCTTTTGGTCACCGGCAATGGCCACCCGAGTGTCATTCTTGAGGTTTAATTATAATTATCCTTATACATTGCAAGTTACTTTGAGTCCAATTGACGAAGCCGCAAGTTGCCGTTCGAATAAATCAATATTACACACTGGTTTCACTTGTAGGGACATATCATCTTCCAACCAGATCGAAGCCACATCCTTGCTTCAAGGATATAAAATGTGCATTTATTTTGACTTATGGCACCTGCTATCAGATGATATTACTTATTGGTATTCCGCAGTCGGCTATGTCTGACGTTGTTATTATCTGAAACCTACATTAAGAAAATCACCATATATACGAAAAAAAAACTATCCTAACATCCCGAAAATGATTTTAACCACTAAAAGTAACTTGCAAATTTCCGAAATAATCTTTAATATTATATAGACTTGCCCTTGAAAGATAATCTCCAATAAATGTTATTTATTTTCTGTTTTCAGAAATCTATATTTTGTATATTTAAAAAAGTTTGCGAAAAATCTGAATATTTACTCCGAGGGTTTAGAGTTTAAAATCTGTTGCTATAGAGAAATAGCTGAGTTGGAACATTTTTTGCAAATATAACTATATATATATATATATTTATTAACTCACCTTATCAAATGCCATTGGACGGGAGAGCTTTTCAATGGTTTGCTGTGCAGGCTGTTGGATGTGGGCACCAGCAGATATGGGCGCATTGGATGCAGAGCCTTGGTGGTGATGGTGTTGGGAAGCATTTGATCCTACACTCACTGCCTGATGCTGGTGCAAATGGTGGTGGTGCTGCGGATGATGGTGTCCCATTGAGCTGCCACTGAAGGCAGTCGCCGCCTGCGTGGTGGCATTTATTGTTGTTGCTGCGGAGGCAAGAGCAGGACTGCTTCCACTATGACCACCGGCATGGCTAGTTAATGTTGAAATAGTCCCAAGATTGTTGTTTATTTGTGTAGAAGGAATAAGCTGAGCTGTCACCTGCGGCACAATTAGTGGTTGTAGGCTCAAAGTTGTTGGCTTGACACATTGCGGTATTTGTGCCAATTGTTCATGTGACAGCGGCTGTGATTGTGACTGATGCGGTGTGGCCGACGTTGACGGTGTTGCATTCACCAAAATGCGAAGAGCCAACTGGTGATCTCGATCTGGTGGCAGTCCGCCAGGCGGCTCCATGACTACGTCGCTAGTCTACAGATGAGTCGTCGTAGATTTAACCGCAAGAGCCTTGCCTCTGACAATAGCTCAAACCACGATATAATTGATGTTGTTGCTTCCTGGCTTATAATCAGTGGTGATTAATTAGATGCTCGGTGCATCTACCCGAATGCCATCACATCCTTGTGTATGCGAATCTTTGCTGCAAATAGGAGAACAAATATCTTATATACCGATCTTTGAAGAACATCTACCGACCAAATATCAACACTCAACTATACAAATTTCACATTTTCACATTAAAATTGCCTCCCTTCTTATTGTAAAAGTTAACTTCCTTCATGGAGAACGTTGCAGTCGAAACCGACTCTGATAGGCAGTGTTATGCCGATTTATGGGAATTTGAAACTAACCAAATTTGATGACCTTAGCTTTAAAGTTAGCAGAGATATGTGGTTCTTATCGATTTTCGAGCCACCCAGCAGCACCAAAATGATAACATTGTCTCTGAACCATTCACATACGAGTAAGGGTGCCGAGGCAAATTACGCTCACACGAACAATATGACAAACGGACAATATGACGGGCTTTGCACGAAACCGTTATACTCTTATGCCTTGGGTATCAGAGTACATAATGACTCCACACAAAGGTACGCACACTTCCATATTCATGGATTTGCATTGGCATTTAAGACTTCCTGCTCAACACGAAAATATTTAGCTATGGGCAGTGGGACGCAATTAAAGAAAGGTTTTCTAGAAATCGAACTTCAACATTAGGCTTTGTTTTTCGGGGTATTAGGATTATACGAATATACACTCTGCGAAATTCGATAAAAGGCACTAGATTTGTTCCTTATAAAATTGGAAATAGCATTTTTGAAATTTTTTCTTGTTCTACAAAATTAAGGTGTTTTAAATACACGTTGAATAAGAATCTAAAATTAAGGTGCGAAATTCGATAAGGGCAGAGCTAATAAAATTAATATAATATGTATAAATTACATGAAAGTTACAAGTTAATAATGTGTTTTAGCCTCCAGATTTGCATGTAACTAAAAAAAATTCGATTTGACATCGATTCAACATCTTTTTAGAACTCAGATAGTGGATTTTTGGGTCTGTCTCAATCGATTACCCACATAAACTCAACCGAACAGGTGTCCCCACATATTCTCTATGGGATTCCGATCGGGTGATCTGGAATTTTAGATTTTTTTGGCTATTGATTCTTTAGCATTGTTTGTTGTAGATTTCTTCCAGTTTTAGCATCAATTGTTGATGCCGATCGACGAAATTAGTTGATATCTGCCAGTTCTATATAACGCCCTACTTTATTTTCCGAAGGCTAGAAGCCTTTAATTGAATTTCACAACCAAAAGAGCTCAAAAAACAGAAATATGCAAAAATCTTGGAGAAAACTAACGGAACTTTCATTTCAATGCATCATAACAGTGTAAGAAGAAGCGCCGTTATAAAACGCGTAAACAAGCTGCCGTTAGGCTTGGTACCGTTTTTAGCACCGTAAACACGAGTGCCATTGCATGGGACAGATGTTTCTCTATAACTGGTCTTTTACTTTCTCTCAGCAGTAACGGTTGACGCCCTAAGATGAGTTAACTTTCAATAAATACACGTTTAATGTGTCTGGCTCAATATTGATTATCTCTCTTGCATTGAAATAGGTGTTTTTAACGGTCGCAGGCTATGCTGCTGATGTCAGTGTTGTCTGAATGACGGCGCCGTTGTAAGACAGGAAGTTCGTTTCAAACTGTTGGCAAATGAGTTTCCGATTGTGCAGGAGGTTTCCTGCTACCGTAACCGTTAACGGCTGTGCTGTACTCGTCTCTCTTGAATTATCTGTTGGTTATTCTGCAATTCACTTGCACAGGTGGACTAAGTTTATTAATTCCTTACAATTTCGACTTTTGTTTTATTAACAATAATAAATAAACAAATGCAAATTTACTGTGTATATATGCAAACTATTTTTATATTTACAAAATAAACACCGAAATTTATCGACCTTACCGATTTCTTGTGGAGAAGTTAAGAATTTTTGAAAAAAACGAAATTATTTTTATTTAGAATACATCTAAGGGATTGTGGTACAGCAAGTCTAGCTCAAAAGTAATATCACATTTTGTTAAGCACATTATTGGAACCATCAGAATATCAGTAGATGGGCTTAATTAAATATCCAATAAGGCTGTGCGAATGTCGTTTGATAATAAAACAAATCTGCTAATGATTTCTAGCTTTTAAACTTTGAGTAGCAACATTCGATAAAATGTGCATTCAGCTTTTTGCATAACTAAAGGGATTTCAGCTGCAACATTTTACTAGGCTATGCGTTTTGAAGTGTTCAACAAATTTGCATCAAAAAGTGCATTTTCAAAAAAAGGCACATTCGATAATTTCAGTCGTATATACTGAGTGGTATATACTGAGATTTTTATCTTTGAAAAAAGTTAAGATATTTGGTAATTTCTTGTATATTCCCATCGATAACAGTCTCCGTTTCCCCAATATCGGTAATTGGATGTGTGAGTTTTCAGTTTAAACTGATTAAACTGAATCAAATATATGTATATGCATATATATATATATAAAGAGATACTACATATTATTAGAGGTCACCTCCAAAATACCTCAAGGTAATCACCGTGGTCCCTTTTTATTAACGTTGTTCATAATTGAGCTTCCGACCGTGATAAGTCACTCTTGTGTGCAGATTTTTGCTGATAATGTTGGCTTTTCATGTCGTCGACTAAATCCTTTTCTGATCAAAGCTTAAAATTTTGGAACCTGGTGTCAAGTGAATCTAAACTTAATGTCTTTTCTAGGCGAACATCCTTTTCAACACATATTTTCTTCATTACATAAAATATGTTTATTCTTTATTATCATAAACTATTCTTATAGATCATAAACTTAAGCTTGATAAGCATATTTCTTCTAACTGTACTACAGCCTTTGATGGCCTGGGTATCATTAAGCACTGCTCGAAAGAATTTGACGATCCCTACATTAATAAAATTCTTTATATTACACTCGTGCGTCGTATTCTTCAATATGGTTCTTGCATAGATTTCAAATTTACAATGTTCATCATAATAAAATAGAATGTGCACAAAACCATTTCTGTTATTTGTCCTTCGGGGCCTTAACTGGAATACTATAAATTACCAACTTATCTTAGTAGACTTTTATCAATAAATCTACCTTCCCTTTCTGTTCGTCTAATCTTACACAAACTAATGAGTGGTGAAATTTATATGTATATCTTACGTATCTTGCTTGTTTTCAATTCATTTTCAGAACCATTTTGGAAAATGAGATTAAAACTCATTGGAATCGATTGATCTGTTCATTTCCGATCTTGTTTGGCGAATTTTCAAACATTTTGAAACAACAATGTTGTTTAGACATACGGACATGGCTATTCCAACTTATAATTCTGATCGATTATATAAATATTAAAAAAATTAATAAATTGTATAAATTGGCTAGAAATTAATGAAATTATGACGACATAACAAGTGAGAAAGTTGTTAGACCTTATCGGCTATGGAATACCCTACACCAGTATAATACCAGCTGATAGCAAGTGGGAATGATGCAACTAGCTCCAAGAAAAAGTAATATATCTTCAAGTTTTGGTAAATGCAGCTCAAAAATAGTGAGTGGATCGGGGCATCGGGATGGGATTTGAAATGTTGCCTTTAATTTTGGTAGATTTTGCCCACAAGTTTTGGCAAGCAGTATCATAATTATATGGAATCGGAATGAATGGTGGCTTTTATTGCAAACGGAAATCGATTTTGATCTAAGGACTTGTATTCGAAATTTGAAGTCTCTAACATGATTTCTGAGATGGCGGCATTCATAAGGACGAAGGAAGAGACGGACGGGCACGGTTATGTAGCATCGGTTGCTAAAATCGGAATATGTCTGCGGGTCCGGAGATGCCAAACATTTGCACGACTTCATTATATCCTTTTTGAGAAATTTCAATTTGTTATAAAACATCTGTTGCTGGGACAGAAAACTAGTTTCCATTTTCGAAAGCATAAAATAGAAAGAAAAAAATCTGTCGGCTGTATTTTGAGATAGTAAAACACAGCTTCGCCGAAAATATCTGTTATCCAAAAAGTCAGTAACTTATCAAACTACCCCGTATGCGCTGACCTTGTCGTCAGCAAAATGAGAATAACACAGAGCAATAACAAATATTTCTCCACAATCAATACACAAACTACAAAATTATAAATAAGAGTGCTTTCGCCAGAAAAGTCTGCTCTAAATTGCCCTCACATTGCAGCTTCGCATTAAATAATTCTCAGTAATTATATTACTTACATTTGAACAACTTTATTATACGCTTTTTACCCATTTAAAATGCGTATTGGCAAGGTCATACACAGCGTGTGCTTTTGGGGAGTTGGGGAAGAGTCGAGGAGTGGAGAAGTGGAGGAGTGGAGGTTTGGTGCTTGGTGCTTGGTGATGCTTAATGAAAACTTAACATGGATGCATACATACGGTTGATCGTAGAAAGAAAATCGAGAATATAACTTAACTTCCAAAAACCTTGACAATCTATCAAATGTTGAAAAATTATGTATGAAACACGAAAATTGTGAAATAGAACGAAAAAAAAAATGCATTCACCACACGCATTCCCCCCATCTTTTTTTTTGCTGTTGTTGATGATATCAAATTAATGTGTAAAAGAAAAAGTAATCTTGGTAAACATTAAAGAGATATGTCAATCCACAAGGCTGTTACAAATATACATAGATACATACATATGTTCATAACTGCCAGCATACAATTTTCTACCACAAATTCAGTGTCATTGCTAGGCACATCAACACATTTCACGCTTTCACACAAGCAAACACTTTTCGTTACCTCTTTGCCTTTGCGTCTGGCTTCATTTGGTGTCGAAATTTCACCTTTTCTAAATTTCACCTTCGGTTGTCCGATTTAAAGTATTTTATTCAAATTAATTTTTGCTTTAAGCGGTGCACTTCACAAATTTTTTTTTTCATTTTAATAACAGGCAATCTGCAAAATTCACAGAAAAGAAAAGTCAAATAATTTTGTGCACTTTTTATTGCGCAGTATTTTACACTGCAATTTTAGTTTAAATCATACATTTATATGTATGTTGTATGCATGTATTTACTTTGCTTATTGGAATTTTCATCAGTTGAGGGAATAAGTCAAAAATGTTCTTTTTCTTTTCTTATTTTTATGATGGTATTTCTTTTTACGCGGACAGTAAACAACGTACACAGGACAAGGACGTCCGCCGCACACAACAATCAGAGCCCGTGTCCGCAGCTAGAAAATGTGGAAAATGGATTTTTTCTGTGCTTCTGTTGCCTCAGTTGCCTCAGTTGCGCAGCGCTTTTCAGAGAGTTAATGATAGATAGAGAGGGGGAGAGAGAGCCTAGACTGCCATTGAGAGAAATGTAAGCAATTGCAGAGCGATTTTTGATATCTGAGCACCCAAACCACTGGTGGAATGTTTAAACGGCTGCTCCGTGACGGAAACAAGAGCACGGGTGCAAACCCGAATCGGAGCACCTTTGCCAGAGAGCCAGCTGCTTTAGTATGAATGAATTTTGCGTATAGCTGCTCCATTGCGCCGTCGCGTCGCACCAACTGCACTCTCTGACTTTGTATTTCGTTTTTCGATTAGGGCGGCTGTCAGCCAATTTTCCACAGAAAAAAAACAACAACAAATACAACAAAAAAAAACAACAACAAAAACAACAAAAAAACCACATGATTTCAATGTTCTTGCTTCTGAATGTTTATATTCTGTGCCCATAATAGGTAAAAGGGTAATAACAAACATGTGGAAATGAATGTGAACGCATTTTATATAATGATGGCCGAGATGATATAGCCATACAGATTTCCATTTGTTGTGTTTGTTTAACTTAGGAGGCATATGCAAATTTTGCAATTTTCAGAGAACCCAAAAATTCGTGAACTATTTGTCAGAGTGAGAATGATGTATGATGCATGTACCTCCAAAATATGGGTGTGCATGGTTTGCTCTAAAAGTTAAAGCATAACAGTTTCAGTTGCAACAATTTGAATGATCTAACTACATCAATTTTCTTGACATTATTATTTATTTTTGATGCGGACAGTTTTTGCAAGTAAACTCGACAATTTGTCCATATTTTTGGAAATCGCCCAGAAGTTTAGAAAAGCGACCTGAAGACTACATTTTTTTTTTATATTTTTTTTGTCTTCATTATTTCTAAATAGACGAAAAATTAAAAATCTTAAAATCATAAATGTTTTTTATTTCAATTTGAAAAAAAAGATGTGTATTTTCTGCAAACTGTTATTTTTAGAAGAACATAGAAGAACAAAAATTTGATTTCTGGGAAGTAATATAATGCTTAACAATATAAAACACACTGGAAATTAGACATGTTTTTACCAGATTTATTGCAAAAATCTACCCTGGCATTAAGAAAAATAAAACGCGAGTTTTTAGAAAATCACAAGACTCCGAGTTAGAAATATTTTCTACAAATAATAAGTTTACAACAGGATTAGCTCTTTTTATACAATGAGGCCATTAAAAATGGATAAATGGGTATAGTGAAGTTGAGCAAAATGATGGAGAGGGCAATAGATCAACCCCATACGCCAGGTACATTCATAAAGTATTAATACATAAATCAGTATCAAAAGTCTAATCGAGTCCATAGAGACTAAAAGCTACATCCTTCTAATTTTGTAATTAAGTTGATTTGATAGCATTGACAAAATTCGATAACCGATTGCACCAAAATCCAGGTCAATAAAATGAATAATAAATCAACTCACAGTTTTTCTCTGCTCAACTAGAACAAGTCTATTAAGTAAGAATGTTAAATTGGTCAGATAATTCGAATCGTTTTTGTAAAGTGGAGCACACCCATTACAAGAAATTGTTGATGATTATTTCCAAAGAAATATGATTTTTTCATTTTACATTTTCCGCTTCACCCGCATTGACAAAAATCGATAACCGATTGCAATCAAAATCCAGGTCAATAAAATGAATAGTAAATCAACTCACCGTTTTCTAAGAATGTTAAATTGGTCAGATAATTGGAATCGTTTCAGTAAACTGGAGCACACCCATTATACAAGAAATTGTACATACCTAATGTGGACGATTAATTCTTGATCAGCATTATAAGCCTTTTGTTCAATTAATTTCAATTGTTTGTGGCGCGTTTTAAAACAAATCCATTGTTTAATAAATGTGAAATAATTATGAATAAGATTGTGTAAAATTCCTCTTATTTCTGTGATATATAGAGAAAATAATGTTAGCCATTTCAAAACTATGGTGATAGATAGATAGTGAGGCAAGTGTGCCGCCACAGAAGAATATTCCCAAGATTATACACCATAGCAAATATTGCTTATAACAATTTACTCTTCTACCATTGGTATCAGATCAAACTCTACAAGATAAAGAAGACAAATATATGTTTAAATATATATATATAAATATATATATATGAAAAATAGGAAAATGTATAGACAATTTGGAATAGTGTCAGCATATTGTAATTGCGCGCTAGCTGGTTAAATTCAACTTTATTTTGAGGGAAATCTCGTGAGCGAAGTCGCATCTTTTCATGCTTATTTCCAAATGACAAAACTGAGAGACCAAAGCATTAGAAAAAGTACAAACATACATGTATGTATGTATGTATGTATGATAGATACGCGGGTCCGCATTGCGCATGCACTGCTCAAAATTGCTCCTGGCAGCAGTAGCTGATGGAGTCAGTTCAGTTTACATTTTTGTTCATAGAGTGTGGCTTGTAACTCAAATCAGTTCAAAAAAAAACTATATAAATAAAAAAATAAAAAAAAAAAAAAAATACATTTAAGCAGTATGCAACAAATGCAATATAATCGGTACAAAATTGTTACACAATCGCAAAAGGAAAAATCACAAATGCACAATTGTATGTATATATACGTGGTAAAAATATAACCGGCGCAAGTGCGGCAAAGATTTACTAATACATGCCAAACACTCATTATATATTCTCATATATTTCGATTCACTTTAAGCTAAAGTGGCAACAAAAAAATCTTTTTTTTAACATGGCGCCGGAGCACACATTTCTGGGAACTTGGGAGGTACATTTTTTCCGATAAATTATTTGTATAAGCATTAATTTATTTCCTTTTTATGATATTATCCATATAGATAGTTGCCTGCACATTCGAGGGTAAGCGCGAGTTATCCGGACTAGAGGGGTGAGTCTATGCGTGTTTTTCAAAGTAAATGAGCAGAAAATAATTTTGTATATAGCATTAAATTTCGCCTAGACGATACAAATGACATTACCTGGTACAATGATCTTGTCAGCCCTCTTCCTGAAATAAAAGACTGCGGCATTTGCTGTGATTCAGCAAGTGTGTTATTTAGTTGTGAGACGTTTGATGTGTACGAAGTCAATCCCCGTCTTATATTTGGCGCTTTTGCCGGACACAGCATTGAGTTTAGTGTAAGCCGTTCAGCATCTGCCTCCAACTGTAAACAAACAAAAATATTCTATATCTTTTAAAATTTTCTAAACTGTAGACCAGTACATTAATACCGACTGATACGCTAGTGCTTAGCTGTGAGAATTGGTATGCGGTTGAATGCAGGAGACTTCAGGAAGACCAGGCCGCTGGCCAGGAGGAGCAATTTAGCTTTGGCGAGGCTCTGCTAGATAAATATTTTAGCGATGTTATGGTGAAGAGTGCAAGTGGTTTTGAGTATGCTCTCCATGCCTCTATACTGCGGCTCAATGGATTCGACTGCAGCATGTGCACCAAAAGTGTCCTGAAATCATCGCATCCACTAACCCTAAAACCTCCACACCTATTACCCAAAGTGTCTAATCCTAATCCTGTGAGGATATCAATTGTGACCGCGGGAGCTACCGGAGGCGAGGAGCAACCAAAATTATGGCCATCTATAAGTCTATCCCCTATTTATCTGCAGCCACCTTGTGAATTGGAACTATTAACAACGACGACTTGTGGTGGCCTTGGAGCGCAGCGATTGCACCATTTGAGTAATAGTTTCAACTGCCTAAGCAATGGTAATGAACAAGATGTGACTGAAGCAGCAAGCGACGGAGGTAACGGAATACAGAATGTGGATGGTGGTGGCATGCGGCGATATCCTCCCAACTCGCATTCAGATTCGCACCTTGAGGTGTCTCAGGTGCAATGCAAAAATATTTTTAATTTTTGCCAGGATATGATGCTGCAACCCATGTCCTGTTCCATTCCACAAAGTGGCTTGACCACTGGTGTAGCTGTGTGCAACACTAGGCGACCACCCCTATCGCCATATCGCGCACGCAGTCCGTTACCGTTTCCCAGTTCAATGGAAACGCCACCATCATCGCCGCTGACACCGGTCGGAGTGCTCTACAATCTACCTACATTTCTACTTACCGCCATCTTGCACTGGCTTTATACAGAGTCCTTGCTGCCAGAACTCGATGAAGATATATGTGAGAAGCTTATACATTTTGCCGAAACCCAGCCATCTCTAATAAAGCTGGTCGAACCAACACGCAAGTACCTGAGATTACTGCAACTTAAAAAGTGTGAGTAAGACCTGAAAACCCCACATTTGTTTCCATATACTTACAATTTATATAATATCTCAAAGTTGTCGTCAATGTCACCATGGATTTGCACAGCATTCTTAACCGCGTCATACGCCACATCGATCCTGCTAGCATTTCCCACGAGCCAGCACTGCTCTACGCAACGTTTAAGGACGGTTTGCGAGAATGTGCCGTAGGTAAGACTATACTATATAGATTAAATCCGCACTTGGCTACATTTAATCTTGATTTAATATTTTCTTCATTTTTGTTTCAAACGTGAAATTTTGTCTATTTTTCATTCATGTGCGAGATGGATTGATTGTACCTTTGTACCTATGTACCTATGTATCTTTGTACCCATGTACCTTTGAAAATTGACTGTATATAGATTCAACTAAAGTAGCCGACCAATTTCTTCCAGGACTGCACAATATCACTATCAGCTATATATCTTTAAAATTTAGTTACTAGTTACTATAAAAGTTCATTATTTGTTTTCGATAAACTTCATTATTGGATATCGATAAACTTTCTTTGATGGAGATTACCAGCAATTGGCAATAACGTTCTATCGATTAACTGACACCAAGCAGTTATTTATTTATTTATTTTTTATTTTTATTTTTAACAGTTAAAAGCCATTTACTTTGAACTTATTAAGCTTTTCTCTTCGCATTTTACCAATTAAAGGTTGTGCGAAGGTGCTCCAATTTTGCAACATTTTCATTAAGGACGCCACTCACCTGGCGCGCTATCAAAAGAACGAAATTGTCAAATACGTGAGGACCCGCATTCCGATATTTATATCCCAAGTCCAGCAATTACTACGCAACACTCGGGGAGTCTTTGTTGGTCTAAGCATCGATGAGAAGGAGGTTTTGGTGAATTATCTTGTACCTGAGGTAAGACTTTAATTTCCTCGCAACTTCATTTATATCTTTCTAAATCTATATCTTTATTAGATTGAATCTACTTTATTGATTTTAACCACTGTGATAGAGGAAATAAAAAGCTCATTGGACACTATGTGCAAGGTGAGTCCACTGAATAAATTCACATCATTGATACATGAATTATTCAACTTAGTGGTTAAATTACTTAGATAATGTTTCCAGTTATGCTAAGTCAGGCTAAAAAACATATGCTTGATGATATACATCAGCGATTAATGGCACTCTATCCGAGGGCTCACATCTTGGAGGTTATATTGTGTGACATTATGACATGTTTTATGTCTAATTAATACACTGGGTATAGATTTTTGTGCATTCGGAACATTTCAACTGCAACCCACTTTATATAATAATATATAATATATAAAAATGACGACTAATAAGAATTTCTTATCTTTTTAACTAGGACTTAAAGTGCACCGACTTTGATCAGTCCTTGGAGTTACAACAGACGGAAGGTGGCATTGCAATGCAGATGCAGTGTGCCAACAGGGGAATAATAGCGCCAAGCAGAGAATTATTATCACCCCACCCTCGTCGCGGTCCGCCAATTGGTTTAACACTCTACGATAACCCTTCGGAGCAGCGTTTCAGTTCCGCGGAGAACGATCTAAAGTTTGTGCTTTATATGTACGAAGTACGTAAAATGCGTGATATATATGGACGCATAACTGCAGCCCTTGAGATTATTAAGGACAAAAAGTAAGTAAGACTTTATGCATCATTTATGATTAGAACTTTTGCAACTAAGCTGTGACTTCTTCTTTAGAAGGGCATTCTGCGAAATGGACCTACTCAGCAAGCGCAGTACTATCAATCAAAATCTTGAACAGCTTATTGTGGACATACCAGCATACATATTTATTATTGAGAATTTGTCGGATCGCCTGAATGACAAACTGGGCTGGAAAGAGTTCAAATTTTGCTTCAAGCTGGCCACAAGTCAAATCGTGAGTAGCTACACATTTATTTTAGCTGTATTCGCTTAGGGCTACATTTTCAATGGTATTCGATTGTTTCCTTCGCTTCTCTATTCTGGACTACCTCGTCTAACTACTATAACCACCATGCTCATGCTGTTCATTTTTGATCGGCTTCTAATCTATCAATCTTCAATCTATTATTTGACAACGAATTATACAACATTTTAAAATTCTGTTTCACCGCTTACAAAATTCTCTTTCGCACTCAAGTTTTAGTTAAGTATTCCACAGTTATTGACCTAGATTCACCATACTTTAAGGATAACCGCATCGATAAAAAAAAAGCTAGGAAAACTTGGAACATCATCGTTGATTTATTGAATTGTTTTCTCTTTATAGAATGGCGTTATTGTAAAGTTGTTGGACCACAAATTAGCGCTTCGACATTCAATCGAACAAATATGTAAGCTGGTTCGAAAACAAGAATTTTTGAATTCGATTATCGAGCTGGGCCTCTTGGAGTCTTCAACTCGAGTTCAAAATGATTGTAAGATGGCCGACCATGAGAATAATCTGGATCTAAGTCAAACCAATACGGGAGCGACGCCTGTGAAGCACTATTATGACTACAAAAATATTAAGGTATAGATCGATATAGAGATTATTTTGGCTATCTCATGTGATTAATTATATAATTGTTAACTGTCAAGCAGCTCAACCTAATTAGGCACTTATGCGAGCCACCCATCGCAGCCAACAGCAACTTATCTAAAAATGCGTTGCGGTTGCTTCACTCGGCACAGCTTGCGGACATGGAATTCGAGGTTCACACATATGCACCGTCCGTCCCTGCTGAGGAGGGTAGGTCCACATATACAATCGAGGCGATGAATACTGAGGCAAACCCTGGAGCACTTAAAATCCACAGCCTCAAAGCACACCGTATAATTGTGGCTTCGCGCTGCGAGTGGTTCAAAAAAGCATTGATGTCGGGAATGCAAGAGTCTATTAGCAGAAAGATCATCATCACAGACACTTCACCGGTAATCTTTCGGAGGCTTCTGCTATATCTTTATGGTGCACCTATTGATCGCACCGTGGGAGCTGAACAACTTTGCGAACTAATGCTACTTGCCGATCGATACTCACTTGACAACCTAAAGGTCGCTCTTTAACCATTTTATCGAGTCGCACTTACAACTACAACTTTTCTTTGTGTCTTTAGGAACTATGCGAAACTACTTTGAACTCACTGATTGATGAGGATTCGGTTATCTGTCTGCTGGGTATAGCTGATCGTTACGTAGCAACTTTGCTGAAGACGAACTGCCTTTCATTCCTATCTCAACACGCACATTTAACAAAATGTGAAATATTTAAGGAATTGCCACAAACATTACAGGTAAGATTTAGTTTACTTTTTAAATGTTTCAACTTCTTTAAGCTTCCATATATTTGCAGCTGGAGGTGTTGGATTTGGTAAATTGGTATGGCCGTGTCACAGAGCCATGGAATGATAGCAGCTTCAAAGCACGCAGCAGCTCGCGTTGCAGCCTCAAAAGCCCATCAAAGCCTCACTCGAGATCCCGTAAATCGTCACCCTCCAATATGTGACGAGGACAATGCGAAAACACGAATTTAAATATCATTCGATAATTGTGTACAAATTAATAATAGTTTAAAACATTTCCGATCCCTGATAATTGTTTTCCATATAGAACCGCTGATTTCGAAAATTAACTAGTATGAAAATAGAATGGACAGACTTAAATGACTACATCGTTCAGCCTGTTGATGCTCATTTAGAACAAAATGGTAAGTATTAAAACTTGCTTTTTAACACAAAATGAACTGGTCCGCTTCATGCGAGTTAAACTACGCGTTTCAAGCGACCAAAAGCGACTGCTTCGAACTACATGCAAGTAGTTGAAACTGACCATCGAAGAAGGTCATGATCATAAGGAACTTACAATTACCGTTGCTCGCAGGCAACAACAGATTAAGACTACGAAACGGGAATGCAAGAGAGCTGCAGTGTACATAGGCAAATTCAATTATTTTCAACAGTAAGTTTTACACATACAGTGGCTCACAGTTCAAGTGGATCATTTTTAAGACTGCTCGAAATAAGCAGTAAACAAAAAATAGGGTATTTTTTTACATAATCCTAGCAGGTGGGGAAACCTCAGTGTATTAGGGTCATATATCAATTTTTTTCGTTAATTTATGTACCTACCATCGGTCTTTGGAATTTTTGAAAAATAATAAATAATTAACTTATGGCAGGCAATTACTTTTTTTCTTTGACACTGATCCACTTGAACTGTGAGCCACTGTATACATCTGTACAATATAATCAATTGGGAAATTACCGACTGCTTATTACTCTGCTATCAGTGTAGTGTGTAGATGGGGATGTTGTAAAAAATCAACTTTTCCAATTTGGCGGCTCTAACTCTAAGTCTGTGGGAGATATAGCTCGAAAATGTTTTACCAATCTTGGAATGAGATTATCAGCATCTAGATTGCAAATTTGGCACTCAAGCTGTGGAGTAGGATTTTCTGGGCATGGGGGGGGGAAAGTTATGACCGATCTTTGAGGAAGATCACCAACAATCTACCTATCAAATTGGAAATCGATATATTCAGATACAATAATTCCGGTTTGAAAACAACGCAATTTTTGTATATGGAAAAGTTTTCACTGACTACACCATGATGTGCTGAGTTAAATACAATCAATTTCCCGTCTATTATGAGAAGCATCTTCAAAAAGAGGGATGCACATTGTTTTTTCTCTCTAAATTTTAAAGCTGAACCACATTCAAATAATGCCATCGAACCGCAAATATATAAAAGATAAAAATATTGGCAAATGTCAGTTTTTTGAATGTACATATTGAAATTTATTTATTATTTCTTTTTTACTTTTATTTTTCTTACATTGCAAAGCATACCTTTACGCCTTTATGGAAAAAAGTTGACGTGCCACAAAACTGTCTTTATATTTTCTGATTATTCCATAAATAAAGCTTTTCAAAAACAGAGATGCAGTCAAACATGGCACGCTTTTCCAGCGCATTTTGAGAGATTCTGAATTAAACTTCCGTATATTGACCGTTCAATGGGAAGCAATTCGTGAGCGATATTTTTTAATTGATAAGGATCCTGTGTCAGATCATATGCCTCAGCAAAATTCTAAGGCAGACATCAAAAATTAGTTATGTATTCGATCATATATATGTTAATATCATTACCTCAGTATCCCGAAACTCACAATAAATTCGATCGAGACTATATTGAAAATCACGAATACAGTTGTATGTATTATTCCATGCATCTTGACAATGGCATTCGGCTTCTAAAGTGCACTGCGCTAAGTGATCAGAACGCTGCTCCGGACATTCAGAATTATAGGTTTCATCATTTCCTTCGCCCCAATATTCGATAAGCAGTATATTTTGCAGATTTCGATTCGTGTCCTGCCCCGATAACAGCTGGTTCCTAAAAGAACGGCCATCAATATAATTGGGCACCGATATTCCTGCCCACTCCAATATGGTAGGAGCAAGGTCCAGCAAGCTGACAACAATATCAGTTGAGCGACCAGCTGGCACGTCTGGTCCAAAAATAAGTAAGGGCACTTTGATATCAGTCTCATACGGTTGTCTTTTATCAAATGGCTGTGCAAATTGACCCAAGTGGTAGCCATTATCCGAAGTGTAGATAATGTAAGTATTCTCAAGGTAGTGCGTCTCATTTAGCACAGTCAGCAAGGTTTGCATCATTTCGTCAACTGACAGCAGAGTCTCCCATCGGCTCTGAAAATACTCGTCAATTGTGCGAACTGCAGACTTTGACAAATGTTTTGCCGATCTAACCAACCAATGCTTATCTGTAAGAAATGAAAGAATTAGTGCAAATATATGGAACTGTGCAGCAGACGTACCTGTATCAGGTGCGTTAAAGCTTGGCGTGCGCAATGCATGCACTTGGGAAAAGATACCCTTGTGACGCGGCGCAGGTGTAAAGGGTGCGTGGGCGGCTGGTGGCGAAATCATTGCAAAGAATGGCTGTTGATACTGTTTGCTCGCCATATTACGAATGAAGCCTACTGCTCTATCCTTTAACAGGTCCGTCAAATATGTATCCGTATAGCTAACATTTTGTTTATTTTCACGCATTGTATAATTATAGTATCGCGAATTACCGTGCAGGCCGTAAAACTCATTCCAGCCGGGCGGAACTTCAGCGCCCTTAAACTGGTTTAAGTACTTGCCAGCAAAAAATGTGCGATAGCCATGATTTTGCAATAGCACAGGCAGGGCGCGTGGCTCGGATTTTTCACGCCAGAGATGTCCGTTGCAGCCACCTGTGATCGAATTGTTGTAGGTGTTGTGGTTGTGCGCATACTGTCCAGTTAAAAGGCTTGCTCGCGCCGGACAGCAAATGGGCGTGTTGGTGAATGCATTCGTAAACTGGACTCCCATCTTGGTAAACCATTGGCTGGTTTTTTCGAGGGGATACATACCATGTAACACTACATCCTGATCATCAGTTAGTAGTAAAATAACATTTGGCTTCGCCACTTGTTGCATGCTACTAAAAGCATAATCGACACACAGCATAAAACTGAGTGTGGCAAGGGCATGAACCTGTGTTAAGGATAAAATATGAAACTGGCAAAGATCTAGTTTTCCGCGTTAGCTGCGCAACGATGATAAACTTAAAAATAAACAATTAAACATGCACTAAGACTACGAGATCCATTAAAATACAGTTTTCAAATATATTTCCAAAATCCTAACAAATATTATTGCAAAACAATTAAATAAAATAAACTTGATCTGCACGCAATATCTGGGAGCTTTTATTCTAAACTATAGTCGCTCAGACTTGTTTGTACATACAGGCGGATGGACAGACAGGCCGGACAGAAATGGATAGTTCGACTTTTTTGCCATTTTCAATGAGTTCAGGGTATTCAAATTGCATTTCAAAAGTAATTACTTAAAAGAACATGAATTAAGCGGAAGCCACTTTTTTTGCATCTTGACAGATTATACCTCTATCCGAAATACTCTATACTGAACCTAGTCAAGATGTACGTTATAGTAACTCAAACTTTATGATATTAATCATTTACTATACCCTTGTATAATGTATTCCGTAGTGTATACATATATTTGATCAACATCACTATCAGATTCTTTCTGCCGGAAACAAAATAATATCTGGTAATACGGGCTAAAATTTAGATGTCGGTAGTTTTACTTATAAGGTTCTGTAATCTTCTGTGTGCATAAGATAAGTATTCCTTTTTTATGTACTCTCTAATTTATAATTGTTAATTTTTATAATTATTGATTCCCATATTTTATAAATTATTAACATTTCAAAAGGCAATAAGAAAGACTTTTTGGAATTATTCACAATTTGGCAGAGCAGGGAAATTAAGATAGCAGCTTTCAAATTACAATTTTATGTGCCATCTTATATAAAAGAACATTTATTTTTCTGTGTTTTTGATTAAGAATATTCACAGAATCATTTCCATTTATTCAGAACTGATGTATTGTTTATAGTGCTGGAAGAAGCATCTTAATAACATCGATACATCGATGTTTTGAAATTTATTTCCCATGCGTTCTAATCACTATTGCGGAAATATCTTGGTGAGGAAAACCCTGAAAACGTATTTCGAATAATAAATCTTACTTAACAAATAAAAAAGAAAGAAAAAATGGATATTTTAAAAAGATTCGGATGACAGAGGCAATAATCCTGCAATACATTGTGCTAGATTCACACATATCGAAAAATCATTATCCATTTTTGCATCAGCAGCAGATGTTCCTTATCATTTTGTTCCACTCGGTATGTCAGGATTTTTTCAGTAATATCAGTCCACCACTAATAAATGCGAAAATGTAAATAAACCCAGTGCAAAGAATTGCAGTTACAGTAAAACAAAATGGCTAGCAATCAATTTAAAATAGTATTTTACAGATAATTATTTAATTGTTTTATTTATATCAAAGAAGTCGCATTGACTCGACTCTGTTTTGCGAAAAACGAAAGTAACAAACAAAGTTGCCTTATATCTACATCTTGCGGGACGAATGGAAATTTTTCAAATATGTGAAACGCTCTTCCCATGGGCAACATCAGCATCAGTATCTCAGATTTTAAAGAGATGCTTGTCGATGAACATAGACGAAATGGCTCCAAGAGATATGCAGAGTAAATGTGCATCTGTTGGCAACTGTGTGCGAAGAGCAACGAGTTGGGGAAAATTTGACCATCGTTGCATTGGGGTACATCTCAATTCAAATTAATCACATTTTGAGATATTAATTGGTTTTATTTATAACGGTTGTTTATAAATTTGTCTGCATCTCAGGCAATGGCTAAAGCAACCTTGTTTGAAAACCTTTTCCGCTAGTTGAAATTCTTTATTGTGTATCAAAGTGACTCCTTGTTGCGTTAAATTCTATTAATTTAAATTACATGTAATTAAATATAATAGTCATGCAAATAAGATTTTGTTTTAATTTATCTTGATGGTCGACTCCCCAATTTGTCGCTCGATGGTCTGCCTATAATATCCTGAATAAACCTATAGCCAATATACAATATATAGTAGATGCATTTCCCATCTGTAATATTATTGTATATCGATAACTGTAATATTATTAAATCGATTAACCTTACTGGTGATTGCAAAAAAAAAGAGAGCACAAATCTTTGGAGATGGATTGCTGAATTTTGTGGATAGCAAGTTTTGGAACCGTTGCATGTAATTTTGTTGTTTATCTCATCAACTTCAAAATGAATCGACTACTGAAAAGAGTTGTGGCCGAATTTGGTGATGCTATTTTAAGAAGAAAATGTTACACAGAATTAAGTTTAAAAAAATGCTTTGTCTTTATCAAGTTAAAATATTTGTTTTTTTTGCATTCTCTTTCTGGTTGATCCATCTATCATCATCAAAAAAAAGTTAGGAATGCCGAAGACCAATATTTTGTCTTTATAAAAACGAATTTTCAGATCCCATTATGTTGGCCACATTCATCGACTGTGTGACAACTCGATACCCTTGCAGCCCCTTGTATCAGCTTGAGTTGGTAAAGTTCAGCTATAATTAACTACTCGAAATAAACGATTGTAAAAAACAAAAACAAAAAACCAATCAAAGGATTGTATAATATATATAGTTGTACATTATATGTAAAAATATATATTTACAATTTAAAAAAAACATGTTCTACTAAAATTGCAATATATCAATGGATCTGATCTGAGTTGGCTAGAAAATCCATAATCCCAGATAAATGATAACCATATTTGACTGTTAAATCTCAAATCTAGAGCAACCAAATTTGGTGGATGGAAGTAAGTTATTGTCAACGGGTTTTTTAACAGTTTTACAAAATTTGTGTGAATAATCACACATTTTTTTTATTTTAAAAATTCAAATTTTTTCAGAAAATTATTTATTTTCATTTTTACACATCATATACATGTTCTTATAAGCTTTATTTCGCAGGCACCATTTTATTACATTTTAGCAACTGTTTTAAGGCCCAGGATTTTGAAGCATGTTCGCAATAGGGCAGCTGTTGCCTCGCATATCAAAATTCTGCTATGATTAATTTTGATTATTTTACCTTCCTTATTCTTTTCAATGCAATAGCAACTGTCATAGAACTCTGTAAATGCAGAACAGACCTCAAAGCAAAACTCACAAAGAAAGTGAAGAAATAGCCCATTTGAACACTTAATTAATATATCATGAAACTTGAGCAGTGTTTTTGCAAGTTTCCACTCTTTTTCATGATCCAGTTCCAAGTTATATTTGTCTAATATGGCAGCCAAGTTACTGAAGTCCTCGCCAGAATTGCGAGCAATAGAGCAAATGCGAGTATATGTATATAGCAAGTATACCGCAGTATTTCCACGATCATCGAGCATTTTATCGAAAGAAAATACATAGTCGCTAATACGGTTGTGACACAAATCGGTATACTTAATACAACCGTATGCAACTGCTTCTTGAGCTTCGACTAATTCTGTAGGTGTCAATATTTGGTCCCGACCTCTTTCCCGTAACTGGTTTAAGGAATATTTCATGCCCTCATCAAGCAAGTCGGACAGTTTAACAGTATCACCCGAACGCGTCTTAAACTTTTTGCCATCCTCACCAAGAACTAAGCCAAACTTGACATGATCGACGCGATGAACGTTTGGATTTAAAATCCCGCAACGCTCTGCGGCTTTAAAAATTGTATTAAAATGTGTGCTTTGACCAGAATCCACGACATAAATAATCCACGTAGCAAGGTCTTCTTCAATTCGATACTTTATGGCTGCCATATCAGAAGTATCGTATGTAAAACCACCATCCGACTTTACAACAGTCAATGGTATTCCACTCTTACTATCATCGGTCCACATAATTTCACGGCCTTCATCTAGTTCGAGCAAGTTCTTGCTTCGTAGAAGCTGAACAATTGCCAACATGCGTGACTGATAAAATGATTCGCCACGTTCTGTGATTGTCACATCCAGGCGATCATAAATTTTCTGAAATTCTTTTCGCGATACATCACAAATAAGTTGCCAAGCCTTAGTTGATTTTGGATCACCGCTTTGTAGAGAAACAACCCGATTGTATGCACGTTTTTTGAAATTGTCATCATCATCGAAACTGAAAAAAAAAAATATTACAATCATCACATTTAAAAAGCTTAAACACGATCTAGTTGTTAACTTCATCGTTGCAATGAATTTACGTATATGGCAACAAAAAAAAAGAAGTCATTCGTTGATCCTGATTAACAATATATATATACTTTTTGGGATCGGATATATATAAGTCTTGAAAAATGGGAAGCACATGTCAGAAGCAGAAGCCTTCACTTGTTATAACTCACCGCTTTTTAGATTCCTTGTAGAACTCCTGAAGATCTCCAATTGGTGGACTTTCGTTTAGAAAGTTGGGAAAACAATCTTCCAAATGCGCTATGAGCATTCCAAATTGCGTACCCCAGTCACCTAAGTGATTTATCCTAATAACGTCATGTTGCAAAAATTCCAGAAGGCGGCAAATCGATTCCCCAATTATGGTAGAACGTAAATGGCCAACGTGCATTTGCTTTGCAATGTTGGGTGAAGAAAAATCGACTAAGATGCGTTTTCTAGGCACTCTTGGCGGCTTAACGCCAACACGCAGCATATTTACTATTGAATTTACCGCATATTCCCTGCAGATAACAGAAAATAATAAACATATAAACATTAAATAAAATATATATGCAAATAATTGCAGATTTAACTTACTTGCTGAGAAAAACGTTAATGAAACCAGCACCGGCCACTTCTATCTTCTTTATAATTGGGGAATCTGGACAACACTTTTGAATCTCTGCAGCAATATCACGAGGGGACTTATTAATGCCAGCTTCTTTAAGTTTTTTGACTAACCCCATGGCGTTGTTGCATTGGTAATCGCCAAATTTCGATGATCCGCTCACGGGTGCAATAACAACTGGATTATTACAAAACTTCGGATACGCTGTGGCAATTGCTTTTGTAAAGACTTTTTCCAAGTGTTCCGTAATAGAGAGATCATCATCTAAATGCATTTCAGGATTTGTTTTATTCTCCTCAGCTATTGACTAAAAGCAAACACAACAATTATTTTATAAACATATATATTTACATTTTGAAACATCACTTACTTGCTTGATAATAGCTAAACGCGTCTTAAGTTTCGTATTTGAAATTTGTAGCTTGATCAGATCATTGTTGTGTTCTCTAAGCGATGATAGCTGCTTCCGTTTTGAGCATTGAATTTCGTCATCCAACTCCGTAGCAGCGCGTTCCTGTTGGAAATTTTAAAATTTACACAAATTGATTCAAATTACGCATAACAGTACATACCAAGCATGTAAGCTTTTTTAACTCAGCTATCAATTCGGCAGACATAGCACAGATTCAATCAACGACAACACAGCACATGTAAAAAGAAAGTTTGCCACATAATAGCGATGCTAAAAGCATCGATACATTAAGCAATATCGATATTTTTATTAGATAAGCAAGTTAGATATTTCCATGCACGATGGCTAAGCACACAGCACATATCGGCAACATGTGCATCACTATCGCTCTTTTGAGAGAGCGGTTTGCCGAAGAACACCTCTTACCACCTTATAACAATAAATAACGGTTGGTTTTAAAGTTGTCTGTTTCTCAGGCAACAGCTAAAGCACACTTTTAAAAGTGATACTCTATGCCGATGAACATTTATTTATTATAGTTTAATAAAAGTTCAAATCTGTTTTAACTGATTATTAGCTGCATGTTGCATAAATCCCAGAGGCGGCAAATCGGTTCACCAATTATGGTAGAACGTAAATGGCCGAGGTGCATTTGCTTTGCAATGTTGGGTGATGAAAAATCGACTAAGACGCGTTTTCTAGGCACTCTTGGCGAAGCATATTTACTATTGAATTTACCTCATATTCCCTGCAGATATATAAACATTAAATAAAATATATATGCAAATAATTGCAAATTTAACTTACTTGCTGAGAAAAACGTTAATGAAACCAGCACCGGCCACTTCTATCGTCTTTATAATTGGGGAATCTGGACAACACTTTTGGATCTCTGCAGCAATCTCACGAGGGGACTTATTAATGCCAGCTTCTTTAAGTTTTTTGACTAACCCCATGGCGTTGTTGCATTGGTAATCGCCAAATTTCGATGATCCGCTCACGGCTGCAATAACAACTGGATTATTACAAAACTTCGGATACGCTGTGGCAATTACTTTTGTAAAGGCTTTTTCAGCATCTAAATGCATTTCAGGATTTGTTTTATTCTCAGCTATTCACTGTAAGCAAAATAACAATCATATTATAAACATATATATTTACATTTTGAAACATCACTTACTTGCTTGATAATAGCTAAACGCGTTTTAAGTTTCGTATTTGAAATTTGTAGCTTGATCAGATCATTGTTGTGTTCTCTAAGCGATGATAGCTGCTTCCGTTTTGAGCATTGAATTTCGTTATCCAACTCCGTAACAGCGCGTTCCTGTTGGAAGTTTTAAAATTTACACAAATTGATTCAAATTACGCAAAACAGTACATACCAAGCAGCATATGTAAAAACACAGCACATGTAAAAAGAAAGTTTGCAACATAATAGCGATGGTAAAATCATCGATACATTAAACAATATCGATATTTCCATTAGATAAACAAGGTAGGTGGCTAAGCACACAGCAAAATCTTGTGGAACGATGGAAATTCGTCAAAATTATCGGCAACATGTGCATCACTACCGTTCCTTCGTTCCTTTCGGAGAGCGACTTGCCGAAGAAGAACACCTCTTACCACCTTATAACAATAAATAACGGATGGACTTGAAGTTGTCTGTTTCTCAGACGACAGCTAAAGCACACTTTTAACCGAGAAGCGGCGCAAAGCTGATTTGCCAAAAAGTTGTGCTCTCATTGACTTTTTAGAATTGAAAAATATTGAAAAAAAAAAAATGGATACTCCATGCAAACGTCGTCGATCTGCCCGATTGAAGACGTCGATTCGTTCGGGCTCACTGGAAGCTCGCGTTCGCCAGCAACAGGAATATCTCTACAAGTGTCCTATTTGCTTCGAAAGTGTGCTGGAGAAGGAGCCATCTTCGACTTTATGCGGCCACGTGTTCTGCAAATCGTGCATCGAAGCCGCTTTCCAGGTAGACCCCAAGTGTCCCATGTGCATGAAGGAGCTAGATATGAATTCCATACATCGTATTTACTTATAAGGCTAACACACTCATTACACACACTCATTAATTTTCATTCATTCGGCTCGGCAAACGAAAGACTTGTTCCTTATAATTTTTTAATTATATATTCTTTGCTTTTTTTTTAATTTCCGGGTCAAATAAATGTGACTCTGCCTTAATCACTGTTCATATGAAATACACATATGTTTTTAAATTTTTAGTTATATTTTTGCACTGAAAGTAAAATATTCTAAGTGGTGAACCCAAATTATCAAAAAATTACTAACAGCGGCAATGTGGAATGCCGAATATTCTGCATGGTCAAACCTTATAGAGCATCATCCAATTTGACAATTGATCAACTATAATGCTTTTATTTAGTATATATTTTTGTTTATAATTTTTTTTCAAGATCTGATAATCGATTTTGACATGAAGAAATGGAGTCTACGAGACGCCTGGAGTAAATGGTTGCTCACATCAACATGCAATTAATTTCAATTTGCCAACAAAGAAAATTGTGGTAAATATATTCGACCATCGCGCTATTTATCTATGGGATTTATTAAAATATGAAATGTCGGTTGAATTTGAGTTTTATATAAATTCATTAATATGGAGTCTGTATCTCACGCAGCAGGACAACGTTGTTTGAAAACCTCATTCGTGAGCCAACATTGTTTCTTTTTTATGTTTTCGAAATCTAGTGTCAATATGTTAATGTTAACTCAAATACAAAGTATTATTCGCTGGTGAACCTCAAATTTCTTAAAAATATTGAGTGTAAGTGACTGATGCCGAATTGATGCTCAATTTTTGGTTCGGCAAACCATAATCAAAAGTGATACTTTATGTCGATGCAAACTTATTTTTTATGGTTTAATGAAAGTGCAAATCTGTCTTAACTGAAGGCGGCAAATCGATTCCCCAATTATGGTAGAACGTAAATGGCCAACGTGCATTTGCTTTGCAATGTTGGGTGATGAAAAACCGACTAAGACGCGTTTTCTAGGCACTCTTGGCGGCTTAACGCCATCACGCAGCATATTTTCCATTGAATTTACCGCATATTCCCTGCAGATAACAGAAAATAATAAACATATAAACATTAAATAAAATATATGCAAATAATTGCAGATTTAACTTACTTGCTGAGAAAAACGTTAATGAAACCAGCACCGGCCACTTCTATCTTCTTTATAATTGGGGAATCTGGACAACACTTTTGAATCTCTGCAGCAATATCACGAGGGGACTTATTAATGCCAGCTTCTTTAAGTTTTTTGACTAACCCCATGGCGTTGTTGCATTGGTAATCGCCAAATTTCGATGATCCGCTCACGGGTGCAATAATAACTGGATTATTACAAAACTTCGGATACGCTGTGGCAATTGCTTTTGTAAAGACTTTTTCCAAGTGTTCCGTAATAGAGAGATCATCATCTAAATGCATTTCAGGATTTGTTTTATTCTCCTCAGCTATTGACTAAAAGCAAACACAACAATCATTTTATAAACATATATATTTAAATTTTGAAACATCACTTACTTGCTTGACAATAGCTAAACGCGTTTTAAGTTTCGTATTTGTAATTTGTAGCTTGATCAGATCATTGTTGTGTTCTCTAAGCGATGATAGCTGCTTCCGTTTTGAAAGGTTGTCTCTTTGGCCTGTGTGTTCATTTTTTAAATTTAGTTGGCCGAAAAAATGTGAAATTTGTCCCTTTTCGGATGTCGATGTTCTTTTCACAAACTTCTGAAAATATTTCTAAATATTGTACAAAAAAATTGCGTTACAGCCACAATATTTTATTTAAAATGAAATGGGAAGTGAACAGTAAAGATAACTTACATGCCGTAGATGTTTAAGAATGTAAGAAATGTTGATAGTGGAAACAAGATATGACGGGGAATGACGAACAGAATTGTTTTGAAATTTATCCTTTTATTTAAACATTTGTTGCCATCACAATCAACAAAAACTTAATTTCAAAATATTTAATACTCTCTATTTTTTGAATATTTTTTGTCCCATTTGTTACATTTTATTCTGGCCAATCTGTCCGATGTTTGCAATCGATATTTGGTAACACTGATATCCATCGTATAGATTAACGATAGTTTTGCATTTCAGCTCATCTTATAATTTTGTGAAAATGTAATTTTTCCATATAATTGAAAATTAGTTGTAATTAAAAAACTGTGTTGTGTTAAAAAGTGTCGCGAAGCAGAGTGTATTTTCGAAGCAACTCTTATTAATGTAGCGAATTTATTACCGCTTGTGTAATAGCTTTTATAAGGCACTAACATACATATGTACAAATATACTATACTGGAAAAAAGTGTTAGCAGCTGTAAATATAACAATAATTGTGGTCATTAGGCTTGAAGGATGTTGGGAAAAAGTGTATGTATCTAGATACACCCGTAAGTTAACAATCTGTTTGAAATGTTAAATACAAACCTACGCTGTTTTTTATTTACATGTATATGTAAAATATATATATATATACATATATATATATATATATATATGTATATATACATACTTTTGAGAGAGGTATCGTTTATTTAATTTGTGTACAATATTTAGTTTTGACGTCACATTGTGAATGCAATATTCTCATATTCAAGATTGTCTATGATTGTAAAGTTTGTTTTTTATTTTATATTTATTTTTGATTGCTCAGCTTGTGACAATATGATACATGAATACATATGTGACTATATATGTATACATATTTGATGTATGTGCATAAAATACATAATATGCCTGTGTATGTTTCGTGTTCCATAAATGTCTGTCTTACCAATGCCATGCAATCTCCATATACATAAATGTGTATGTATATGTGGAATACTGGTGTATGCATATGTTCCTACATCATGCATGTACTGGAAATTAAATGAAAAATGCCGTTTGGATTGTTAGCGCTTATAAATGTGGGTCAAGACGTTAACTGTACACATGATACCTATATATCTATGTGTGTGTGTATATTTATTCTAAATCATCTGTGTTCGAAATTGCTCGATTTGTATTTGTTGTCTTAAGACACAGGCCTCAAAAAGTTATAATGCATAAAAAATATACACATATTTACACATGTATGTAATTGTAAACGAGGCGCACATATATACATATCAAATGTGAATACATGTACACAAAACAGTTTGTCTCGTCTGTCCGACTTGGGACCCACGTCGAGCCTAAACTCTAACCAATACGTTCCAATAAAGATATGATATATCCACATTAAGTTGGCTTTTCTAAAAAAAAGGCGGATGTAAAACACTTTGTGCTGAAGAACTTTAAAATTCGAAATTAAATGTTAAAGAATCGAAATGTCAAATAGTACTCAGATCAAAAAACTGTTCAGACAGACGAAAATTCGATTGCTCTTGATTGTGGAATAAAATGAAAATAGTGTAATGAATATGTTATTATATTATTGGTATTCCACAAACGTCCATCTTTTTGGAGTCATATTTATGGCTGTCTCGTAGGTAACAGCATCCCAACTCAAATATTCACATCTGTTAATTTCCTTAAGACAATATATATATGTGAGTGCTTTGCTGTCTCAGAACCGATTATAGATTCCGCTGTCAAATGTTTTTCGACCTGATTATTGGTGTTTAAGTTCTCCGATCAGAACAAAAATTCTTGATAGCAAAAACCTTCATGTCAAAAAAGTAGGAATGCTATAGTCGAGTGGGAACCCGGAACCCTTTGCAAACCCTAATGTAAGTGGAAGAATTTGAACGATTTAAAATATGAATTTAAATTTTTTGGTATACTGCAGGTCAAAAGGCCTTTTTCCCCTTCTTAAAGTACAACGCAGTCTAATTGTATATTTTGCGGCCTACATTCAATCAAGCCTGGGTATTCTCCAGTCCAGATGGAGTTCCGGGATCTGCACTTCGGTACTGTTCTTTGTAAACCATTACTTAAATTATTTACATTGTCAATTGATACTTGCTCTTTCCCTTCGATTTGGAAGGAATCCTTTAATATTCCTCTCGATGAAAATGGCTTAAGTTCTGATGTAAAAATCTACAGGGTTATTTCCAAATTGGATGGCCACGCCGACTCAACCTCCTTGATGGGGTAAATTGGTAAAACCATATATCTATATATATTTACAAAACTTATAAGGTAGATTGCTAGGAACCTCCTCTATTATTTTGTTCTCAGAATCGTATATCTTACGCAATTTTATGGATAAGGTTACAAAATAGGAAACTCCTCCCACATTTTTGTCACCCATACCTAATCCCGCCCCAAATAATTCACAAAAGTGTATATGTACTGCAATTTCAAATCCAAACTTGGAAGGTTGATTACTAGGAACCTCCTTCTAAGATCGGTATTGCTTGGCTACACCCATATTGTTCGGTGGTACCTGTTATCAGACTACCTATTAGTATTCGAGTATTTCGCAGTTGGTTAGGCACGACTCCAACGTTCGCACGCAGCAAAATAAAGGCAGAAACTGATTGAGCTGATTGAACTCTAAACAGCTGTTTACCCGCATATTTAACTAACCTGCCTTTTGAAAGCGGTAGTTCCATAGAAGCGTCTCATTTTAAGAGGGAAAACAAATTGGCACGTTTTGAAAATGAAGAAGGAAATCTTTTAATGTTTCGTAAATTGGAGCATTGCCTACAGCGACAAATTTTGAAAATAATTGTATATTTAATATAGATTTATATTTACTTCGTGTTCGTTTTTTTTATGATAAAATCGAAAACGGAATTGTTTTTCGCCAATTGATTATGTCAAATATGATATGAGTACTTTTTTTTTATTCTTTTACAGTGGTTGGAAGAACTCATTAAAAATCATGAACTTGGACAACAGCACCGGGTTGTTCAACGGTTTAAAAACGATGGTCACGTAAGTTTTCTCTTTTAACTTTTCTAACTATTTTGTAGTATTTATGTAAGAGTTTAATTAATTGTTAATAATTATCCGTTTTTGGTGGTTAGCTTGCCCTATGGCTTGAGCGAGAGCATGCCAAAAGTATATTCGCAAATAGATTTGTTTGTGTTAATGTTGAAAGCTCAAAATGCGCATAATTAAGATTAAATAAGTTTACTCGACACCAGCATTGGCATGCAACAGCATTCGAGAGTGGCTTGTAACAGGTCGGAAGTCATTAAGTAGAGGCCAAGACGACTTCCCTGTGGTACTCTGGAAGTGACTTGAGCAGACTTAGAGGCAGCGCTTGTAAATTTGAATTAGTTTGGGAATTAATATGGAGTGACTTACAGAGTCAAAGCGTTACTGAACTTTGTAAACCCCTTAATCACCAAAGAAATGATAATTCTAATAAGTTTGTGGTAGTAGATGTATATTGCTTGAATCCGTGAAGTTGAGAAGTTATAAAGGCAATCCTTGATCAAAGGAAACGAACTAAAAGTAAATTGAACAAATTCAGCTAAAAGATCGGCGATGGCATGGAATGAGCCTGCCGTTTTTCTTTCTCAGAAAATACGAAGGATTTATTGTTAATTCACGCTTCGCATTATTGATTATATCAAAACGTTTAGGATCCCCCTGAAAATTTTAACTAAATTGGATCGGGCAATCAAGTAAGGAAGGTGGGAAGAAGCGCCAGTTTCCCTGAATTTATTGTACGTTTTCATATTTTGTTTCATGGCTTAAGAACAGGCTAATACAAAATAAATAAATCATCTTAAGTATTATAAATATTGTCAATAGTTTAAAGCTGGGACCTGAGACTGATTAGCCTACGATAAGAGTCGAGTTAGTTGACCAACTCACTTGATACTCTGGCTTGGTACCCGATCAGGCAATCAATAAACACTTCCAACTTTGGGTGATAGAAATTTCAGGATAGGATACTTGTTCAGAACGGGAGACAGAAAAGTAGGAGGGATACAAAAATCCCAGATAACGCCTCAAAGAACTCATTATAAGTTATGGATGTCAAAAAAAGAAGAAAACAAAAGTGGTAAAAAGTATCGCAGACAAATGATAAATGAATATCAAGTAAATTAAGTTGTTTGCATTAAGTTTTGAATGAAAAAAAGATGAAACTGTTTAAATGATTTTAATGAGTTTATTTATGAAATCTAATCATAAATTATTGTTTTTCTTGCAGCTGTGCAACAGATTCAATTCTTGTAATTGATAAAATGAAAAAGAAAAAAAAATAATTTGTTTCAATAAATCGTTAATACGTTAATAATTTAAGTGTGAAGAAACTAATATTAATATTAAGTACTTCTGCTTAGAATTTGTTGAAACGAAATGGGGGCAAACACATCCAGCAGTGGTTATCCGATAGCCACTACTACGGAGAGCGCAAGTGCCAGTAGTGAGAACGTCAACGGAAACGTGTCGTTGCTACAGCCGATTAACTCTGCAAGCATGGTATCAACAAGCTCTAATGGAAGCGGCGGTGGCACTGGCACGACAGTCGCCTATAGCGGTGCGCACTACCATCGCGATCAACGGCGAAAGCGAGTAACGGGATTTGCAACACTCAAGCGAAAATTCATACGTCGGCGGCGTTCATCAAAAGCCTGTGATCACGCGCGTGTCTTACGCGACTTTGTGTCCGACTGGGCACCGCTTGAGTTGGCAGCACTCTGTGAGGAGTTTGAAGCACTGGCGGCACTGAGGGATTTATCAGTAGGTATGCGACTGTCACATCTTAACACTATTATATATATTTTTTTTATTGGTAACAGGTACAAGCAGAATTGGCGCGTCCACCGGCAACAACGTATAAACAAGATCTAGCAGCTCTTTATGATTCCAATCTATGTACGGATTGTGACCTTGTATTTCGTGGATCAATTTTTCCGGTGCATCGTTCCATATTATCCTCACGGTGTACATATTTTCGTGACCTGCTTTCTGGTTGTCCGGGCTTTGGTGCACGCATATGTCTCGAGCTCCCTTCGTCACCTATCGATGTCCAAATATTCTCGTCATTGCTACGTTATTTGTATACGGGCGATCTCTGTCCGCATGATCCGAATATAAATATTAACTTGCTGCGTCAACTAGGTAACGATTTTGGTACACCTAACCCCCTGGACCATGATCTTCGATATTTGTTGGAAACGGGCGATTATGCAGACGCCGCATTAGTATTCACAGCTGAAGGCACAAATGATTATTTTCGCCAAGATTCTGGTAATTCTGAATACGGCTTTCGGCCGAAACTTGAGCTTCCATGTCATAAAGCTATACTTAGTGCGCGTTCACCATTCTTTCGCAATCTTATTGCCCGCCGAATGCGCAACATAGACGAATACGTAGAACGATCTATACACGTACCGACGCGCATTGTACTTGATGAGACAGTTATACCAAAGAGGTATGCGCGTGTACTTCTGCACGCTATATATTTAGATACAGTTGACTTGGCGCTCATACTACGAGGTGCTGGAACCGGCAGCTCCTCTGGCTCTCTTGGTGAGGTCCATGCATTAACTAACACTGGTCGTGTGAGACCCACTACTCTTGAAGAAGCTATGGAGCTTTATCAAATTGGACGGTTTCTAGAACTTGATATTTTAGCGCAGGGCTGTGAAGATTTAATACTTGAGTGGTTGTCACTTGATACTCTATCAATGGTTCTAAAGTGGGGCTGTCAACCACACGGCTCTGCTTGGGTTTTTCGTCAAGCATGCCAGTACTTACGCGAGGAATTTGCCTCAGTTAGCGCTTCGCCAGTGCTTAACCAGATCGATAAAGTGCAGCTTGTGCATGTATTACAAAGTAACTTCTTACAAGCATCCGAGTTGGAAGTATTGCAAGCTGTTCTCAAGTGGGGAGAACAGGAGCTAATTCGGCGCATGGAAGATCGTGAGCCGAATCTCCTATCGCACACGGCTCACTCGGTGGCTAGAAAGGGCGTTAAAAAACGTGACTTGAGTGACGTCGAGTTGCGTGAGATACTTTCCGAGCTACTACCTCTGGTTAGAATGGATCATGTTTTACCGCCAAACAGTGAGGTGCTGTGTCAAGCGATACGCCGTGGTCTTGTTAGCACACCGCCATCGCATATGATTGGCGACGAGCGGGAAAATTTACGAGTTAACGCTTGGATACGTGGAGGAAAAAACCAAGGACTTTTTGTACGACCTCGACTTTTTATGCCGTATTTTGAAGAAGTTAAGGCTTTACTAGAAGATCGAATGTCCTCATCTCATCACCAAGTTGAACTCATGCGTATGCGTAGGTCGCGACATTTCCCCGACATTCCGGACACCCTTTACATGGTATCACGCATGAACTCTGCTACAAATAGCGGATTTGCCTCTGGTGTCACTTGCGGTATTAGCGATAACGCGGATAAAGTTGATCATAATACCATACCAACCCCAGATAGTCACACACTTGCAGCCATGCGTAAGCGTGAGCATAAACTTCGTCAATCTCCAATGTGTCAACGAGCACTACTGCTGCCACTGTCATCTAAACACGAAATCGACCGTCAAATTCGTCTTCGTGTAGTGAGAGAGTTCAATCTACCAGACGAAGTATCTGATCTGTTAGAAACCTCCCTTTTAACAAACCAAGACAGTGGTCGAGGTAGAGAAGAGTGCAATAGCATGCCTTCAACTTCTGAAACGGAGGAGTGTCTGTTAGAAGCTGAGGACCAAAGTCCACCGCCGTCGCCGGCAGCTACCGGCTGTGCACTGCAAGCAGCTGTAGCCGCTTCATTTTTATCGACCTCATCAATGGCCCCTTCAGTCACATCGGCGTGCGGTGTGGATGGTGTGCAACAGTGCTATACTCGAAATTTGACTTTCCCACGTCAGCAGCCAAGCAGCCTACTCGGTGTCGCAAGCTTTTTGGCAGCTAGCTCGGGCTCGGCACTACAATCAAGCTATGCACGCTTATCGACATCTGTGCATCATCGCAGCGAGCTACCTTCGTTGATTACAGAAGGCGATTTTCGATTCCCACATCGCAATGCTTTGAGCATAGATAGAGGAGGCGAGGGTGGTGCTTGCGGCTTAGACACTGGCAATGGACATCTTTCTGATATGATGCCCGATGTGGCCATGGCCACAGCATCGTTGGGTCAGCTACATCTAAGCACTGGAGGGTCTGGTTGTGTGAGTAACGTCAGTAGTCGTCCCATCGGAAGTAACAGTGATACGTCAGAAAGTTTGCAACTTGATTTAGGAGATGGCCCATCTCCACATATAATTAATACTGCTGCTGGTGTCATAACTTTGCGAAACTTACAGGTGAGTTAATTTTTCTAATATTTTATAAAAAATAAAAAAATGACGAAACTAATTTAAACATTTCATACCATACAGCATCAACTACCGCAAAGCAACTACCACCACATAATACAGCGCTCAAATTCGCCATTTGACATTCTGCGACAGGGGCAACACTCGCCTGCTCCACAACCTCCTCCTTCAGGTGCATTAAATTCCGGGCCACCTAGGTTTTTATAGAGGTTGCAAGTAGCCCCCGATAAGGGGCTTTTCTTTAGCGCTCCATTCTGAACAAAATTAATACACATTTAAATTTCAATGAAAAATTAGATAATTTAAATCTTAAATAATGTAAGTAGCGTGTAAAAATTAAGATACAACAAATGATGTAACTTACCAGAAAAATGTACGCACTTAATATCAATATTTTGTTTTTCTACACTTTTAATTTAAGAGAAGCGTATGTACAAAATAGAAATTAATAATATTAACATACCAATATCTGACGCAATTAAAAGTACACCTAGTTTTTTTTTTATAATAATAATCGAATAAATCACAGCTATATATATATTAAAATAGAAAATATTTATCTTTAGCTCGCCGACCGAACCATACACAACAACAAACATTAGAAATAAGCCTTATTTTTAACTGTCAGATGAACAAAAAAACCAACCAAAAGCTGTATGTTACATTCCGCTTTCGACATATAGATGTCTTTTTATTGGCTTTGCCAGACTGATTATTTATGTGACTGAATATATTATTTATTAAAAGAGCGATAATGAATCTATGTTTCCAATCAATTGATAATAAGGAAACAAAACTACAAATTGCGGATAAAAAAGTATGCTCAATTTGGCATTTTGTTTATGCATAAGTGTATGTGTTTAAATCTTATTTTGCTTCAATACATTCCTAAAATATACATCGCTAATCGTAATGATAGCCAACTTTGGGATTGTAAGTGTAATTACCCCCTAACTTAATCCAGTTTTCCATCAGTTGTAATTAACAATTTTGTGCTCTTCATCCTTGTCTTGTCGTTTTGACGACGTTTGTCTAAATTCTCCCAGATATTCCATAGAGTTCATAAGATTTGTGGATAGTTACATTTCAAATTCCAATGTGCTCTTAATATTGCGAAAAGATAACAAAATAGCTAGATTTTTTTTTTAAATTTAGGATGAGAACATAGTTGAATGATAATTTAAAACAATTTAATTTGTAGGGCTATTTTATAATTAAGGAATTGGTTTTTTGGTCCTTGTTTGCATATTGCTTACAAAATTAAAATTATAATTTATCTATTCAACAGAAACTTATTCTTTGAAATTTTTTCATTTCAATACAATGTTATCAGCATCAGCAGCCGACTCGATCTAGCCATGTCTTAAAGACGACAAGAATTCTTCGAGCCTTTAAACTTAAAATATGAAGTGTCGAATACCTTGCAACATCAATTCCAACAATGAACAATAAGATCTTATGTGAAAAATACACATTTTTTCGAGTTTTTTTTTTTTTTTTGGAAATTGCGTTGAACTATTTCTCGAAAAACATTTGATGGTTGAACTATATAAACTTTACTCTTTGAGTCAAACGACATAAGAACAGGTAAAATAATGGAAGTTCCAAGAAAAGCGGTAAATGTAAATTAAATTTATTTTAAAACAAGACTAGAAAGTCAATGCTTCTGAATGGGCTAATGGTGCAAAAGGGTAAGGCGGACCAGTGTATATTCCTTCAATGTATCCAGAAAACTTATCTCAAGAAGATTCAATTAAGCTTTGCTCTCAAACTGATTGAGCAGAAAAAAATTGATGTGTTGCAAGAGCAAAGTGAAAAATAAATAGAATAGATTATGATGGAACAACGTTTGCTCGACGTCCAAAAAACGAGACTCACTCTTCTAAAATATATGCCCCAGATTGGTCTAAGTACTTTCACATTAATAAATCCGAAAGGTAACTAAATGCTTTCGAAAAAAGGGACCTTCGTGCACTACAACGATCTACAGCACTCAGTGCAGATCATTAAGAAGTTGTCAGAGGAGAAAAAGGATCCAGGATTTTGTGTGCGGGTCTAAAAATATTGAAAAGCCTTACTAAAGGATAAATAATCCACGCCAGTCCTTATTAAACAAATGTGTAGTTTTTCTCAATCTTTAAGCTTACTGTTTTAATTAAATGAACTTTACTAGATACTCAACCAGCTAGCTTTGTACTCACTAATCGCCGTCGAGCAGTTGGTGAGGCCACAACATTCTGAACTTCGTTGCATTCGCTCCTTAAGAAGTTTGGTGAGACAATCAAGTCAGTCAAATATGATCGAAACCTTCGAAATGCAACACATGAAAACGGCAGTAAATATAATACTTCAAAAGTCAACACTGGTTTGCATAATTACAAATTATTTCAGCTGACGATCAGACGTTTGACTCGATTAATTGGAAGCGGATTTCAATCAAGCAATAGAGGGTCTCGAGGGTCTCTTGCTCGAGTTGTTCGCTGAATCAGAGGTAGAAAACAAATTGCGTCGCCCATAGGCTGAAGGAAAACTCACAGAAAGATGACTACCTGCAGATATACCAACTTTTGCCAGGAACCGACTGTATTTTATTACTTCATAGTCCACATGTAAATGTAATTCTACATTGCGGTGCCTTTGACAAAGCTATCGATGCAGTACTAGAACGACAAAAGGGGATTATGCGGAAGTCTCTTCGTTTTTCTCGTGAAAAATCATTATTGGTGCAGTCTCACAAGGATACGCAGATTCTCCTGCTAAAAGACATGACACCAGATACAGTTGATGTGCCTTTGCTTCTGAAGTCCCTTACCGAACGCTACTTACCAGTGTACCCAATTACAGTTCGCGATGTTAAAGTCACTGGCGAAGATGGTTGGTAGCCAGCAAATTCATACGAAACGATTGACCGTTGACACAGATCATTGACATTGGCATTTGTTCGTTCGCAATAGCGCTATTGGAGCTATCTTGCGAAGATCCACACCATGCTAGCCTTTTTTTTCAACAAATATTTTAGGTTTCGGTGTGGCTAGTTCCAGGTCAAGCAGCGGCCCTTAAAGCCAGTCTTGCCAACTTTTGGACTTACTATGTGAATGCACTTAGTGTTGTGTATGTCTGTTTTGTTTTCGAGTTTTGTACCATCTATGGGCAGGATTGAGGTTACCCCTCCCGTTCCCCAGTTTCTACCTTGGCCCTTCGCCATGTAGTTTTTGAGATTATGTCATCGGTAGAAATAAAAACCAGAAAGAGAACAAACGTTGTCTATAAAATGTTTGGACACAGGAAAACATTCACATTTTCTAACTTCTTTTGCAAAAAAATAATTTTTGTTTTTGACTTTTATTTTTCTCCAATTAAATAAACTATTTAACAACAAAATTAAAAGGATTCATTCATTTAAGCAATTGTGAAAAATTTTTCAGTCTTTGGATTATAATATATAAGTATGTTATTTTGAACTTTATTTTAAGGCTTAATGGAATATTCAATTCGGTTCTGCCAGTCTACGCTTATATTCTGCCTCTGTGACCATTTCACCATCCACATCTATAAAGCGCGTGTGCAATCCAGCAGCAATAAATCGTCTACTTGCAGCAATGTCTAAATGTGGTGCTAACTTTAAATCATCCAATTCTTTATCGCGAGCCAACATCGCTTTTGCTCGATTCAAATTATGTAAAATTTTGTGCTACGTGACGAAACGGAATATTTAGAATTTTTAAATTAACAAGATAATTTATTATACCTTTGATACATCAGATCCCTGCAGTTTCAGATACATCCAAAACAACGTGCAGTTTGCATAAGTCAAGTATGTATCGAGTTTAATGTGTGCGTCGGTGGTCAATGTTGGGCAGGAATGCGTTTTAATGGCCAAATCCATGTCATTTTCCAAAAAATCCAGGCAGTTCGAAAAATTCTTTAAAATACCAAGTAGTTCCTCGTCAGTAAGTTGGTCATCCGAACTGTTCGGAATCTTTGTCTCTATCATAGCTGTCTGTTTATCTTGTTCGTTCAAATTAGACATAAAAAATAAATCCAATAATTTGATTTCTACTAGCCCGTCAACATAAAATTTGCATTAAGCATTAACTGCACATTATTTGTTAGGAATAAGCCCATATATCGCCTATCGTTTATTTTTCTTCTAATCTAGTGTCAAGTTAGCGTCACGTAGTTCATTACTGTACGGGAAAGTATTCAGTAAATGTTATTATAAATTCTGTTCACACAGAGCATCATCATCAACATCAGAGCACTGCATCATCATCGGATACCTCTGATGTAAATGACCTAAGGACGACATATTTAAAAAGATTTTAAGAAGATATATATCATTGGTTTTCTCTATATTGTTACACAACTTCGAAAAATTCATTCCGCAAGACGTCGGTCTGTGTCTGCATCATTTTTCAACCAATATGGGATGTTCCTCAATCATTTTGTTGCAGTCATATTGGCATAAGTTGCTTATGAACTAAGAGTTGTGACTGATACTGACACTGATGCTGGCCATGTGAACAGTGTTTCATACCTTTGAAATATTCCCATTCGTCCCGAAAAAGTTTACTCTTGTATTTTCACCATTAAAACCGATGATTGGTGCTTGATGTCACCTTGTGTGATATCTGGAGATATCGATAGTAAAATCGCCAGTTTTCCAACTCTAGCATTAAAATGTTCTGTATGAAATACCAACTAGTTAAATAAATTCACTCTAAACATTAAATGCAGTCGATGCCGATTGCTCTAAAATTAAGCGGCTTAACTTCAGCTTTTGAAAAGGTAAATGGAAGCCTTTCGGCTTTTGCTTGCATTTATAAATAATTGAAGAATGGGTCAATTTAAGTGTATGGTAATAAATAAGGTGGAAGACACTTTTTGTTGCTCTTAAAATTGTCAATCAAATGGAGTAGCGAAAACTTATAATTTGCATGCCGATAATAGCCAAAATATGTGCTTTATACACCGCTTCAGAGTATGAAAATTTAATACAAAATTTAAGATATATTAATCAATATATTCATAAATTTACCAACTCTAAAGCGTACATCATCACTCCGAGCACAATAATCAGCCTTTTATTGGAAATCGTATTGGTGGCAAATGTTTGTGTTGAAATGTTGTGTTTGTAATGAAAACAAAAGTTTCTACCTCTTTGCTAACCACTTTCCACCTACATGAACGTTATTTGCTAATCTATGGATACGTTTGAATAACATGCCAAATTGTATGGCATTGCAAACTGAGGTAGTCATCTGAACTACGTATCTACATACACACACATATGTACAGATAAAGTTGATAAAAAGAGAAATAAAATCATTACGAAAAAAAATGATAATATTTACCAATTTCTTTTGCTAAAAATGTATAGATTTTACGTTTTAAATTTGTATACCCTTGCAAAGGGTATTATAATTTTGCTACGAAGTTTGTAACATATTGAAGGCATCATCTCTGACCTCATATATCGGTTCTTGATCCGCAACACTAGCCAAATCGATATGGACATATCCGCCAGTCTGCCTATATAAATGTGAAATTTAAAGCTATTTGGATGCAACTTTGTATGTATCCGTCCTTTTACTGGGGCGATACATATGTTAAAAAATAAATAAATAAAGGTTTCGGAAGCCAAGATAATGCATTATTAAGACTAAGTTTTAGTGACATTGATAAAAGTTTTATTGACAAGGATAAAAATATCCATTATGTATGCCAGTTAGTTTATTATTATCACCAGATTAAGAAAAAAGTCCAATCTTCAATCACAGATAACTAATAAGTGGACAAGAACAGACATTTGAATTATGACTGAACCCATTAAAAATGGAGAAATGAATATATATAGAGAGTATAAGAGCTGGAAACTTAATATTTTCGTTAGCTGGCTCTGCTTTGGATATGTCGATACATATCGAATTCCGATAGCAACAAATTTTAAAGGCTGATGCTTATTGATATATAATATAATATGCATATTATTCACCAACTGGACAGATCGGAAAAGAAACACCTATGTTATAGTCGCTATATAGTTATAGTCTCTTGGCACATCTGATTGTTGCTCTTATACTCTGATACCGAAGCTATGAGTGTCTGTCCGTTCTTATGAACGGAACTATTATCGACACCCTTAAACCGATTTTGGTCGGATGTTGATAATTTTTTGTTATTGTACACAATCCTTCAACTATCTTTATTGAAATAATAAAGAGTTAAATAAGTCTCTTTCAATGCGTTCTGCAAAATGGAAAAAAAATGTTGATATGGTTATAACAAAGAAATTGATATATGTACCTGTATACAAACTTATTAATACGATTATATTTAATTTTAGATCAACCGATGTCTTGTTTAGTTAAGAGTTAAAACAAATCGTGAAAATCAAGTTCAAATTATCATACGGCCAGTATTTTATTATATGGCATAGGAATATTTTCTAAACATTTTATTATTTGAATGCCATGGACAACACAAGTGCCACTGGTCGGCGACGGAGCAATATATGTGTTAATGCCGAGGATAATGCGCTCGATCAAATTACAAAGGAGGTATGTATTGTACATTTGCATTATTAATTAGCCAGTGTGTTCAATTGGAAGGCTTAAAAATTGTCAGTTGGCTGTCTCAATAAAATGGAGAAGGTAGAACAATTTTTTAATATTGTTCGCTGATCGCCTAACTATACGCAGACTACGAATAAGAATCGAAAAATGGTCTTCAATCTTGCAAAATAATATAAAAATGGCAATTTGGAAAATGTTCGTTTCTTCATTCGTTCTTATCTTATTACTATATGGTAATTGAACTTATGTCTATGTGACTACAATTATCTAGGATACTTAAGGTACGGCTTAATCTTTCTTGTCTAGAAGTGGAAGACTTAAGAGAAAGGGATAGGCAAAAAAATAAGAATAATAATAATAATAAATAAATTCTTTAAAGTAATTAGTTCCGTTCATTTTTTGGCATCAAAGGCTATTCACCGACTTCGCATTGAATCAACCATGTTTTGGCATAGTTTTGGAGGAATTTCGCTTCAGAACTTCTGAATTTCTCTCCAGAGTAAAGCGAACTGAGCTCAGGTGTCTGCGCAAGCCACTCCCAAATCATTCCTTTGCTATCTTAGTGGTTTACTTGAGCTTTTTGTTGGAAGACCCATATTTATACAAGCTGAAATTGAATATAATTTGGGAAAAAAGTAATTTTTTAACGAATTGAGTAACATGTTTGTTTTATAAACTTATTTTATACAGGCGGAAGCGCGCTTAGCAGCTCGTCGACAAGCTCGTGCTGAAGCACGTGACATACGCATGCGAGAACTTGAGCGTCAACAAAAGGAACAAGAACAAAATGCTGACCGCGCATTTGACATGCATAACACCACTGCTGGTGTTATTATCGACACTGTCCCATCACACCCCACACGTAATACCTACGGCGGTCTAATAAACTTAACGCGCGCAACAGCTTCGAGACGCAGTAGTGAGGACTCATTGGAGGACGAAGGTCGCAGTTTGCGTGATATTAAATACGAGCTTAAGGTATGCACTTGTCTTAAAAATATTGAAATATGTATTATTATCCTCTTAAAGAGCGTACTATTATTTCATCGTGAGATAATGAACATATTCTTGCTGCAGGCAGGCGTGAGAGCCTGCCGGGTCGGATCAATGTATCATAAATCTGGCACAGCTTCCATAGGAAACTATAACTGATCCGCAAAAATTATATTAATGTTGGATCAAGTCGATAAAGCCATGTCGACGCAGTCGCAGTCGCAGAGGCTATAAGAGCTAGAAGAACATGTGCTAGCAATCGATTAAAATCGATTTCTGATGGCAACAAATTCAATATTGTCTTAGATACACCCTTCCATTTCATTCCGAGTATAGTCATCAAAAGATCAACGGAAATTTCGAAATTTCTCATTTCTCTCCAATCGATTTTCAATTTATTTATTATCATAGCGCTATAATTTGTATTATTACGATAGAATTTTTTTTTTTTTTTTGGGCTTGCACTACAACAGATATCTCACATACAATTGGATATGATTCGCGTCCATATAGATTAGATAATGCAACGCAAAATTGGGCAGATCATTGACATACAGTGCAAATAGGAAGGAGCAAGCAGAACAGAAACTTGCCTTCCCTGACTTACTGCAGTCAAGTAGTACTAGGAAGGTTGCGATAATAATATCTAGCTCAACATTTTTTTTTTTAATATCGTGTTATTATTAAAATTTAATATTGAAAAAAATTGTCGATGATGAATTTACTTATTTGAGTGTCCATAATATTTTCAAAGATTTCTAGAGATAGGTGGTATTTCTATTGGCCATGATTACTTGGGGCCACATCCATTGGCACACTCTGCCCATACAAATTGGAGATGCTTTAAAGATTGATAAAAATAACTTGTATGGTTAAGTATAAGTGGAAAAGTACTCTCAACAAGGCTAATATAACATATTTTATTTTACTTGTGGCAATTTTTCACTTCAGGATGTCGAAGAACGTTTCCGAAAAGCGATGATAACGAATGCCCAGCTTGACAACGACCGCTCATCTCAAACCTATGAAGTGAAGTTACTCAAAGATAAAGGTGAAACAATGCAAGAGTCTTTTGCGCAACTTCAACGCGAGCTTAAAAATAAATTACGGGATTGTAATGCCCTGAAACGCAACTTGGACCGCACAACACTTGAATTGAACTTAGTGCAAGGCCAGCTAACCGAGCGTGATGCACTAATAGCGGAACATGGCCTTGTTATTGTTGCCATTGAGAATACTGATGGTACTGATGCCAAGAGGGCTCTACTCAGTGTTGAAAACGCCAATACCTTGGCGACAGTGCAGGGTTCGCTTGGTGAGTATAGACTAGAATTCAAAAAAAAAAAGAAAAGGATAACGAATAAATATATCATTATAATCCCAGATATAAGACTCAAAAAGTTGGCAGGAGAAAAACAACGGCTTTTGCTAGAAATGCAAAATCTTCGTGAACAGTTGGATGCTTATAAGAGTGATGGCCGGGGTGGACGCGGCAGTTCATTGAATGGCCCCGTAGGTTATGATGATGATTACGAAGTTCAAAGTAAGTTGACAAAAGTAGATTAGTTATAGTTACAATAACAATTATTTGAATGTATGTATATTCAACAGGAGAAGCAAATAAAGTCATATCAGATTACAAATACAAGCTACAAAAGGCTGAACAGGAAATCGCTAGTCTTCAGGCAAGCTTATCACGCTCGGAGACACAAGTAATACGATATAAAAGCACGGCGGAAGCAGCTGAAAAAGCAGAGGCAGAACTAAAGGTCGAGCGACGTAAACTGCAACGTGAAGTAAGAAGAAATACAATTTAATGGCATTTGATTTTAAGAGTTGTCCTGTCCCCCTTTTTCACACTTGAAAAACAGAATTTGAAGTTTTGTTATGGTAACATAGCCAAACTTATTGACAACACAAAAATTTTAATATCAGCATATTTTTTATTTCTCCCATAGATTTTATAATTTAATAATTAAATCTATATTTGTACTGGGTGGAATTTGGTATGCAAGGTAATGAAATTTTCAGCGTATTTATGATTGCAGATCACAGGTCTTGTGTAATATCCGTCATTATGTCTGTCTGTGTAGAGACTCGGAACTTGGAATATGGATGGGCTGGGAAATCAATAATACGTAGATACACCATCTCAAAAGTTTAAATCGATCAAAACCAACCCATAAATTTCCCACAATTTAAAATCTGAAGTCACGAAATTGGTGATACTTGATAGGTTGATTATTAGTATCCTCTATATACTTGCAGTAAACAGACTTTCTGGTCCAGCCCACTCCCGTTTTCTAAAATCACGAAAATCTTAATCTCACATCATCTTAGAGCTGGAGTCACCAAATTTGAGAGGTAGATCGCTGGCACCATTTTTTTTGTTTGTTTCGTTTTATTTGGGTATGCATGAATTCATTTGAATGCGAGGAACATTTTAGATGTAAATACGATAGGCTTAACGGATATTTTTCTTCTATATTAATATATTTTCTGTTCTATTTGACATCCGCAGCACCGGGAGATTCTCGAACGTTTGGAAGAATCTGAAACCGCTAATAACCATCTACTGAAACGTCTTGATAAACTAAAAAATGCTAAGAGCACGATTTTGAAGGACTTATGACCGAAGATGACAACGAATATAAAATCACGAACACAGGCAATAACAATGCTTCACAAGCAGTACCCACATAGCAGGAAATTAATCAGTGAATATGATTAAATAGATGATGTATTTCCAAAATAGTCAAGCGCAAGTTAATAGTCATGAAGAGCAAAATTAGGCAAAATACCATTGTGTAACAGCTAACTTAAATATATAAACTTGAATTCGTGTAAAACCTAAATTTGCATATGCCTATTGCTTTATTCTCTATTCTGGACTAAAAATATATTACTTATGTATGTTCACAAGAAAAATATATGTAAACCTGCCATTGGTATCATTTCTATAGTTAGCTATAGAGAGAGTTACAGATTTGAAAAAACTTGAGATCTATTTTTTTCATTTCTTCTATGGTTAAATTTTAAATGTGGCTTGCAAAGTCTCACAATGTCGGTTAAGATCAAAAATTTTTTTTTTTTTTTTTGCTTTTACAACACGTACATATGTATAAGTAAGTAACAGTTATTTATATTCCTTCAAAATTTAAGTATTTCTCTTAACATCACCTCCAAAGAACACGCCGCATCAGCGAATTATGTTTACATTTTAAATGACCGCTATTAAATTATGATGTCAGCTAATTAACTACTTTCAAGTAGGTTTATTATTTGTACGTACACTTACAGTCATGGTCAAAATAATAAGTAATAATAATAAATAGCCAAACTTGCCTGAACCTTGAAATGTTTTACATTTTATTGAAAACAATCATGAAGACACTTTTTTGCTTTCATTGTGACAATCCGAAAGGCTTCTAAATGTGCTAAATGGTGTCTAGGGCATCACTTGGAGTAGTCTGCATGCTGCCTGAGATCGAAGTTCCCAAGTTTGTTAAGTCAGGAGCTATTGTCAAAGGATACTCCGCATAGATGGATCGGTCGTTAATAATTATTTGACAACATATGGAAACATTTGACCTTTTTAGTCAAGCAGATTTTCTACAGGTGTAGCCTGTAAGTCTTGAGGCAAGTTTCCTATCTAAGATAACATCCAGATACACCTTACAAGTCTCTACTCATTGCGGATGCCGCTGCGTCCACGTCTGGCTCCTTTAGACTAATCTTCAGTCCTTGGCATTTTGGCGTCTTATATGCCCTCAACCTCCACTATCCTCCTGCTGGCCTTTGGGAGTGCAGGATTGCAACCTTGGAGTATCTTTAAGTGAACTCCAGCTCTTCCGGCATGTACTTAAACTGTACTCTGGCTCGTGACTTACTTGCGATCTTGTCCCTATCCTCCCCTAGTGTGCTTGCCATACGATTGTGAAGAACTGCCGATTGGATTTCTTGACGCCACCCACTGTCATTACGCATAGGCGGAGGCCGGGTGCGAGTATTTTAGCGATGAATCAACCGTGGAGCTTGTTTACCACTCGGCGTCATTTGGCTTAAGCACTCCTCAGTAGCTCTTACGAAAAATCGCCTGTGTTGGTCGAGTCTCCGCGGATCTCGGATGCGGGGAGCTGCAATCATAAAGAGCATAAGCATCAGCGTGGCGGAAAGCAACCTGCAACTGCATCGACAAGTTTGTTACCAAGCTGAATCTGAGCCTGGTCCTCATCTTGGAGTCATGGAACCATGAGCCACAGGGAGAATCTGCGTCCTAACTAGAAATGCCAACTTGCGTTCTGCTCAGAAAGAACTTAAATTGGCGCTCACTTATCCTAAGATAATAACAGTAAGGTTGAGTACCTGTTGAACTATATGTTAGACAAGAATCTAACGTTCAGACATGTGAGGTCAGAACAAACTTTTGGAAATGCAGGTTTCTCCAGACTCATCAACAACCGGAAAGTATCGTCTGAACCATCAATGTCGGACTCCAGAATTATATTATTATAGGGATTAACTGGCTGTAGAGAACGGGAAATGAAGGGGATACCAGCAGGTTCTCAATTTTAAATGAGTAATTTTAATTTATACGGGAATGAGGCAAGCGTGGTCCGAAAGTTATCAGCAGCAATCTACGCTCCAAATTTCGTCATAAGATATATAAATTTCCGTGCAGAAGATGTTGCTCTCAGTGATTAGCCCATTACGGAGCATCTTCATAAAAGGTGCAAAGTGCTAAATGTCGTCCTGCGTTGACATAAAATGGCTAATCTATCTTAACTTAATTAAATAGATATGTTGCTAAAACTAACATGTGAGTTTAGTTGTAATTTTGAACTGTTTTATTTCATGAAATGCGCATCTTATATAGCTAACAATGGGTCTTATTTTCTACCTGATGTGACAGTACAGCAGGGGATCTATGTTAATCGCGACGATTGTTACAATTTACACTTAGTGGTCCCCAGCAAGGGACTCTTTAAACCCTAACATATTTTTCTTATACATATCTACTGCCCGCCCATAAAGGGACTTTCTTAAAATAGTGATCATATTGCACATATTTTGCGTGCATGCAAATTATTAATTGTATTTAACAATAAGTGTATATTCAATTTATGGGAATTATATGGCTTTACCGATTACATCAGATATGTCGATTGGGGGCGCTAGTGGGCGTGACCATCGGTAATTTACCTTCAAAACTTGGTAACTCTAGCTTAAAACTGTGGAACATATGGCCATTGTGGACTGTTAGGCGAGAAGCACCTAGCGATGTCGAATGTGGTCCGAAACATATTGATCCTTAAAGGATCAGTAGCTACACAATGGTCTTAATTTTTTACGGGTTACGTTTACGGGTATTATTTATATGCAAAATTCGGCGACTCTAGCTCAAAAACTGTGGCATTATCGATTTGTAAGTAAGCAAGTCGGGAGACGGCGGAGGTGCGGTGAGGACGAATATCGCACACAATCAATATACTCCAACGCCTTCCGTATTATAGTATAAAAAGTAGTTTAATATGTAAATGTCCAAGGGAATAATGTATATATATTTGGCTGGAGTCGTTTTTCTTATTCCCAACTTCATCTTTTTCCAACTCAGATTCCCGATTAACTCTCTGATTTTTGATCAATCTCCAAATTATCTCAATTTTCTATGTGCTTTCCATGGACGCACAGTCATCAGCCTATTCTCTGTTATTATTCTTCTTCTCCACTGTAGCCGCTTTGTCCGCAGACCGATGGTGTTGATATATTTTCTTTCACCACCAATAGATGGCGCCATGGTGCAAGCCCTATTTCTATCGATGTTTTCATCGAACATATGTGAGATTTTAAGGATATGCGCTTAGAGGGGCATCGATAACACTCGTTGCTGGTTTAAACCAAACTAAACTAATCTGAGTTTTGAAATTGAAATATTCCTATAGTATTGGACTGGCCAATTTAGATGTTGTTTTTTTTTGCAAATTCTTGGGCTTGGCAATATGTTTCGCGTTTAAAAGAGGGAACTTTCTTAGGCTGTAAGCATTCAAGTGCTAAGAAAAAATGTCCAGCATGCAAGAAAACATCGAACAACCTTCGAATATCTTGAAAGCCTACACATATCCAACAGTCAATTACCAAATAAGAAACCTAGATTACTGGAAACTTATTTTAAAGATCGATATAAGGTTTTCCGGCCTCATCCACACTCTCCCCTAAAAAACCAAACTTTGGCGATATATTACTGGGAATCTCTCAAGATTGGTATAATTTTGGAGCAGCGGGCAGCACTGCCAGCGCCAAAAATCACAAATTCACTCTTGTAAGCTGGTATTACGCTGTTACCAGAATATTACGCAGTGGATAACGTACATCTTCTTCAATTTTACCCTTTTTTATATTAAAAAAGTTAGGTTAAGCCACCGTTTTTGCACGCATTATTGAAGTTAAAAGGATCGAGGGCTTCAAACAAGGGTTACATTTTTATATTTGGTTAGAACAATTATTTATTTTCCAGTGTGATTATCTGGAGCCCACAGCCGTAAATATATAAATATCGATTTTTATCTAAAATCAGTCCTTTTACATCAGAAATACAAGTATACCCGATCCGAGTGTATTGCAAAGTCGTTAAATTCACCATATATATTTGCTTATCGATACTACATGTGTAGGCATATAGTTCAACAGCTCCTCCGACGCCTTGAATCGAATGGAGAACCAACGCATTAATCTGAGCATTATGTAGGCCCGAAAATTCCGTACTTCTTTTTACAGTCATGTTGGACATGTTGATCGTGGTGTGTTTTATGATTTCATCGTCGCCGCTGGTCAAAACGTGTAAAACTAATCCATCATCGAGCGTTTCTAAAGCATTAATGCCAGCAGAGTGCAACTTGAGCTCAAATCGCTTCAAGCTGAGAGTCTGATCAAATCCATAAAGCATTCCATTTGTGGTTGTGATTAGCAATAAATTTGCATTATTTAAAATCTTTAACTGGAGCGGACACCGTTTTATATCAATAAGGTGAGTTAAGTAAACTTGCGAAGGGTTTTCTAACTGCCAGCGGAGCATAATTATTTTTCCATCAGCGCTGGCAACATAAAGATGGAAGTCTCCAGTTTCAATATGTCGCAAAACGGAAATTGACATCAGTCGGGCATCGAGTAAAGCTTTTTTGCCATCGATATTCGTTTGTACTTTGTGCGAACACAGCTCACGAACGACTGGACCACTTGGATCCAGTTGATTAATGCACAGCTGTGCCCGACCTCCTACTGAGAAGAGAAGCCAATAGCTGACACCGTTCTCAAATTTGATGGGATATGACGTTAGGTGTCTTATGCTCGAAATATGCGTGTGTAGCTCGGTACGGTGATTGAACGATTGATTTGTAAACTGGCTAATTTTAACAATATTATCATCGCCGGCTGATACAATGTACGGCTGGTCATCATCATTAGTCCGTTTAAGTAATTGCATTATATTGCAACTTCGCATGTGCCAAGAATTTTGAAATGCCTGCAACAAATACCCAGACCGATTATTGCACAGTTTCGCACGGTGTTGAAATACATTCTTTTGCTTTACATAAATAATATCGAGTTCTTCATTGTTTAGCCGATAATCCCAGCACCGGTGGCCCCCACCACACTGCAACTGTAAAAGCACGTCATTTTTACGGGACCAAGCCACAAGATGATTGTCATTAAAGCCGATTAACACATCTGATGTCGGCAATGCTTCTATCCAAGACAACGGGACGCACTCACGCTGGATAACAGTTAAATCATAATTTGTAAAACATAAACGCAAATATTTTATAACGGGTTCGTGTCCAGCACTAAGTATGTATGCGTATTTTTCATCAGTCTTTAACAATTGAAGGACATTCGATCCCATTTGCCCATGCAAGCGCTTAATTGTATTCTTGAGTTGTAATTGTGATGGAACTTCCCGTGAATATAGCATAATATTTCCATTGCGAACGCTTAGCAACAAACAGTTTGGCGACACAAGCAGTGCCGTTGTTACCCAGGGTTCACGACAATTACTGATTTTCATACTTCCTTCAACATCCATGTTATGTCCCCTTAACAGCATACAGTTACCATGTTCATCAGATATAAGATACAGATCTTTGCTAAGAAAATGAAACGACTGAATGAGGCCTTCAAGCTTTGTACCATCGTATAGTTGATCAAATTGTTCAGTCGTTTCGGAATATGTTAGAAGTGAAACCCGCTTATAGCCACAAGTGGCAATTAATCCATCGCAAACAGTCAATACTGTGCATTTGTAATTGGGGAAGTCAGGAACTAATTCCCAATTGTTAATGTTATTTGATTCTGATTGTTTCATGAAGAACAACCGATTTCTGCTGCTCAAAGCAATTATTGCACTGCTATTTAGATATTTAATATTTTTCATAAATTCGGTTTCCGAATTGAATGGTATCAGTCGGGTTGATTGGGATTGCTTTGCATTAAGAATGGTTTTCAGGTTATAAGCAAGAACGTTTCCCGTTGAACCTGTGCAGTAAAGTGTTGCCGTGATATGATCGAAACTCAAGCGCCAGATTGGTGAACCAAACTGTTGACGTCGCTTAAATAGCATTTCACCTGATTGACTCCAAACGCATATATATGAATCCTCACCTCCACTTATAACAAAAACCTGGCCATCTGTAAAACAAAAGAATTATTGAGGCAGTCAGTTGTTTTGTTGTTCATATTTTTTTAGTTATCTTACCGTACTCTGCAATGGTCGCACAAAAAACTCGCGCAGTGTGGCTAAAACAGCTGAACAATGGCTTTACCGATCCTGCATCGTATTTCCAATCTCTAATAGACTCACTTTCAAGTTGCCAAAACTTCAAAGAGCGGTCGTCCGATGTAGTTACCAGCAATCGAGCTGCCAAGTTCAAGTCAACAGAAAATATAACACCATTATGCGCCTTAAGACGCAAACAAAGGGGATACATTTTGGTGCTTGTAGTTGTATTCGAATGAACAGGATCATGTGGCTGCCAAATAAATATTTCCCCACAACAATTCCCGCTTATTATAATAAGCTCGTTGTACGAGTTACCGCATAAGCTCGTGTGGTAGAGCATTGAAAAGTCGGTGCAGCACGCTAGCTCTAATATGCTGCAGTCTCCGGAAGTCTCATTTTTCAAGTCATTATATTGTAAACGCAGAAGTGCACTATGGGCCATGTGCAACACAAATTGACAACCTATCTCGTCCTTTAAAAATGTGGCTGCATTAATCCAATCCTTTGTCTCGCCCTCGTAAGTCAATTTAAAGCTTTCCTTTTTAGTATTGTCATGTTTGAATAAACAGAATTCATTTTCTGCATAGAGTAGTAGCAGTCCTGTTGACTCACATTTCTGACTAAATGCAAAGCCGTGTACTTTTTTGAAACGAAATTCGTGCGGCAGACGGGTTTTCCTTTTTCCCGTAATAAAAAACGCTTGATTGCCGATAGCTAAAATACATAAAATTATAATAACAATATTACAAACATACATTCAAACATAAATAGAAAAACAATATGAACTTGACACCGGTTGGAATAATTAAACAGTGGATAGACAGCTCAGCGCGACATTTGCCGTATGAAATGAAAGCTACATCCGTAACTCCAAGCTACGGAACTTTCCCCGTAAGTTCACTGCGTAAGTGCACCCGCCCCATAAAAGCAGGAGGCTGAAACGCCCTGAAGTATCCAATATCTGTCCACAGTTATAAGGCAGACACATCCGAGCAAATAGCCCGGCAATCTGGGAGGCAAACACATCAAATGATTATTATGTTTAGTGGAGAGGATAATCCGCAAAAATTTCGATCAGATCCGTTGCCAAATGGCTTAAGAAGGATACATAAAGCAGCCCCATAGAATTGGAGAAAAATAAGAAAATAGATGAATTTTTTACTTTATCAAAACACTTTCTTGACAAAATGTATAACAAATACAAATGCTTGAGTACACATTCCATATATAAATATGTTTGTTTCTGTACTGTAGTAATTACATTCCTATAAATACTATCCGTAAGCAGCTGGTATAGCTATGTAAACAGTAAACATCAGGCAACCTTTCAGAATAGAGTATCAAACGCCCATAACCATTAATACATACCAGTAATTAGTGATTTTTGGGAAATACTTAATCCCAACGATTCAGTAAATAAAATTTGACATTCAGTCATGTTTTCTGATCAAATCCTGATATTAGACGCCGAACAACGTTTCATTCAATATTCAAGTAATTTAGGGATGATAGAAATATCATATTAATCGAGTATCGATAAGACAGTATTACCGTTTTGGCCTTTTATCGGTAAGATATGCTCTTTTTTTTAGCTTGAACTAGCCTTATTTTATTTTTGGAAATTCAATAAACATACAAACTTATAACAGATATGTTCATATAAGGCAACAAAAACTTATTTGAGAAATGCTTGCGAATCGCCTAATAATATTAGATTGCTGACCAGGAAGACCAGTATTGGCCATGATTATTGCACAGCATGGTTTTAATTTCCCCCGTTGGCCATTTAAGCGAGTTATTTAATAAGAAATTTTTCGCATATAATATAATATTACACCGTACCAAATTATTAAAAAAATTTTGGAACTACATAGCATCTAAGAAGACGTTTTCAGTAATAAATACAGCTAAAATACATATAATTTGATTGTAAATTGTTAATCTTTTAATATTTTTGATCTCATGTTTTGGCCTTTTTCTGGTCAACCTGCCAATCGAGACACGGCTAAGAAGTCGGACGACTTTCCACAGTCTACCTTTCATTTTTGAATATTCCTATATTTAAGAAAATAATTAATAACATTTTCAGACAATTAATATGAAAATAAAACAAAATAGTTGAATGGTTTGTTGCCCTATGCGTACGGTTATCAGCAGTATATTTACTCGGCAAAACTCTTTGAAACACTCCTGTCTTTACAATGAGATCTTGCAAAAATGCAATAAAGTAATTTTACCTTAAAAATATTATTTGTTTATAAGAAAAAATCCCATGTGTTCCGCCTAATGCCACTCTGTGTGATGCGACTACCACCTTTTAAATTATTATATATATATATTATTGTAACTGAAGCCATTCAATCGAAAACAAAATGTAATATAATATTATGCGCTGGCTACCAAATCACACAGGTCGACATCTAGCGAGACGAATGGGAATATTTCAATGACGTGGAACTCTTTTCGCATAGGCAACATCTGTACCAGAAAATTCGATTTAATTGTTAATTTTGATGCTCTGCACTGTTTTGCCAGATCTGCGTGTCTATGGAGATAGAAGTGATAGGTCAATAATCGTTTTGCATATTTGTTCGACAATTGGGCTATTTCTCAATCCAAATAAATAGTATTCATTCACATTTGAAAGCGTTCATAGGTTTTTTTTAAGAAAGAAAATGTGTTTAAGTTTGTCTGTAACCTTAGTTGTATCTTGTGTTTTTCGAAATCTGTAGTCCATTCACAGCGACTTATTATTGTAAATATAATAATATTGATCATTAACCTCAATAATTTTTTAATTGCAATTTCAACTCATTGCTATGCAAGTAAATGCCAAGTATTCTTGGTGGTGGACTGACATTATTTTGAGTGCAACAAACGATTTAGGAACATCAAAACTAATGATTGATGCTTGATGTCGCTCTGTGTGAATGCGACAAATATGTTTCATTGCAGCGTTACAAGTTGTGACGCTATCTTGACATGTCAAGTATTTAACAAACACTGTTGTCTTTGGTTACTCTGATTGCTGAAATATAATCGGAAATCAACATTGTTATACAATTCCTGTATTGGTATACGTATATATGTATGTAAATTTACATCCGATTGTTTTTATATATCATTTTTAGTTTATTTTTATTTACTTATTACTAGTTTTGAATTCTTATACTTCATCCAAATTAAGTTTCTGTAGACAATAAGATTCAATTATTGTGCGTTACATCCTTCTACAAAGTACATATGTATGTAAGTAGTTTTCAGACCTACAATTGCGTTCATATGTAAGTATAATGGAATTTAAATTGATTGTGAGACGTAACAAATTAAATATATATGTATACACATATATATGTTTACCATAACCCGTAGTACAAAACTCCCGAAGATTCTTACTGCATCAATACACAAATAAATAATGTTTGCATGCATCATATGAATGTTGCTTTTACGTGATAGTCAGAACGTACATACATATGCACATTAATATTGATAAGGCATGCGAAAATCATACTGGCAGGGTCCATAATCGCAACAAGTTGTATTTCAAATTTAATTCAATATATAAAATGAATTAAATGATTTTGTGATTTTTATATTTCCGATCAAAAATGAAATTTAATGTCTGATCACGATATTACTAAATTGAGCTGTGCCAACATTGGAAAATATCCAACCAAAAATTAGTTTAAGACTATTTTTATTTAATTAAATAAGAAATCAAGCTTCTGCAATTACTCCGGTGCGAGGCTGCAACCTGGATCCGGTAACACAAACTAACTAACGTTCAACATTAGCGGGGTATTAATACATCAATGCAAGAATAACCGTAGACTAGGCAAAAGCTCTCCTTGAGCTGTTCTTGTAATCAGTGCGCATAGTCAGAGCAGAGCTTTGGCGATGTAACGCCTGTTTAGTAATCTCCAACAATATTATTTATTTAATTTTTCATGTCAGCTTATTTGGTCCATTTAAGTTAAACATCCATTGTTAATTTCATTTGTTAATGTTTTTATTGCCCTCCTCATTTTTATCCTTCAGTCTTTTATCGACTTATTTCACAATTGTTTCTCCCATCTGACTTATTACTTATTTATCCCAACGTATCAACATTCTATAATCTATTTAATATGAAAATCAATATCAAACTTGTTTGCCTTAGGTATGCGAAAATTTTAATCCAAAAATGGTTTACAGTTTCTCAAGTCGGCATATTCATTACTTTTTTGCTTACCAATCTTTGAAGGGGCTTGGTAATAATCTACCTTCCGTGTTTGATAACTTTCGCTCAACCATTTCGGGAGTTATAGACATTCCAATTTTTGGGGGCGTGGGCAAATTTTGTTCTTACCCATCTTTGAAGGATATTGTGTATGGTATTATCGATTTACGCAATCGGGATTATTAGTTTTGATGGGCGTTGTGGGTTAGGCCATCCCATTTTTGCCTGAAGTCAACGTAGCTCACCATTTTTTGTATTTGTCTAGCAATTATATGAACCAAGTCTCTAGCGTTAGGGGTTGAAAGTTGCACAAAACGAATATAATCTTATACCTTCGGTATCAGAGTATTAAACAAAATTTGTATCTAAATTTGGCATCGACGCATCCACTTTTTGGAAGTGGCTCATAAGCTTAAGCTGTCGGAATCTTTTGCTCTTAGCGTAATCTTGAGCAGAAAAGTGACACGTCCATCCGGAACCAACTACAACAGGCCCGTCACACATACTTGTATATTACAGCCATGTCTTAATGTGCAACAAAAAATAAATGAATCTTTTTATTTTCACCTTTTCCAGGAATGGTCGAGACAAGTGAGCTCGTCTTAAAATACCCTGACCAAATTGCTAAATTTAAAAAATGGGAACAGTATTGGGTACATTTTGTCTCGCGAGGACCTAAACGCAACTCGTCGAAAATTTCCAGAAGAACGTTCAGTCTAGTCAAAAGACTGGACTCCGCAGTTGCATGGAATTACTATATAACTAATTTATCCAATAACATTTATAACCTGCGCAGGGCCAAAAAAAAATAGTGGAATGCTTTCTGTTCTGCTGTGGAAAGTACCTCAGAGGCATCCCGCCTAAGAAAAGTACTTTCTATAACGCCCACGACTCTTGGGTATCTAATGGGAACCGGTCAAACATGGACAACGTCCAGTGAATCGCGTATTGACTTTCTGTACATACTTTTCAGGTTACTCTTTAGATAGTAATAACATATGAGCATATTTTTTGGACCATGACTTGACTGTTTCTTACCGAAATTTGTAAGCTGATCAATAAATGCATATGAATCCTTTGCGTTAAAAATTTTGGCTTTTATTGCTATCGGAAACACAGAGACTATTGTCGACAAAATGAATTATACTTGAAAATGGGTGAAATGGGGTTATTCATTTTATGCAAATGATTGCAACAGGCAGCAGGAAGCATCTCCGACCCCAGCAAGTATGAATATTCTTGATCAGGATCAACAGCCGAGTCCATTTCGCCATGTCCGTCTGTCCCTCCATTCATCTTAATGAAAAATTTGGAATATAGGTGCTTGTTCACTCCGTATAGGCAACTTCTGAGATTTTTGGGAATCAAAACTATAGCAAGCATTCGTTATGAAGTTAAGGTCTTTATCTTGCAAAGTCCTTTATATCATGGTTATGGTTATGCCTTGATATAAAAGCGTTCCTAGGCGGAACGATGAAGAGTTTTTTGTCAAATCAAATGGCTTCTCAAAACCTCGAAATTTTCATGAATCAACTTTTAATTTTCTTCGTTTGTACACCGGCACTCGGCATTTGGAATTCCGCTTAAAAGTTTTGCTATAAATGCAAAATCTTCAATGTAGTAGTTCATCTGTAGTAACTTGCCAGTCAGAGAAAGGAACTGACTTTTTTTTGGACAAAGTCCAGATATTTGGCATTCTCTTGAAAAAGTTGAGTATTTGAGCAAAATCGTCATGTTGGCTTCCAAGACCAATGCTATATGCTCCACATGATCATGCATATTCTCTGAAAAAATAATTAGTTCAATGTATAATTTCCCGGTCTGTTCTCTAAGGTAACATCAAGTGTTGCTAAAAATTGCTGTTACATATTTGTATTGTCTTTAAATTGAATTTTCTTAAATTTAGAAAATTAAATGTTTCTTTGTATTTTCATTCTAATCGATGCCTTTCTTTTCTATGACCCAGATGGGGTTATTGTCTTTCCAAAAGTCTCTAACTTCACAGTTCACCAAATTTAAAAAGGCTATAACTTTTTATATATGGGCTCTTCGTTCTCGGTTTTGATTATACCAATAATATTAATTCATTATGGGAGTGCTTCATTGGGTTTTATAAGGACATTTGTTCTGTTTTTTATCATTTCTTACATTTACAATATTTTCCAACTTACGTCATGGGCTTATGCAGTTTTCTAAAGCCTCCGTATATATTAAAAGTTTTATCTTTTTCCCTGCTATTATTCTTTCTATGGAGCAGGGAGCTATGCCCAAAAAAATATATCTGGTCATGTTCTGTAAGGTATTTCATGGTAATGGTATTTCACACCTTCCTCAACAGATGAGGCCTCTTGTTGATTAAAATGGTTAATTCTTTGTTGCTTCGAGCACGTACACCTTGTAGTGCCACTGTGTGGTCTGTTTGGTGTCTGTCCGTGTTCCTGATTATCGGCTACCTAAACTGTGATGACTGATCACCGCCCATCTTGTCAATCGGTGTGTAGTCTTAGCTCCGCTAGAGGACCTTTGGAGTTTATTAAAATAAGGATTATTTCCTGGCTAGTTGCCAATATGGTTCCATGACTTCTCCTCTGACTTGTTGTTTGTGTTCATTTTTCTAAACTCTTTCTCCTATATTGATTGGATTCGACTTCTTAAGCCAAGACCGATAGAAGATCGTTTGATCGTGCTTTAGACTATTGAGTGTAGTGTAGACCGCGAAACTTCATTAAGCCCAATCGACTAAACTCAATGTACATGTTCGATTTACCAATTTTCCTGCTCGATTCTTATCTTATAATATGATATCTTTAGATAGAACTTTGTGATTCTAAATAACCCATTAAAAGTTCTTGTCTTTATTTTGTCTTTATTATGTTTCTTTGTAAATAATTAATAAATTAATTAATGCGTTCAATGAAAACACACTAAATCCTTAATAATTTTCTTTTGCAGGAAGCACAATCTAATTCGGGATTTGCTAACAACTATTAAAAAGAAATAAAAATTAAATATAATTGAACGTATTTAATTGTACGCTACTGAATACTTGACACGTTATATACGCACTACAATATGCTCAATAAATATATTTGGAACTACTCTGTAATTGTTCTATTGTGCTACATATCCGAAACTTGTTGTCTTGAGAGCATTGTGGACGTAGGCCTCCCAGAAAGTGAAATCATTTTAAATCGTTACAACGCGCATGGGGAACAACAGCATGAGGAAAATATGAAAGAAAAACCAAGCGTACATATGAAAACAGCTGCCACGTCTCCAACGGCGGCTGTAGCACATGCGGGATCTTCGCTGACAGTACATATGTCGCAGCCTCACACTGGTAGTGGCGAAAATTCTCTACATATTGAGCAACAGCGTCATAGAAGTTCATACAATCTGTTAAGCGAAGCAATGTCTCAGGCGGTCAGCAATGAATTCAGTAAGTCAACAATTTTAAAATCTTTCAAATTCTTCACCAACATTTCAAATAGTTCAAATATATTTTTGATTTCAAAAACTTCTTCTGCACAGGAACTTTATCAGCTTAGTTGATTAGGCTTTTCAGTCAGTCTTTTATTACATCCACATAAAATACAGTTGGTTTACAAACGATCCTAGAATTATTGATAATCTAAGCAAGAGCCCGCTTAGTTAATTCTAATCGTAAGTCGTGCTGATTCCCAACCGGAATTTTGTAGAATTTTGCTTGTAGTGAGTAAAATTCTGGTCATTGTCGAATAAATTGTTTCAGCGAGTGAGTATGATCTGGCAGAGTCGCTGTGTTACCTATTAAAGAAATGTGTTAATCTACCAGAAGTCGGAGACGTATAAGCTTAAGGATTATATAAATATATATATATATATGTAGATCTATATAACAATTTCTTGCTGGTTGGTTTTGGTCTTATGTTTTTGTCACTTTTGTTTTTTGTCAAAAAAGTGTCAGTTTTATCTGATGGTTATTATGTTATGTTACAATGGAATCAACATCATTTCAAATATATACAGGATATTATTTAATAGTAATAGTAATAGCGAATGTTACTGATCTGCAGGATCTGAATAGACTGGTCAGAGTATATGGGTATATTGAACGCGCGTTCCTTCCACGCCCACGCCTTGAAGCAAGTGATTGGAAACCAATATCCTCATTAATGAGTGAATGAGTGTAAACTTTTTTGATTACGCCCATTGGGGTCTGGGAGAGCAATACCATCTCAAATTGTAATTCGATAAAAAAAACCTATTTACATTTATTTTTTTACTCTGATACCGAAGGTTTGTGAAATATTCGCCATGCCGTCCATTCGTCTGTCCGTCTGTATGAACGCATATTAATCCAGATAAAATCCAAATGCATTCGAATTGTTAAATGAATAAATGATTATTAATAATAATTAATGATTTATTTATGAATATGTATTTTTTATTTTTTTATCTGCAGGCTCTTTGGCCACTTCATCTGATGTCACATGCAATGCAAATGACTTCGACTGCGAGAGTGGAAACGTGCAGGATCGGCTTGGCATGGAGGCAATCGCCAGCTTGCACCGGCAATTAGACGATGATGATAATGGAAATATCGACTTGAGTGAATCGGATGATGTATGTGAATCATTATAATTTGTACAATGTAATTACAACTTTTGTTTAATACAGTTTCTACGCGAAGAACTCAAGTATGACTCCGGCTATGAGAAGCGTCAGAAGGCATTTCATTTTAATGATGACATGCATATATCAGTTAAAGAACTATGGGATGCTTGGTTGCGCTCAGAGGTACATAATTGGACCATTGAACAAACTACAGACTGGTTGGCACAGTCAGTTCAACTACCTCAGTATGTCGACCTTTTCAAATTACATAAGGTTACTGGTGCCGCTCTACCAAGGTACGTATTTTTATTGGTGTATAGAAAAAACTACCTCTATGGATAGCTTTGATTTATATACAGATACAGTATATAAGATGTTTAATACCAAGAATGCATAACAAAGTTATACAAACGATATATAATACAGTTGTGGAAACTATATAACAGACAAAAGGCATGATCTCCGACCCCATACATATATATTCTCGGTCAGGATCAAAAGCCGAGTATCTCTGTCTGTCCGTCTGCTTGAACAAACGGATCTCCTCACAGACTATACGAGCTAAAGATCATGCGACTGTTAACTTTATATTGATGACTGAATAACTGATAAATAACAAATAGATTTACAGTATAATTAAAACAAGAATTTTTCAAGGTTTAGCTTTCCAAATGTACACATATTTGTCAACTGCAAACATTAATTAAGAACGGATAAGAAACCCTCAAATGATAGTCCAAAACATATATTTACATATTGATATCATTACTATCAGCCGACGCAAGCATTTGCTGCATGTATGTGAACGGAACAGCACGATGGTAGAAGCTAGCGTAAATATTGTATTGTATTGTGAGGCAACCCGATATATACACATATGCATATATATATATGTATATATATATATATATATCGAGCTTCTGAATGAAAACATGCGCTGCCTTAGAGTAATATATTTGACATCTGGGTTCAAGGTATCTTGTGCTCGAGCTAGAACATTTTTACTTTTTATTATTAATCAGCGATTACAAATCAATTTAAATTTATGATTGACACACTTATATCTGAAAGATATAAATTTACTGGGCTAATTGATTTTATTATTCCATCAATCACATTCGCTGATAGGTTGGACCTTAAAGAGAACAACAACGCCAACATTATTAGCATACATATATTTTTTTTTAGATATGATTTGCCCTTGACAATATAAATTTGGTGGTCGAACATACGCAAATATTTTCTCTTCAAATTTGATCGCACTAATAAAATAGTCTAGTGGTCGAAGCATAAGATACATAGAAACCTTAAATCGATTAATAAGTTACTAAATAAGAAATCATTACGATCTTGTAGCCTTGAGCGAATGAATTTGGTGTAATTACACAAGGTTGACTCATGGTGATTTTTTCTTGCTTGTGTTTATATATTTGATTTTGAGTAATCGCCGATGGAAACAGTTTACGCATATTAGTTTTTCTGCTTAGAATGGTGTCAAGTTTTTTTTATTAATTATTAAATATATTTGTTTAAGTAAAAACCAAGTATTTGTTGTCGTGTGGTAAGCTTCTGATAGTGGTACATTTATTTATGTCTGGGTGACTACTGCATATCCAATTACTGAATCATTCACGTACATTACAAAGTTAAACTAGCTGACTCTGGGAATATGTATCGTAATTCCACTTTCCTCTGTAGCAACTAAATATTTGTTGAACTAGATCAGAAGTCCTCACGTCGTAGGCTAATCAATCTAGCACACAGAACTTGTTTTTGCCATAAGATATACAAAATACTCAAACATACTTTACGAGTGTTGAATGTACCCGATGTTGTCATTTATGGGCTCATGTGTAGACGTAGCTACTTATTAGTCTATATTCGAAAGGGCCGGTAGGTATAATCCTCGATGATTAAAAGATACAAATTTACACACATTTAAAAAGTTGTTATAAATAATATCTCTATATATCAAAATATTTTTGAAAGGCGATCATCCTTTAAACAGGAGTCAGGTTGTATGATGTATCGTCCAAGATTATAAACTTAAATTTCAAATTTCAAAACTCATATCAAACTATCCTTGAAATGCCAGACGTATAACTTCCAAACTTGGAAAATTGCTTGCTGTTAAACTCTTTCAAAGATCGGCATATGCATTTTCAGACCACTCCCACGCTCGATTCACCAAATTTAGGAGGTATATTACTGTTGGCTCCTCATAAAAATAATCTATAACAAAATTGAAAAGGAACTCCCATATATCTCATGCCAAACTGGAAGGTAGATTACCAGTTAGTTAGTTGTACTTTGGTGACTAAAGTGGCCAATAAAATTGGCGCTACAGGTTTCAGCTTTTGTCGTAGTCACTTTGTAAAATACTTGTATTTGATATAATTGTTTCTCTCCTTTCTCTTCCAGTTGAAGTGAACATATTTTATATTATTAACTGCACTCTTTTATAAATACATAAGTAAATGATAAATAAATAAATGTGTGAAATTTGTGTATTTTTAGGTTGGCTGTGAATAATCTACATTATGTTAGCAATGTGCTGGGCATAAAAGACCCAATACATAAACAGAAAATATCACTGAAAGCGATGGATGTTGTGCTCTTTGGGCCACCGCGAGGTAAGGAAGCAACGTATTTACACATTTACTGGATTCTCTAGTAATTTGAGAATTGCTTGTCATTCGCAGAGACAGGCACGCGCTGGAAAGACTATATTCTTGTCACCCTCTTGCTGAGCGCTATTATAGGATGTTGGTATGCTTACCAGCAGAACAAAAATGCTAAGAGGCATTTGCGTCGCATGGCACAGGATATGGAAGGATTGCAAAGGGCTGAACAAAGTCTACAAGAGATGCAGAAGGTATTCTTATTGATTGGAGCCATTAAAGTCACATTTTGATGAAAGCATTACATTTTTTCCAGGAGTTAGAGCTAGCGCGCATGGAGCAGGAAAATGTTGCAACCGAAAAAATGGACCTTGAGCGACGGCTAAAGGAAGTGCCTTCAGTTAGCTCCTCAAGCTCAGATTTGGAGGTGCAGCAGTTAAAAAAAGAAATTGAAATGTTACGCAATGAACTAACACGTGCCGAGTTCGAGCTGGTGGATAATTGTTGGGCGCCTCCTCAACAATTGCAGTCATGGCTACAGTACACATATGAGTTAGAGAACAAGAATCATCAGAAAAAGCGCAATTCCGCCGAGAAACAGCTGCAATCAGCTCGGGAAGCATGCGAAAAATTACGTAAAAAGCGTTCTAGCTTGGTGGGAGCTTTTGTTTCAACACACGGTAGGAGCATTGATGACGTTGATCGCTCAATAGTTGAAGCTCGAAACTCTCTTGGAGAAGTAACTAATGAGTTACAGGAACGTCTTCATCGGTGGAAACAAATTGAAACGTGCCTGGGATTGAATATTGTCAATAACAACGGATTATCTTACTTAGAAAGTGTTCTTTATAGTCGCAATGGAGGTATTTCTAGCAGTGGTGGTATAAGTTCCACAAAAGGTTCTAGAGGTGAGTAGCCTTATGCTTTTTTTTATACTCTGATCCCGAAGGTAATACCTTCTGTTTGTCTGTCCGTGTCAATGCTATTTGTTCGACAATCTTAAAGCTAGAGCCTTGAAACTTGGTATATATACTGGTCTGTGCCCGCTAGGAGAGTAGGAAATTGAAAAAATCGATATTCGCAAATCGATATTCGCAAATCGATAGACACATATCTTCCACAATTATAAAGCAACAGTCACCAAATTTGATTGATAGTTTGTTAACAATATGCTTGAACGCCCACCTCTGCCGCCTGGGAATGGGAATTTTACCGCTCTTAAGTATCGAAAAACAAAATTTAATGGGCACGTCCTACAAAGAGCAGCATATCAATTTTTGGACAAGTCCCTTCAAAATATTCGCTGTTCAATGCAAATTGGCCAAAGTCTAAGTGGAACATAAAATGTCATCGATATTGGTTAATGACAGTTAACATCACTCGCCGTGGCATAGTCTGCATCAGCATATGTATATATATTTTTGTATGTTTTGTTTTTTATAAATTCGAACCAGTCCGACCACGCCCATCCATACCACACATATAAGATTAAATGCATATTAAAATTATAATAGATTTTATATTAGTTATATTAGTTCCTGTACAAAGTACAAAGGATTAGTTCCTGTATATTCCTAACGTAGCTGCGGCTGAGAGCTTCAGAGTATCAAGGGGGAGATAGGGAGACTTCCGTTGACTCACAGACTCATATTTTCTCTTTCCATAAAAATTCAAATCTTTGCAAAACATATATAAAGCTGACCACGCCCAGACCGCAAACAAAAACTTCGGCCTTAACCCTTTCCGTCTTAAATTTAAATGATTGCAGATAAACTTCGGTCTACAAGGATAGTCATCGCCTTGCCAAAGATATTTGTTCTTTCTAATTATGTTTTAGAAGGACTGAAGTTTTTAAGTTGCAGAACCCTAACTAATATTTAGGTTAGCTTTTTTAACTCACTAGTGTTGGCCCAACAATTTGTATATGCTCAGCTCAAACCGTTTCTACCTTGACATAAATAAGGGCCTCCAAAAACAGAGACGGAAAATTGTCCTTAGAAAAGCTTTCATTAAAAAGCAGCAATGGAGGATAGCGGATATAGCCTAGGTTATCCCCTAGTCGGGTACTTCCGACTATAGATTTCTTATTTGCTTCTTCTTTTTTTTAATTTTGATCACTTTTGCCGAATTGCAGCCCGGATCACGAACAGCACCGATGACTTGGACGATGAATCAGTACAAGGTAAGATGCATTTTGAGAATTTTTCACTGCTTGCTACGGAATAGCATTTGAATGGCAAGGCAACACAGGAAAAATCTACATTGTTGATACAATCAATGATACAATCGATGCATAAACAATTATATATCCAACTTACTATTCTTGAATATCATGTTAACTTAGGTACTTACATTGCTAGTTTTCAATAGTGATCCGATCTTTTGCCAGCATTAAAAGCTGTCATCGATAACAGTTCAGTGATAAATAATGAAGTAGGCGTCGGCACGCTTATATATATATATATATACAAATTTGTTTATATATATATATATATGTGTGTATCTGCAAATACTTATGCCTTAAGTGCGACATAAATTAAAATATATATTGAACATGTATCGTCAAGTTTGAAACTATACTTAGAGCATTTCTTGAATAATAGAACAAAAATATATATATATATAGAGGGATTCGAAATGTATTTGCATACAACATTTTAGAGAGACATATATATTTTTGGATTCACATATGTATATTCAATCCAATATTAAAATTAGCTCTATCTGATACAAATCCTTAGCACCTTTAATGAAATTACTATTTAACCCTTATGTAAACGAATTACATTTTTTAAGTTGCAGGCTGCATAAATTCGAGTTCACACATTGTATACTTAAATATACATAACATACATTTGTAGTTAATTTTTACTAGATTCTAATATTTTTTTTAAGATATATATATTTTTTTTTTTTGCTAAATTAATTATAAATATTACATATACTATTATTATATACTTAAAAAGAATTAAATTGAGACGCTATGTGCAATGGCAATGCTGTTAGTAAAAAATGATACGAAAAAAACACATTGTGCATTGTATATATATAAAGTGTGTATTGTAATTGGCTTCACTTGAACCATTTACAAACATTTACAAAATACAAACGAATACCAACAAAATTGTTAAATATCTATCTAAAATGAAAAATGAAGTGTGCTATTAGATGTATTATTCCATCAAACTTATTTCTAAGAATTAATAATAATAGTTTCTCATAACAATGGAATTAATCAATGTGATCTTACGTACATACATACATACATACATATATGTCTTACAATGGTGTATTTTTGTAAATACATTTACATATTATGTGTTAACAATTATAATTTCTATCTGCAGTTCTTCGTGCAATCTTGTACACGTGTATACAAATACTAAATTATTATACTTTTTAAAGACATCTCTGTACATCTTTGATTTAAAGATTGAAATAAATATTCCAACATTTTTTATTCGTTATATATATATATATATAATATATATATATATTTATGTATATGTATATATATTATTATTTATTCTTATTTTATTTTTCACTCGTCGTTCGAGCCATAAGTCCACAGGCTGTTTTGTGGCTGGGCTTGTGTTTACTGCCACCTTATGGCCGAGCTATAGGTACACTTTCAAGAAGGCCTTGTAAAAGCGTTTGTTGAAGAGCGTTTTTTTTATGTTTACCACTGCTGCTTACGCGACTTTCCCAAATCAAACTGTTCTTTGAAATATGCCTGGTGAAAATGTACTTTATATTTCCCTTGATTCCCCTTGATTCCGCTGATTCTCTGCAGTCCTACCAGCTGCGCTGCTTCCTCGGAATTTAAAGTGCGTTAAACTGCTCCATCCATCAAAGCTAATAGATGTTCGAAGTTGCCACTGGTGCTGTTCACTTTGATGCTTGCTGCAGGCATTGTGGCGCTGTTAGGTTTTTGGCATCTGTACCGCTTTGTGCAGACTCTTACTATGAGTGTTACGCCAACGGAGCCTAGATGCTGTATTCCTGTAAACTCCTTGGGTTTGCTCAATAGCGGTGTCCTGAATTGTAAACATCTATTAATTATTAACGATCTCTGCTGACGTAAAGTTATTGTAAACTTCGTCACTGTTACCAGGGAGGTGAGAATCTTCCAAATCGCCTCCATAACTTTCCCACTTCAGTAGGATCGAGGATCCACCTTTGATCGCGAATTTATAGACAGTTGAAATAACACTGCAGTTCTAATAGAAGAAATTGAAGAAGCACATCTTATTAATGGGAAAAACGCATTATAATTTGAGCATTAGATCCGAAATAGGTTTACCACTGCATTGTAGGAGCCGATAAAGTGTAGATATATAAATGAAGTACATCAGTATCACTAGCCAAATGGGTATAGCCCTGTTCGTTTGATCGAATATTTTAGTCTTAATAAGGGTAAAACTTCCCTTAAAAGCAAACTTGATGAAACTTGGTATATGTTCGTCGTTTTGCTGAAGGCAGTGCATCTTTCGGATATGATCGGAGTGGACCACCACATTTTGAAAAAAAAAAAATCGCTCTAAAGATGAATTTTAGAGACATGTATGTCTATGCCTATGTCGATTAAGATTATCTTAGGCACTCCGCAAATTACACACCCTTGCAGACCAGAATTTATTTGCTGACATCCAAATTTTTGGCGATCAAAATTGTATGTGATAAACATTCTTTCTGTTGTTTAATTTTACATTGTTATTTGTTTTAAGTCACAGAAAACGACTTGTCTTGCTCTTGCTCTAAGGACTAAAATATTATGAATATGTCCACCCTAACTGTCGGGCCGACTAAGCCATCACATAATTAGAAATTATTATAAATTCGTCAATCTAAATTTAATATATTTTTGGTAAAAGATGATTACAATTAATCAATCTAATACTGTTCATTAAGGCAATAGCGTTGGTATTTTTTTTTTTTTTTAATATTGACGTCTTTTTTCGGCGCTTCTGTTGTTTTAGTCAACTGTGTGCATTTGGCTGTAATTGTGTCTGTGGGAGATGCACAACTGAATAAACTTGTATTTCGTTTACTAAACATGATCAGATGCTGCCGAGGGTTTTACCAGAACCAACTACAGCCCCAGAAAATAATAAAAACACAGTTAACTTCACTGTGCCAGTTTTTGGGGTTGACAGCGTGTTATGGTCTGTGTCAATAGGAAGGAATAGTGCTGGTATGTTAGTGTCATCTATCGTAAAAAAATGGAAAATATGCAACGCCACCTGGCTGTTGACATGACAGTCACAGGTGTAATGCAGATAATTAAGAAAATAAGAAAATCCAATATTACACCAAATCTAAAACTAACAACTAAAAAAGCATAAGTAAATAACAAAATAGTTAGTTATTCCATGTATATATGCTTAAGTGTAAAAATGGGTGCAAAAGCATATATTAAAATAAAGTGGGGGACAGGCGATCGCAAGCTGATCGATACTGAGGGAAGTCTATTTGCACTAGGATCATTAGCAACGTATCAGATCAGGAGCGATGTAGACTTGCCAAGTGAGCTAAAGTCGGCCACAACTGTTGCCATAGCTCAAGTGGAAGGTGCAAGCGATCTCACGTCGCTTTACCAAGTTTCTATCCATATAGCAGCAGCAATTTCAAGTTCGCTGCTCGGAATTCAAAAGGGTGCAGGAGCAGAAGGAGCGCAAATTACGCAATGAAGAAGGCACTAAGGAGTTCATCGTTTGTCCACATTTGGATTATGATCTGATTAAAGTCATTAAGTTGAACGTCAAGACCCAAGTCTCGGGGATCATTTACCTGATGAGTGGAGTTGACCAAACCCGATCAAGATTCCAACGACGAAGAGTATGGCGAAAGTGCTTGTGCGCGATGCGCAAGTGTAGCAGGCAGTTCGCAAAGGTGCAGTGGCTTCAGTGAGCGTGCCCATTTAGTGAAAGAGCTGAGACTAGATTTTCAGAAAGGTTATTCAACATTGCAGACTACTGGAGCAGCTTTTCAACACATCATTCAAAGAATCCGGACAGCTATGACCATGATCACCACTGACATATATCTCTTCTTGTGCTCCACTTTGAGTCAACCACTTTATCGAGGAGTCTATGTCTGGCGCAAATTTGGATCGGCTACACATATTGAAGGTCTGGAAAAGCATGTAGAATTGACAGTGAAATGAAATATTTAACAAAAATGCACCACATAACTTAACGAGGGAGCAGCAGAAACATCTTTTGCGGGTCACTTCGAAGTTTAAATCCTTCGATGTGAAAAAATGCAGTGCCGGTGAAAGAACGTTTTTATCCAGTATCTCCTGATGTGCAGGAGTTGCTTTTCGCTGAGTTTGGAGCATATGTGGAGGTAAAAACTTTCGTGCCAGATTGTGGTATGGGCAAAGTTGTCAAAAACTCGAAGCATAATTAAAAGAAGTAGAAACAAGAACGGACGGAACGAACGGAATGGAACAGCTATACATCAGTATGAAACGCCATACATTATAGTATTGGGCCTTCGCCATATTTTGACCTGCTTGGACAGCTATGCTTCAAAGCGTAAGAAAATCCATTAAAGTTTTCAAGTGGGCAAAGCGACAAAGAATTATAATTTGAAACTGCGAAAATATACAATACAACATAAAATATATTAAATACATAACAAACAAAATAACAAACCAACAAAGAGGAAGGTGGATCGTCGGAAACAGGAAACACCTACTTCTCTACTGGATTGAGAAGAATATCGGGGAATACCAACCCGATTATCTAGATCCGAAGCACCTCAAACTAGCCGTGAGTCCGTGCCAGCGCAGCCCCTAATCCAGAGATGCACACTTTAGTTGACCAACGCATCATTACGCCAAATCTAAAACTAATATCAAGTGTTTAAAAAAAATGGTTGGGGAATGTTAAGAAATATTATTAAATTAAATGAATGACATTAATGTAAAAATGTATGCAAATTTTTATGAATTAGAAGGTTGAAAATAATACTGAATTGAAATCAAGTGTAAATATTTTCATTGGGTGAGGTTAAGGTATAATGGGCGAGCGAAAATAAATTTATACAATATTAGCGAATTTCTCATCTTGAATACAATGTGGAATTTGCGGGAAGGAAGGGACACGCAGGCTGTAAAACACCCTGAACACCCGATCGATACTGAGCAAAGAATATATTTTCTCTGGAAGAGTAAAAAAAAAAATAAATGAAATGTTGCTCCGCTCCCACATAATATATTGCCGTCGGTTCCCGCCTGAACCGATAGCTATCCGGCATAAGCGATATATACTCGCAGGAAATGCGTAACAAGCGTACGGTGGTGAAATTGTCACCACTCTGCCGGTCGACTACTCAGGTCTGTATTTTATTTATTTTTCTTTTTATTTAATTTATTTATTAGTCAATCCTAAAAAACATACAAAAAAATATAAACAAATTAAATTATATAAAAATCAATACATAAGGATGTGTTGTATGGGTCGGGGAAAACGAAGAAAAACTTAATGAGACCAAAACTAAAAGTGATAAGTGCTGGCAAGGAATAGTTGAGAAGCCAAATCAGAAGACAATATGAATCATTAATTGGTTCTATCAACAAATTCCAATAGGTTCCCAATTCCGACATCCAGCTACAATTTTTAAAAATTAAAAACTGATGGCAATAATGCAAGACACACACATGTAAAAGTAAAATTTGTTGTTGGAAACATGACCTGGACACATACGCAAAAGAAAAACACCTTTTGAAAGTCTGCACTATAAAACATCTAAAGTTTTCTTTAACCTTGATATAAAAGAAGATAATCATGGGAGTTTTAGCAAATCTACATAAATCCACAATATACTATAAAAAAGGCTGCGATATAAGTTCACTTATGAGTAATAAAAAAAACTTCTGATCCAATACTCCATGGATATCGACTTAATAAAAATCCCTTCATACCGTTAGCAACTCAATAGTATTAGCTAGACAATTTGAACTTTATTTTTCGTCCGATTTCGATCACATCGTTCTTCGGCAAAATACTGAAAATATTATTTACCAGTCGGCTCATGTACAAAAAATAAATTTCGAATTCCTAATTAAGTGAGAATTAAGCCTAGGATGTCAAAATATTGCCCAAAAAGGGCATAGTTCATGGGATTTATATATATACAAATCACTTTCCAGCGTTTATGTAGTCAGATATACCCATAATACCCTCAATTATGAAGATAAGCTGATGCTGACTTTCTCTGTGAATGGCTGGATTGAGAGAGTTGGCAGCACATGTAGACAAAGGGATGCGAATAGTGAAATAATCATAGGATGACATGGCAGATCGATATCAGAAGCGCGTCTCCCGTCCATCCATCTGGAGCAGCATTAGTTGCCAGTTGTAATATTCACGAATTGTAATACAGCTAAATCGTTTCGGACTAAAATTTAGCTCTCACCTGAAATTTATTACATGGCTTTTCAAAAGCAGATTCAGCGAGGTATCGCAAAATCTCACAAGCCGAAATTAAGAAGACGCACAACTTACGACGCGAGACAGCAGGCAGCAGGAAAATACAATGTTGGATATTTGGTTGCAATAAGGAGAATTCAATTTGGTAGCGTATCCAAACTGAAGCCAAAGACCTACCGGAAATTTAGATAAAAAATGTATCCCAGAAAAAAAGAGTTAAAGGGGTGGCTTCAAATATTTGCACATGTGAGTGCAAAATTAAAAACAAAAATAAACATATGTACGAGTATGTTTAGGCGAAATAAATAATAATAAAGCTACAAAAACAAAAACAACAATGACTTTGAAGTGCCAACTACAACAAGTACGTTTAAGATCTCGACGACAAATCATCAGCATCAACATCGACAACAAATCAGCAGGATCGACAGCACAGCAACAGCCAACAGTTGCAGTTGCAGTTGCAGTACTGGACTGTAAGAAGGCCTAATCCGAATTTCGTACCAAAATCTAAGTCCGTTCCATTTTGTTCCATACGGCTACATTGTCACGAGACGGCGGGAAAGCTATTTTTTGTCAAAACGAAAGCGCATGCTTAGCGCCCAGCTCTCGTAGCTGATCGGCCATTTGCATCAGTGATGCGCAGCTGCAAACAGTGATGCGCAGCTGCGAACAGTGATGCGCAGCTGCGAACAGTGATGAGCAGCTGCGAACAGTGATGCGCATCTGCGAACAGTGATGCGCATCTGCGAACAGTGATGCGCAGCTGCGAACAGTGTTGTTTTAGGAGTTTTGTATATTGATCTGCTAAAATTGTTTTGTATTTGGCACCCTTTTGATGTTTTTGGATAGTCAATTAACAGTTTTAGGTAGACTGTTTTGAAGGAATTTGCCTATGTCGGAGAAGGTGGAATTGTTGGAGGTGGTTGTATGCATTTTTTTGTTTCTTTGTCGGTTATTCGATTGTTTTTATATTTTGGTGTCCAGGAATCCATTGTAATTTAATTTTAGGGTGGCTTATTAGTGAAAGTAAGGAGGATTCATAATAGTTAAGCTGATAATGAGTCCGAACGTATTCAGATTTTAAGGAAGTTAAGGAGAAAATATTGACGTCTATAGTGATGGCATAAGATGTATAATGACTTGTTTTCATCTCATTGGTTGGTGATGTTGATTTTGGTGCGTTTCCATAAAAAAAATAAAGTCAAAATCAATTTTTGAAATGAGAAGAGATTTTAAATATGTAATTAAAATGTGAGTGTTACAAATGAATTTGGTGCTCGATAGACATTTTAATACGTATAGTTTTTTGTCAGAGAGGATGTTAAGCTATCAAATTGATAGTCGTTCCAATTATATCTGTTGTTAACAGTTAATTCTAAGATTTTAAGCGATGTTTTTCTCTTTATAGTAATGTTGTGATGGAGCATTGACAGTTGTGTTTCATTCAGGTATGTAGATGTTCACATATGTTAATAGATAATAATTAACCAAAAGAAAAGCACCAGTTTCCTTTTAGGAAATAATTGGTTCACTTTTTATTTTCATAAAGTATTATAAGTAAATGGATCGGCAGCATAAGTCACAAAGATGTTGTTCTTTTGTAAGAATTTAATATTTGCGAGTTTATTGTGTGCTATTGTAAACAATATTCCGGAAATGAGTAAACCTACCATGCGGAATGGCATTATCTATGGGGTATTGGAAATGTATTTGGAAAGACAGCATTATTTTCCTGCTGTGCTATTATTTTTTCTCAACTTTTTGGCACATTTTCCATCCAATTAAAAAATATGTATATATTGAAAATATATACTGGAGCAGTAATTAACATTTAACGTATAATCCATTAAAAAAAAATCATTATTTGAAAGAAAAAAAGGAAATGTACAAATCTAATGGTTTGTTTGTTTATTCGTTTTATTTATTTCGCAACTGTCTTTATCTTGTAATAATAGAAACGAATTTTTACTCGTTTTTGAGATGTTGTACTGAAGCTATATTAAAAAGTTAAGCTAACTGCTTCAAATGCACAGGCATTGTGTATATTTATTTATTTGCTTATTGGATGGCAAAGGAATTGTTATGATGATCTCTTGTTTGAAAATTAAGATATTTTTTAATTTTAATTCATACTCATCAATTCCATTTACAGCTTAAATTGCAAAATCTCTTTGAATAATGTCAAAAAATGCCTGGTGTAAGTCAAATGATTTCCCCCCATTTGAAATCCAGAGCTCCAAAATTGGGAGTTACATTACTGCCACCACCAAATATCAGCCACCCTGAAAATTTGCGAAATCCGATAACTCCGTCAAAGTCAGAGCTTAAGTTACGAAACTGGAAAGGTAAATTACTAGGAACATCCTCCCTGCCCCCAAATCAGAAGGGGATTTGCCTCTTGTTATCCGCTGGTATTAACGATTATTGATCGACTGCAACGTTCTCACCTGTTTTAACACTTTTGCAGTAATTAAGTTGTAAGAATAATAATTTTTGAATAGTTTTTCAATCACATCATATGAAAAATAAGATAATTGCGTCGATTGTTTGAAAATACACAACAACAAAAATTTGATGACACTTGTTTTTTTTTTTAGCAGGTTTAATAAATCGAATCTATTTTATTTTAGGTCCCATCGATAGCAACAGTCGAGGCTCGACAAGTGCCAGTGCTGTCACTAATAACATCACACGGGACGATAGTTCATGCAGTGACGAGGGCACCGACAACCAATCAGTTCAATTTTATATAGGCAGGATTACACCTCCCACATCTATGCTAGCGACAGATCGCTTTAGACCACTGGAGGAGACTAAAGCTTGTAATCACGTTGGGCAGAGTAGTGCAACGTCAACCAATGATTCACCGACATGTTTCGGTGCCTTGGAACAAAATATCTCTTCTATGACAACTTTAAGCAATAGGTAAAGTTGATCTTATTACCGTTTAGAACATTTCTGAGATATAAACCATCCAAAAATTCAAAAAAAAAAAAAGACAAGAAAATCCACATGTAAGATCGGCTGCTGAATCAAAACATACAAAAGACCTCGTGGCAATCGGATCTAATCGCCTGCGTAATACTCGGATCCCAGTGTCCGCTACTGTTCGGAATTGGCATTTTTTTGAATAAAATCCTCATTTTCATGGTAAAATATTTTAATTTCATATATAAACTCTTAAAGTATATTCTCTAACTATACATAAACGAAAACCGTAGAGATCTAAATTCTTATGAGAGCTGCAAAGTTCAATTATTGGTCAGCTGATTGCTCACAGGAAGAAGTGAGATATTACCGAAAGTATATTGGTTTTGTGAAATGTCCGTCATGCTGTCTGAGCGTTTGTCCGTCCGTGTGAGCGCAATTTTCTGCGACACCCTTACACCCAACATATACTCGCTTGTGCCAGCAAGAGATAAAATGGTAAAATTAGAAACTTTATACAATCCAAAATCCCAAAATTACATATGTCTGAAAAATTTTAAAACGAAGTCACGAAATCTGATTAGAATCCTGTTGGCGAAGTCCTTCAAAGATTAGCACTGCCCGTACCCAACACAAATTTGATTTTATTATCTTAATGGAATATAACGGAAGAAATCAAGGAAGATTTTTATTATTCAAATTTGAAAATGGATGATTAATTGAAAATATATATATAAAGGCAGAATCTAGAAAGATAATGTTTCCATTCAAAATAACATTAGAGCTAAAAGCTATTAGAGACAGATAAATAAGTGATGAGCATATTTATTTAACTTGTCATGATTTATATCTAAAATTTCCCACAAGAGTTAGAACTAAAGGAAAAGGCTTAAAGATAAAATTAAAATAAAAATGACTTAATTTCAAAATTAGTTTGCAAAATGAACAAATAAATGGAGAATTAAATAACTAACGGTAAATAATCAGTCCTTGATTATTAAGGTATTTATACAATAACAAAAAATATGTTTTTGTAAAAACAATATGTCTAGAATGTGTTTGGAACAGTGAATGGAACAATAGAAACAAATTTATTTTTTCTCATTTCTTTTGGATTTTATTTTCGCACACTCTTTGTTCTCGTCATATACCCTTTTCATCTCCAAGTATACCTGCTAGTAGTTCAGTTAGACCATAATAGAAAAAATACAAATTTTTCCCCCTGACCGGTAAGTCAGTTAGATTATAAATTAGATTTTTTTTTAAAGATTTTAAAGAAGGGCGTAGAAAATGTTGACATTCGAAAACAAAAATATATAATATAAAATCACTCTGCTGAACACTGCAGCTGTTTCATTTTTGAGTGGTGCGGAGGCGACACTTACGGATTTCATTATTGCTTACTTATGCCCACAAAATTGCCGCGCAGCATAACTTATTTTATCGCATCCGAAATGGAGTGAGTGAATAGTTTTAATAAGTGCACAACTATAGAAATTTGGTTAAAATCGTTGGAAGGAGAATCGTTTGCAAAATTCTTTTCTTGTAAGTAGTTATTGATATACGTAAATATGTAATTTAGTGCATATTTGTAAATGTATGTATGAATACGAGTAGATCTTCAGTTGGACCTTGGTGAGCTGCTAGGGGCTTTATATATTTGCCTGCAGTTTGCAGGCACTACTTGGCATACATGCATATACATTGTCATATGTACATATGTTTACTACTTAATGAATTTTGAAATCCAGATCTAAATTTCTCAATATTTAAGTTGGCAGCAATTGCAAGATGAACTGCCCAAAAGAAAGTGTTGTTGGACATGGCACATCTTGAGAATTGGAGACGTCAAGTGAGTATATACATATGTACATACATGCATAATGTATATGCTATGCATGTACACCAAGACAACAAATATCCTTGAATCTTAACATTCCGTTGCGCAATTCGCTTTCAATTTTGTATGTACATACAGTGGCTCACAGGTCAAGTGGATCAGTGTCAAAGAAAAAAAGTAATTGCCTGCCATAAGTTAATTATTTATTATTTTGCAAAAATTCCAATGACCTATGGTAGGTACATATATTAACCACCAAATTTGATATATGGCCCTAATACACTGAGGTTCCCCCACCTGCTAGGTAGGACTATGTCAAAAAAAATACCCTATTTTTTGCTTACTGCTTATTTCGAGCAGTCTTAAAAATGATCCACTTGAACTGTGAGCCACTGTACACACAACATGCATACTAAAAAAAAAAGGTTTGGTTTCTGTGCGTTCATTTCTTTGAGCCCTTCATATTATTGTACATACATTTTTCTAGTGACCCTTTGCGGATTTTAACTTTTGTTTTTGTTTTTTACTATGGTTCAATAATAATTATTTCCTCCATTTTAAACCAATCATTTGAATTTAAACTGGTTTGTTATTTTATTGCTTTTGTTTTGGTTCGCTTCAAGTCCTTACAAATTTTATTTGAACAATTTTATTTCAGATTGATGCTGATTTTGGGCGACATCTCAAAACCAATGATCTTATTTAAAGGTGGGAGGAGTTCAAAATAAATGAGCCGCCCTTATTCGCCGAAAATATTCCAAAGATCAATTGTCTTTATTAAAATCGCTTGGATATCAATCAAATGGTAAAACGAGTTTTATTTTAACTAAACTATCATTTATTCCAATAAATTCATTTTATTCATTTCAGATACAGACAATTTATTAATAATATTATTGATGCATGCGTTTTTGGTGCCGACCACGAGAGCCAAAGATAATTCAATTGGCAAAGTACTTTTTGAACATAGTTTTGAAAACTTACTTAAAAGCCCGAAGCCGAACCCTTTCAAAATTTATTAATGATTTAAATAACACAAATTAGTAACCCCATTTTTTTTGTTTGTTTCCTTTTCTTTCTCTTTCTCTTTTATATTTTTAATTTTGGTACATGAAGCCTAAATATCATTTTCTTAACCACAGTCGAGGGAATATTTATAAATATTTTTATGCGACTCAAAGCATAGGACTTTAAACTTATAAATTCAAGACAATATGTATATATATATATATATATATATATATATATAGATAGTGCAAAACTAAATTGCTACGCTTTTGTCTAAATCCGAAATATATATTATAAAAGATAATTGTTTGTATATTTAATTAAGCCATATTTTGAAGCATATGAAATTCAAGAAATATTTTAATATAAAAAATTATTTTTCCTATGCTTGAACATTCAACTATGTACAAATATCACAAACAAAATACCTAAATCATAAATTATTTAATATAAGTAATTTAAAGTATAATTTTTTACATTTTTTCTTAACATACACTCAATAACAATATTTATCCTAAGTCAAAATATTATTTTTACATTTTTTAGTATACGTAATGTAACATTTCCTACGTGATGTAACTAGTGCATACCATTGAAAAACGAACATATGGTCTACATTTTTTTGAATAAAAATTATGAAATTCAAAAATATTATTTATGTTTTTTTTTTAAATTCTTATTTTTCGTATTAAGTACCTCAAAGTACAGAAAAAATAAAGAAATTTCTAAATTTGTATGAAAAAAAAAGATCTGAAATTCAGAAGTAGTAATTCTATTTGTTGAAATTTGATATCTGCATTTCAAATTTCTGAATTATCCGCCTTAAATGAAGAACCCCTGGTTTTTAGAAAGACACACAATCAATTTTAGAAATTTACTTTCTTAATAATATTGTGACCAACCCTTGGCGAGAAAAGTGTTCATTACAATTTCCCTCTAACACACAAAGTATTCTCCTCGGGAGATTAATAAATGTGTGCGATCTGGGCACCAAATTTACAGCACGTGCTCAGATTGATTTACGCTGAGAGGCAACATTCATTTCCCAATGTTTGTTTAACAAAATCAAACGGCAGCTCAGTACCGTAAGCTTTGCAATTGTTAACAAATTGAAACTTTGGCATATATGCTTCCAGAGTTAACAGGGAATTTTAGCAGTCAAAACTTAATTATCGCTCTAAGCCCGTTTGCTCACTTCACTTTATTCACAACGATGATATCGATCGGCATCGATATTAATGTTAAATACGTGGTTGCATGTAAGATTACAGATGTTATGTTCTAGTCTCCGAGCTACCTCACTAGTAGCCTGCTACAGAATCTACGTTCCTACGCATACAATTAAAAGAACTGCGAAATCTCCCTATAGCAACCCCTTCTTTCTAGTTGGACTTTCTAATAGGAGCGGATATCCTTCCGTTAGGCGGTTCCCATTGAAATAGCTGCTCTACTCTGCTCGGTCAAAAGACTATTTTCGGCTATATCCTTGCCGGCCCAGTTTCTGTTAAGGCAGACGTTAGGCTTGAGAAGCTTCTCACCAAATTTTGAGAGACCAAGGATCAAGACCAGCGAAGCTGGTAAAGGCTTGGACCTCGGTCAGGTTTTACCTTATGCATCAAACCTGACAGCACGACCTCTTAAGTTGACGTTGTGCTTAAGACTTCCAATCCTTCTACATATGGACACAGACTGAATGATATCCTTCATCCAGGACCTGTTCTCCTATCCGATCTAATAGTTCAGATTCAGGCGAATCTTGCGCTGTGATTTCAACGCTTACATCAATCCTTGATACTCTTTCAGAGGATTCTCTTCCGTAACAAATGTAAAGAGCTATGCGACTTCCAGCTCAACTCAGTCACCTTCGGAGTGAACTGCCCTTTGCAAATTTATCCTTTACAAACTTGCTCAGTATGTGAGTACTTGATACCATTCATTCGCCGAAAATGGACTTCTGACTCAAAGGATGTACTTATGGATATTCCGAAATTTCACCTACCATGTACAGATTTCATAGGAATCGAAGTCACAACTGAGCATAAACTTCGGGGATAAAATGGCAAGACACTTCCGATGACTTCTTTTTCATACCTACCAGACTGATAACCCAATAGTCGTTGACCAAACGCCCTACGTTCTTTGGTTGGTGACTCAATGTTTGAAATGTTGAAAGATGGCGGTTATATCGGCTTACACTTTTAGATATATCGCTTTTGGGGATTATGGATTGGGCATTATTATCAATTTTTTTTCGGCACTGGTAAATATGGAAGATTATCCATATTTAGTGAATCTAAAACTGTAAAACTGTAAAATACAGGCTCTTTGAAGAACATCGCCAACAATCTACCAATTAAATTTGGTGACTGTAGATCCTGCAAATTGGGGAGATATGTGGCAAGCACAGATTAGTATATTAAATGTGTACAAAATACATTGAGTCTATACGGATTGACAGACAGCAGGACGGACATTGTGCAAGACCAATTTACTCCTATACCTTCGGTGTAGCTCGTAAAATTGGGGAGCTATAAGCTTTTATCGTTTATGTGGGCGGTGTCCAAAATTATTTGTTTCATTTGGTTGGTTTATTCATTTTCCGGAAAGAAAAATTGGAATTGGCTTAAATTTCATCCGATTGGCATTATACATATATTTTTAGCTTGGCCTTGTTTCTAATAAAAATAAATTTTAAACTACATTTATATTTTTTTTGTGTACTTTTAAAATATCTTAGCATAGCTCAAGGAATGAATATTGGTGGAATCGAGTGCTCTTATTTCCCACATGCACCTCCACGTAATAAAAAGCGTCCATCTTCGATGTCATCAGAGCTCACGAAGCACGAAGCGTCTCCATCAGCGAGTCTCTTAAATGTTGAATGCCCACCATTACCTCCACCTCGTAAATGTATCCAGAGGTTTGTTAACGGATGTTCTAACAATCTATATTAGCTAAAATGTAAATATCAGCACTTTTCATATACTGATATCGAAGGTATAAGAGCATATTGGTGTTGTGCAGTGTCCGCAATGCTGTCTGTCCGTCCGCAACATATGAGAACTCTCTAGTCAAGCGTAACCGACTGCGGAATACACTCCGATACAAGTTTAACATCAGCTGACCACATATATGACCTTCTAGAGGGGATGGTGGACAGGTTTGCCTCGATCATTAATAATAATAATCATTAGTGAGCCTTTTAGATTTGGTGATTCTAGCTCCAAAAATGGAGGAGATATAGTCTATTGCAACATTTGCGCGCTTTAATAAGGGTGCTGCCAGATATACAAATACCTCTCAAATTTATTGACTCTAGCCTTCAAATTGTGTGAAATATATGGTTTTCTCGATTTGCTTTATCAATTATATTTTTTGAAATTATGAGGTCAGAAGTGAATGAATCATTTAGATCAGATCCTTGAAAGACGTCGCCAACAAGATACTTATCAAACTTATTGCCTCTAACTTTAAAATTTGTGAATATTGAAATTATCGGTAGCACCCCAGTGGATGAAGCACCAAATTTATAGCCTTCTCTGACTGGATTACCAGTATACGAGTATATGTTTCATGCATCAAGTCTCTAGCTGTGAGGGTGTCGGAAAAAATTTGTCCACTAATACATTTAGAGATACGGATTATCGATTGATAATGCTAGAAAATCCTACATTTTTCTACACATATAAATATACATATAGATATAAATGTGTTTCGTATGTATAATTACTACAACGATTCACAGATGCATGCTACGCAACCGCAACCTTTGGCCAATATTCTTAACCATAATTACAATTATTTTTGTAAATAACTTGATTTTTAATTATTTGATTTTTTACATTTTCAGAACTCAGACGCAGAAACCAAAATAGACGCGTTTGTTAATAATTATATTGTAATTAATTTATTAAATTATAATTTGAATTTAGGTCAGAGATACCGAAAACTAATTCGTTGTTTTTTGGACAAATTTTACATGGATTTTTACACTTTACCTATTCAAATGTTTAAATGTATGGAAGTTGTGCTAATGGGTTTGATTGGGTAATGAATATGAGCAGATTTAACATTGTCTAAAGTTTACAAAAGATATACAACATGAATGATCTCCTTTCCGAAGGACTGAATACTATCCTTGTAGATGTGACTTAAACCTCTTATCGGAGAAATCTTCTTATAGTATAAAATTATATTTTAAACAAGGAAATCGAAAAGAGTCAATAAAACAACTAAGCCTACTAGAAGTAGACACGAAACATCGAGATAAAGATGAGAAAAATTATACAAATTCTAGGTAATATGACAGGCGTGGCTTACCCATCTTTGGGGGACATCACCAACAACCAAGATTGTGGAATAATTAGAATACCATCACAGCGAGTTATAGCTTTTCGTATGGGGCAACTAATATGATACGGGGATGAGGCCAGAAAGCCCAACACCGTATGGAGAAATCGCGAAAAGAGAGGCTAGTTACGCGGAAATACTTCGCAAGGTACAGGCGGATGATAAGTTGAGATAGCTTAAGAAAGTGGTTACCGGAAAACACGGAAGGGTGAGCTACTGCTGTCGAGCATAGATACCTCAGCGTTAATGTTCCTTTTAGGTGAAAGTGCACGCAAGCAATTTAATTTTCTGGAGTCATTGGAGGACATCAACCTGCCCAAGGCGTATGGGCAAACCCAAATACCGCAAAGACAGGCAGATAACGCAAGGAAAGCCATATCTTCTAAAGATCCAAAACAAAATTTTTAAAATTACACATGCTTTTTTTCCATTTATTTTACAATTGTTTGGAATCATTAAGAAATAATTTATTTTATGAGGAAAAATAAATAGCTAAATCGACTCGTTTATTGATGCTGATCAAGAATATATAAACTATATACGGTCGGAGATGATACTATTTTAAATTATATCCCAGTATTTTTTAACAATATCGTTTTGTGGCAGACCAAAATTCGTGGGACGATCGTAGCTCAACGCGAACTGCTTCATCACTTTTTTCACCTCGTCGTCAAAGATCTGGCAAAGTAGACAAAGTGTTTTTTAATTAATATTGTGATTATTTTATTTAAATAATCTTGTAAATAAACTAAGATCATTAAGATAATTATATGAACTATATTTTATTTATTAATTATTTCTAGAATTTTTATAAATTAGAAACAAATGCATTTTAGAATTAACGTTGAAAATGAAGCTTCTCTTCTATACAACTCAAGGGCAGAAACCCCACCATTTTGTTCTCTATACTTACATCACACTCCTTGATTTCAAGCAGCGGTCCAAGATCAAACTCTAATACAGGCAAACTTTTGGATATGAAGCGTGCAGCGTTGGCCACTTCCGGCACCGCATGCTTCTGTAGCAATAATATCTCCCAGAGGGAACTGTTAAGGGCCCCAGTTTTGACCGGGTCCAACTCGTGTTCATCGTACGGATCCGAAATCTCCACAGCTGTAACCACCAATCATCAAAAATTAAATTGCTAACTTGCAGCAACCGATTGCCACACAATGCCACTTACCACTTGCTTTAGCCGTTGCGCAAATAAGACGTTGTAAGCCCGTGTGCCGCAGCAATAGGTTGCACACGAAACGTATCAATATAATCGCATCCTCTGTAGGACTCTTCAGAGCAAGTCGGGCCAATCGCTTAACAAAGGCTGCCACCAGATTTTCGGGTAAATGCGTCGATGTCAAAAATATGTCAGCCAAATAAAAAAGCCGAGCCTTGTACTTGTTATAGAAAATCCGGGGATAGAACATGTTGTAAAGCTTCTGATACACATCCGGGTATGTAATATTTTGCTCTTGCATCAGCTTAAAGATGCCCTGCAAAGCAAGCAAAGCAATTGGTCCATCTGCACAAACAGAAATAAATTTGTAACTGTACAATACATATTGGTAAATCTACCGAACTTACCGAAATTATGTAATGAATCCATTAAGAAATCGGTCAACAATATGGGCTCGTCCAAGTGCGGCAATATTCGTTCCAAGAGCACAACAAGCACCTGACGATGCACCTTCTCTTCCAGACCGCTGCATCTAGCAATGATGCCATTCCACACACTGTTTAAATGTTTGCGCGTCTCTTCGTAATCAAAGTTTAGATTTGAATGATATTTGTTGGCACTTAGAACCGTTTTGCCCAAGTCCAGGGAATTGATGATGGCCAAATAGTTTAGTGCCATATTTGGTGAGTCAACGAAGCTGATTGGCGCCAATTCAGGTAGCAATTGATAGACCAACTGCAGTATGTCCAGGCAACGGGCATATTTCTCAAAGGCCACCAGAGCAGCTGGCGGTGTCGTCTCCGATCTGATAATCGATTGCAACATGCTGCGCAGACGTTCATCGGGCTGGGCATTAGGCTCGGCTGATACGAGTTGCATGCACACATTCAGTGCAACGGCAGACTCATCCTTCGAGGAACCGGCCAAGTGGTTTAGCAATTTGGACCACTCGTCATTGTGGTGCTTTAAAAATGGAACATTTGGTTTGTTAGCCTTTGCCATCTGTTTCGGTTTTGCTTTTGATTTTGCATTTGGCTTTGAGTTGGGTGTGATCTGCTTCTTGTCGGGACCAAATTGTTTCAACTTGTTCTACAAATATTACAATTAATATACATCTATGTAAGTATTTTGATGGTGATAAACTGCCAATAAACTTACAGAGGTTTTTGTTTGTTTTTGTACCTCTGGTGGCGAGCTCGTACGCTTTGCAGGAGCATTTTCTGCCTCTGCCTCCTGTGAACGGGCTAATCTTTTACCTAGACGAGTACGCCGCATTGTAAACAATTGCTGTAATTAATACTGGCGAGCTATCAAAATAAAACACGCGGTATGCAAGAGTTTGCCAGAGCTGCCAACTTGTTGAAAGATTTCACGCGCGCTTGACCAAAAATAGTACATTATTGCACAGCATATTTTGCTTGCTGACATGTGTGGCAAGCGTTTAAATATCAATTAAGAATTTGTTTGTAATCTGTAAATTGCCCAAAATGAATGTAAGCAGCGATTTTAAGCCTGTGCTGACACGCGCCGCGCTTGCGCTGAAGAAAACCGCAGACTGTGCCGAATTTACGGCACTCGTCTTCCAGGAGCCTCAAGCGAAAACAAATACGGCGGAAACAGAAACTGGCAAAACTACGAAGGATAACAAATCGCTGTCAAGCGGCGAGACAGATAACGAGTTCAATATGAAGAAGGCACGCAACGAAGTGCTCAACTTTGCGATGGCCAATCAGCGCACAGTCAAGAACAAACGCAAAATGGAAATCGTCCAGTTGATCAAACTTGGCGCCAAAGCGCCAAAGAAACCATATCGGAACTACAAGGAACTGAAAGAGGAGCGCAAACGGCTCAAGGACAATCGCGAGGAGCGCAAGAAGTTCCATCAATTGGGCAAGAATCAAACGGGCATGGCAAGCGTCAAATGCAATCAAAGCCAAACGCATCGCAATCATGCACAAAAGAAACGTGCCCCAGTTGCGAACATTAGTCAGCATTATGGCAAGGCACAGCCCAAATTTAAAAAGCGAAATAAAAATTGACATCTCTTCAATTTTGTTGTTCTAATTATCGTTGTAAACAAATAGATGCTTGGCATATTTGTAATAGGTATGAGCGTGTGCTTAAATTGTTTTGGCAAAAGAAATGGGATAAATGATAAATTGGCTTTTTTCGATTTCGGGTTGCTATAAATAAAATCAAAACGAACAAAAAACAGCCAACTCTAATATAATTGTACAATTGTTGATTTCGAATGAACGAATGGCAGCCCTACGACCAGCATTATGGTGTTGCCAATCTATTCGATATCATCTGTTTTTGTTGTTGCTTTTGCTTCTATTGAATTCAATTTTTTTCACTTTCAGTCGTGCGATTACGTGAATTCAGTTTGAAGTAAGTTGTTTTGGTAGTATTGCTATCAAAAATGAATGCAGCCCAACGCACCTCACTCAACCAGCTACTGCGTCGTGCTTACAGCCAAGCAAAAAAAGGTCCAGCTGCTGCAAAATCAACAGTTAGCAGCAAAGTCGCCGCTGCCTCCGCCACCAATCCTGTTAGCAATGTAACGGGTCTGAGCAGTGCCTGTGTCAAGCCGACATCGACACCAGTTGGTCCCGGTGCCTCAGCAACCAGCGGCTACAAAGTACCGGAATATTTCAGTTTCAACCGGTTCAGTTTCGCTGAGGCCGAGGTGGAAATGGCCCAGTTCCGTTGCCCACAGCCATCGGCATTGAAGAATTAATTGTGTTGAATAATGTGTAGTTAATGTGCGACCAGCCAAGCAAAAGAGAAATGTAATTAATAAAAATACATATATAATAAACGATATCAAAAAATATATATATATATACACACATTCATGCGTACACGCATGTAAGGCATTATCATTATGTACATACCCACACATGCGTACCTGTGTTTGGAGATGCCATACGTGCATGCCAACTTGCTAACCAAAGTTGGCAGCTCGACACTGCAGGCGCTCAGGTTAGCAGCCCTATGTTTTCTCCTTTCTTTTTTTGGACTCTCTCTTCACTTCTTTTCTCTTCACAAGCGAGTGGCAGTACTGTGGTGCTCAGTGTAATCGACATCGAAAATATTGAGCGCGGGAAGTAATATTACCTCAGTTTCCACAACCCAACTTGTCTTTGCAAAAGCCAATCCAAGTAAAAATTAATTAATTGTATTCCATTTGTGTGGCAATAATAATTGTGTCGAACAGGCAAAAAGAAGATAATAAACGATACGATTACTTGCAAGGGCCTTGCAAGGCGCAAGCCACGGGGTAGCAGTTCGTGTATGTGCGTGTATGTGTGGTACAGTTGGGTAGAAAAACATTGCTGGCCTGGCAGCGCCGCACAAATTGATGAGTTCCACAGCAAACATAAAGGCAACGCAAGCGAACCAAAGAACCGAACGACTCTGAACAACAAAACAAGGTTGCATTTTGTTATTGCTGCTTACGAGTACAACAGGCATAATAATTAAAGCAGCAAATGCAAAATTAAATGAATGGCGTTGCCAATTTTCTGATATTATTCGCAAAACGGACGAATCGTAAAACGCAATCGAACCAAGTGCAGTGAAAGTGTGCAAAACATAAATCACAAAGTTTATGAAAAGCAATAACCTGAAAAATGTAAAATGTAAATGTAAGTGCAACAACCGTGATTAAATACACAATCTCATTAAAAAAATATATACAATTCACTATTTAAGAGATAATTAAACATATGCATCACATTCTGTATATATATGCATGCCGTTACATATATATAAATATATATATTAACATTAAATATATGTATGCGCATAAAAATCAGCGTATTTGTTAATAGAGCACCAAAAATGCCAAAAATGGGCGCCAGAGTTGTCGCAAAATCAGAATAGCGAAGAGTTCGTGAATCGGTTTATCGTCACGAAATGTTCACGAAACTATTTGAATAATAAACACCCAATATTAAACGCAAAATTTCAACTTTATCTTAATAAAGCCTATGAAAAATAATTACATTTCTAAATAAAATTTTACATAAATAAAAAAAAAAGAAGTCCATTCACATTTAAAGTTATTTAAATGCATTCACACTCACGGAGCGTATATAGATGTCCATCTCTGATTGAAGAATTAGTGTTACCACTATGCCATATTTTTTATTTTGTTTTGTATTCTTTGCGATTATTATTAAATTGTTGTACCTGCACTGCGACCTATCAGATCTATTGTGGCCCTTCTGAGCCTATAGCTCATCCATCAACCACAGCTCCAGCACGAATGCTAGAACCTTTGTTGGGTTGAGGGCTTCTGTGTCTTTGGATGCCATGACATGCATCCCTAGAATGCTATATATTTTCCAAGGCGACGCATTTTGCCAGAATGTGCATTGAGGACTCCTCCTCGCTTTCACAAAACCTGCATGCATTGCTGCTAAAAATAACTAATTTGGTTAGATGACTTCTTAGTTTACAATGTCCTTTCAGTAGACCGGTGAGTATCCTAAGCATGTTCTTCCCCATGGATATCACTTGCTTAAATCTGACTTGTCGGAGTCCTGGTGTCTCTACCCAGCTCCATATTCTTTGCGATACTACTACAAAAAAAAAAAACTACAAATTATTATTCTTAACTAATTGCAGTGCACATATGAAAGATGCCAGCTGGAAAAAAAGCGGAAGCTGTGAAAGGAAAGACTCGACCGTGCATTGTATATGTAAAAAATTTAAAGGAATCTGAGACCACCGACACGGCAAAACACATGAAAGCAGGGCGCATAACTGCATCCAAAATTGCGTCCACCAGGCGAACACAACACGAGCGTGAGCTGGAGCAGCTGCAGCTGGAACGTGAAACAACGCGAGCGACGACGCGTCTCTCACGCCGAGCCACAACCATTTCAGACGTCCAACGTTTGCCGCCGGCGCACAACAAACAGCAGCAGCAGAACGACAACAACAGCAGCATCGTCGTCAACCCTCCAATTGCGACACGCACTCGCAACGCAAAAGGCGACAGCAATCCTCCCCCCTCCACAATAGTAAGGTCAGCACAGCAGCAGCAAGCCAAAATTGTGGCGGCAACTACTCCATTGAATAAGCGTCGCAATACAACGTTAATCGTGCCCGAGCGGCGAAAACTGGACATCAACGTTACCGAACCTACGACAAAGTCAAAAATGTACAAACAGTTGAAGGCGGTGTCAACAACAACATCTTTTGTTGAAACCCCGCCACCAACAATTGCGGCAAGTCGATCGCGTCGCTCGATCAAACCGAATCCGAAATACGCTAGCGATGATATGGTCACGCCAAAATATGTGGCCGCCCTGTCCCAGGAGAGTGCCAACAAGCGGACAGTGAAACATCTGTTCGCCGATGATGATGAGGACGATGATAATGATAATGATGACGATATGGATGAGGATATGCGTGACCTAATCGAGGAGGATAATGATGATGAGCTCAACGATGTGGCATTCAATCCGCAGCTTCACAAGTCCGAGGACGATGATGACATTAGCGATAATGAGTTTGAGCAGCAGCTAATACGTGAAAAGGTGCCACCCAAACGTGGACGTGGTCGTCCACCAAAATCGGCAAATGCTGCCCTCATCAGCGCCGCATCTAACGCATCCCAGGCGAGAAATGCTCAAGCCACCGGACGTGGCGTCAATCAAAAGGGACGCGGTGGTAATGCTGCCAGTGGCAGCATTACGCATTTGCAACAGATGCGTCGCAATATGAACATGACAGCAGCAGCCACAGCCACTCCCGCACGCTCCTCCTCGACCGCCGCCCACATAAGGGTAATGCCGGCTGTGGGCAGCAAGCGCAAGCTGCCCGATGATGCCAACGACACTCTCATCGCTCGCAAACGCATCCCAAGCGTTGCTGTTAATCGCTCCATGGCGCCCAGCATCAATGGCCAAGGGGCCAAAGCAACAACAACAACTGGTCTGACCAAACCGAAGATGACGGTCGGCGGCAATAATAGCAATAGCAGCACGGGTGGACTGCGCATACAGCAGACGACATCAGTTGCTGGCAAGGAACGTCAGGCGCCGCCTTATAAGCAACATTATACACCACAGGTTCGGCGATCGCCGGACGCAGTGGGTCGATCGTCGGGCTCCACTGCAAATGCACTCAAAATGCAAAAGGCAACCGAAAGTGATGATGTGCCCACTTTTACAATTGTCAATATTGAGGACATTATCAATCAGGACGATGTGCGTATTTCGCGCTCCTCCTACGCAACCAACAACACCAACAAGACCAAGAAAACGTCGCAGCCAGCTGCACGCAACAACAACAACAATAGCAACAACAGCAGCAGCAGCTCACGCAAGAATCAATACCCCCAGCAGCAATCTACGCCGACAACAGTAATCGGTAGCCGGAATAGCAACAGCATTCCGACTAATAATTTAACAACAAATCGAAGATCAACAAAAGCGACATCAACAGCAGTAAACGCAACAGCGGCAACAACAACAACAACATCATCATCATCGTCATCATCATCATCATTATCAACAGGAGGAGTAAGTGGCGGGGCTACAAAGCAACAATTGTTGATTAATCATCATCGCAGCAAACAGATGTCGCAAATGGTTGCCGTGGGTCAAACAAAGCCACGACCACGCATCTTAAATGCCGAAATGGGCAAGAAAATGCAACAGATGACTAAGCCACTGATGAGCATGGGCAAGGAGCTGTGCCCGACAACTGATGGCAATGATAGCGATGACGACGACAACGATGAAGATGATGTTGATGATGATGATGAAGATGATGACGATCAGGAGGATATTAACAATGAGCTGGCCGAGGATGAAATAACCATATCACCACCAAAACAACCAACACAACAACAACAACAATCATCGGGCACAACTCAGACTCGGATGGTGCGTCGTGTGCAGAATACAAAATTGTTAATCAATCGCCGGAATGTGTTGTCGACGGCGACCACAATGAATGCCAGCAATAATCAAAGGCAACAGCAACAGCAACATAACCAGCGACAGCAACAACAGCAACATAAACAACAACAGCAACAGCATAAGGAGCTTGGTACGGAACGCAAGCTGACCAAGCTGTTGGGCGAAAACAGCGATGATGATGTCTTTAAAAAGCCAGCAAGTTTGCCCAGTACAATATCGCAGCAGCAACAGCGTCGCTACAAGGAGAATGCCGGCGAGGATGCAATAGCCGCAACAGCATCGGCTACAACATCATCATCTTTGCCAGCCGCTGAGCCAGTCGCCGCTGCCGCCGCGCCTAAGTCGAAAAATCCGAAATATTTTCCACCCGAGACAATTACATACTGTAAGGAGGATGGACGCCTTGTGAAGAAGATAACATGCTATGAGACCTGGCATGTGATTGGCACACCCAAAGAGTCAGCGAGTAAGTCACGCCAGCAAAACACCTGCCTCGATCTGCCGCTGATTAAACTGGCCAATTTTGCGTCACGCATAAAGGTGCCATCGACGAAATGGACAAGCAAGGTGACGCTGTATAAGTTGCCCCAATCGCTGATGCAGCGCCAAAAAACGATACCCACATTCACCGGAGATCTAAAGACCTACAATATATCCGAAGAGGAGCGGCACAAATATCAGCCCTCGTGTGTGCTCTTCCGTCGATCCGTGATCGATCGCACCAAATGCCGTGTGCCCTTCGATCGTGCCATCATATTCAAGAACAAGTGCTTCTACACAAACATCGAGGGCAAGCATGTCAATCTGTTGGGTGCACCCGAGGTGGTCAACACTCTCAGAGATGTTGAGTTGCTCATCGATATCGTTGATTCCCTCTCGCTGGCCAGCGATCTGGTTGAAGTCGTCACCTCCAATTAAACCAACGGTTTGCTTCCCCCGGGTTGGGTGTGTAGGCTTTATTTCGTTTGGGGGGATTGTGGTTATGGGTGCGATGTGTGGTACGATATTTATATATATATAGCGATTATACATATATATAAATACATATGTATGTATATATATATATATATATTAATCACAAATACATATACAAATGCATGCATGTATATATATATATATACATGTGTGTACATAAATTTTTTAAATTATACATATATAATTGTAATAAATATTTTTTTTTTGTGTATGTATGTGTGTCCCGTTTCAGACACATGATTGTCCCAGACGCATGCTTGTCTGAAGCGGGACACACATACATATACAAATGCATGCATGTATATATACATATATATATATGTGTGTGTACATACATTTTTTAAATTATGCATATATAATTGTAATAAATATTTTTTTTATTAGTTGTAATAGTTACTTTAGCGTAATAGTTACCTTTAGCTTTTCGTTATATCTACATACATACAAACAATAAAAAATAAATAAAAAAAAAACAAAAAAAAAAGAAGGAAAAACAAAAAAGCAGATATGTAAAGATTGAAATAATGTAAACTTCACTAAATCCAATACAGGCCCGAATCCCGCTATACATATATATATATAATTCTATTATTTGGGCGATGAAAAGCATACCGTTCGGACGAACGACTCAGTGTGAAATCTATAGTTTTAACAAATAATATTATAATATCGATTGTATGTAGACATATTTCATATTTTGATAGATAAAACAAAATCACTTTTTTAAATTGCAAATTCATAAAATTTAGTTGATTCATACAGTATGTAACCATAAAGAATATAATACTTTTATTTCTATGTAAATCTATTAAAACTTGTAAACAATTAATATTTAATACATTTTATTTATATGTAAAGCTATTATGAGAGATGTATTCAATAAAAAGATTGAATTTTATCACTTTTTAAACTATCCAATATCAGTGGCTGGGTCAGAATGAACATTTTGTAACAATCTTTTTCCATGATTTTAGTAACAATCCGTTCAAAACTGTTTAAGTATATTTCAATAGTTCAAAAATAAAATTAAATACCAGAAAACGTTAGGTTTTGCGTCACTTCAAATATCAATTAATGTTGATGCGTTTGTTGCCCAAATTAACACAACTAATAACGTTTTAAGTTTTTAGTATATACAAATATTTTATAGAGTTGTTCTTCAAATAATTTTCAAATATTTTTATTCTATGCCTTGGAGTACAAACCTAAAATAGCATTTAAAACCCATCGCCCTATAATCCAGTGTGTCCATATTTTAATCAGATAAATATTCAACTTTAACGGCATTTCATTGTATACTTATTGTTGTACATCCATATACAGCAATATATATTTTATTAACAAAAATTCAATATGTACACACCAATTGTATACATATTTAGATGAAATAATTATCGATTCATGTATACAAATTGCATGACAAACATCGATAAGCACTATTAGAAGAGAACAAAGAAATAAATTAATGCATCATAGTTATCAGTCACAACAAAATACGACATTTTAAGAAATATTTCGCAAAGTAATTGCCAATGTTGATTAATTTCCGTTACCTTGTCCATCTGAATATTTTTCATGCAAACGCAAATCGATAAATATCGCATGGAGTATGATTTTGTCTTTTGTGTTTGGTGAGCGTGGCAGCATCCCTGGTTCGATACGCGTATCGATATCAGTCTAGCACTGTCAATTATTTACCTATATATATATATTTTGTCTCCCAAAACTATAATTATAAACGCCCAAAAAAAAAAAAAAACATTGCACACGGTGTTTGCAAAGTGTACGGAAAAACGCGTGCAAATGCTACGGAAACATTAATGAGCTGCAATAGAAAAAGCAGTGCAAGGCCAAAGGAGGAGGAGGAGCTGCCTGCTGCGGCTCCATTGACAACCCAACCCAAAAAAGCATAAGCGAGAGCAGAAAAGAGGCAAAAAAAAAGGAAAAAACGAAAAAAAAGGGAAAAACTAGAAAAATAGTCGTGTGTGTGTAAAGAAAAGTGTCGGCTATAAATACATACATATATTTAAAGCACATTAGTTGATGCACACACACACACACAAACGTATATATTGATATATATATAAATCATAATTATTAGTACGTTTCATACGAATTTAATAAGCAACAGCAGCAGCAGCCGCAATGGATACAGAGAGACCAAATGGCCAAGAGACGAAAGTCATTTATCATATTGACGATGAGAGCACACCGTATTTGGTTAAAATACCAATACCATCCGCTCAGGTCACGCTCAAAGATTTCAAATTGGTGCTCAACAAACAGAACAACAATTACAAATACTTTTTCAAATCAATGGACGCAGATTTTGGTGTGGTCAAAGAGGAGATTGCCGACGATGCCACAATATTGCCATGTTTCAATGGACGCGTCGTCTCGTGGCTTGTCTCCGCCGATGGCACCAATCAATCCGACAATTGCTCCGAACTGCCACCCAGCGAATGCGAGATGCGTGTCCGTAATCATTTAGCACTCCAGCAGCAGCATCAACACCAGCAACAACAACAACAGCAGCAGCAACATCAACAGCAGCAGCAACAACATCAACAGCAGCAGCAGCAACAACATCAACAGCAGCAGCAGCACAAGCTTGGACCATTGCAAATGTTGCAACCGCCGCCACTCACATATCAATCGGCCTCGGTGCTATCCAGCGATCTGGACTCGACGAGCCTCTTTGGTACGGAATCGGAGCTAACATTGGATCGCGACATGACAGACTATAGCAGCGTGCAACGGTTGCAGGTGCGCAAGAAGCCACAGCGACGCAAAAAGCGAGCGCCCAGCATGTCGCGTACATCGTCATATAGCTCGATAACCGATTCGACCATGTCACTGAACATTATTACCGTCTCCATCAACATGGAGGCTGTCAATTTTCTGGGCATATCGATTGTTGGCCAATCGAATCGTGGCGGCGACGGCGGCATCTATGTGGGCAGCATTATGAAGGGCGGCGCTGTAGCGCTCGATGGTCGCATCGAGCCGGGCGACATGATTCTCCAGGTGAATGATGTGAATTTCGAGAACATGACCAATGATGAGGCGGTCCGTGTACTCCGCGAGGTTGTACAGAAGCCGGGGCCCATTAAGCTCGTCGTTGCGAAATGTTGGGATCCAAATCCAAAGGGTTATTTCACCATTCCGCGAACGGAGCCGGTGCGTCCAATTGATCCGGGCGCATGGGTGGCGCACACACAGGCGCTAACCTCGCACGACAGTATTATGGCGGATATACCTGAGCCAATCAAGGAGCGGCTCGATCAAAACAATCTCGAGGAGATTGTCAAGGCAATGACAAAGCCGGATAGCGGACTCGAGATACGTGATCGCATGTGGCTAAAAATTACCATACCAAATGCATTCATTGGCGCCGATGCTGTCAATTGGGTGCTAGAGAATGTCGAAGATGTGCAGGATCGGCGCGAGGCGCGTCGCATTGTATCGGCAATGTTGCGCAGCAATTATATTAAGCATACGGTCAATAAGTTGACATTCTCCGAGCAGTGCTACTATGTGGTGAATGAGGAGCGCAATCCGAATTTGCGTGGCCAGATGCATCCGCTTGGGCATGGTCATGGGCACGCATTGAGCCATGCGGATACGGAGAGCATTACCAGCGATATTGGGCCATTGCCAAATCCGCCGATCTATATGCCATACTCGGCCACGTACAATCCAAGTCACGGCTATCAGCCGATACAGTACGGCATCGCCGAGCGACACATCTCGTCCGGTTCGAGCAGCTCCGATGTGCTCACCAGCAAGGATATCTCTGCATCGCAATCCGACATCACCTCTGTCATCCATCAGACCAATCAGCTAACAATCGCTGCGCATGGCTCCAACAAATCCTCGGGCTCATCAAATCGCGGTGGCGGTGGTGGTGGTGGTGGCGGCGGCGGCAACAACACCAACGATCAGGATGTATCCGTATTTAATTACGTATTGTAGAAATATTTTTGCAATGAAATTGTGTATGTTTATTATTAATTAATATAATTATTCTTTTTATACATATACGAGTATACAACAAAAAAAAACAAACAATATAATATGTATGTATATTTATAAGATGACCATAATGATAACGATGATGCATAAGATAATGTTGATGCAGATACGCTGAAGATTAGCGCTAATTGCGTTTGTGTCTGCAGACAAAATGAGAGAGAATGTTGCATGGTGGATGTAAGGATGTAATGAGTATAAGAATGAGATGATAATTTTGAATAAAGTTCTAAGAATTTAGTAATCAAAAAAATAAACAAACAACAAAAAATATAATAAAAATAAATTATTCTTGTCAACTTTTAATTTATTATTGTGATGGGCTTTAAATAGGAAGTGTGAAGACTTCGCGTATTATTTTTCAAATATTATACCTTAATATAATATTACCTTTTTCGGCTGTCAAAAATTGCAACTATTCGAATTCAGTTCACATTTGAAACTTGAGGATTGTGATATAAAAGCCAGTATACTTTTTGAATAACTCAACTAGATTCGTAGATTTGAATCTGAGCAGTTTGTTAAGCGTTTTTAAAGCTGCTTGGAAACATTGTATTAATTTGAAATTCGAAAATCTACTTGGCCACTACCCGCTGTACCGTTTTTGATCCAACTATTATATGTCTCAGAATCATTTTGCATTAGCAAAGATATATTAACTATAATTGATTGATTACAAGAAATCGAATTTTCCAAGAATATGATTAATACCACACACCATGCATGCCAACGAATTTGGCGTAACATATTTGATTTATAGCAGATTTCTGAAAGATAACAACTGCTGACTAACAACAACTGGTACAAGTACACTAGCAATGCTTGTGCTTGAATTTCAAGCTGACCGCCTAGTGTGGTACTTTCCAGCACTGGACTTTTAATCGACACCGATAAGTAAACAGTAATCGAATTTAGAATTGCATATGTGCATCGAAATCACTGTAAACAAACAATCCATGCTTGTGGCAAAGCATCACAAGAACTGATAATACACTGAAAGAAATTACAAATCAGCTACGCTAATCACACTATAAATACCGATCGATTGAGGTAACAACGCTAAGACCAAGCCAAATATGTCAACAGAGGTGGAGACTGTCACAGCAGCTGATAAATTTGCAGCGAACGCTGAGGAAATGGAAAACTATTATTTAATGCTTGAATCTGGCAATATACCAGAATTGCAGTGGCAATTCCCCGGTCGACGACCGCCCTCCCCAGACGCCAATGCCGGTGGCAACCACAAGGAGTTGGAAGCCGCCACCGAAGCCGTCGAGCAAGAGTGAGTAGCTCTCAATTCTTAATGGAAACAGTCAAATTTACACACATTTCCAAACATTTTACGGATCGCAGGCCACAAAAGGCAAACGATTTCGATTTCAGTGACGATGTGGCACCCACTCAAATGCGCGTTCGAAGCCAAACCTCGACGCCAAAATCGGCCAAGAAAAAGACGGCAAACTTTGCCGGCGTTATGGAGACACTGAAAAAGAAAAAAACTGAGGGCTCATAGTGGAGGTGGACGCGTCCCTAAGTTATTTATATTTTTTGCCGTTCCGGCAAATCCCGAAGATTTTAGAATTGTCCTCTTGTCAAGACGAGCCCAACTTTAAGTGTTAATTATAATTTGTTTAAGGTTTTTTTTTCGTTTCTGGCAGATGGCAGGTGGATTAATCAAAATTTTCTTAGAAAGTTACCGTTTTTGTCGTATTTTTCCCATGCTCCAAAATATTCGATATAGATAGATATACTTCTTCGGTCCACTTGTAGGGTTTCTTTATAAGATTTTACGATTTTCTGTATATAACTTTGCAATATGCAATTTTCACTTTTAAATGGTGACGAAAATATTACAATAGTTTATAAAAGTGTGTAATCAATGTCAACTAATTTTGTAGTATATGTTTTCCCCGTATATTTATAAAATCCAAAAATATATAACTTAATATTATGTAGATGGAATTGTGTATTGTAGTATGTAGTTTGAGAGATTATTTTGGAATCACGATAATTAAGATAATCGTTAAATTATGCAAGATATTGTGTTTAGAATTTATGTATGCATTTCATAATGTGTATAAAATAAATAAATATACTGAGTAATCGTGTAACAATTAAGTTTTTATTTAACTATATTTACTTGTTAAAATCACATTTATAACCGAATTATTCCAACGATTTCAATTATTAATAAACTGCATTTATCTGCATGACATTTTGTAATCGGTGTACTTTAATCTATTCAATCGAGTAAATTAGATGAACATTTAATAATCGCATTTTCAGCAATTTTAACAAATTAGATAAAGAAAAATACATAGACAAATAATTTGATAATATTTGATTGATTGCCGTTGTTACAATTTTTGTATGGCCATCTCTTTTTGATTTGATGTCTCTGTCTTTTTCGTTGGTCGTAAAATAGACGTGTAAATATAACCGTAATAACAGCATATGTCGATATCGAACATATTTTATTTTTTAGGGTAGTAAGTGGAAAATATTTTGATTGTGATTTTTTAGTATCTTTGGTGGTGTAACAGGGAGTTCGAAGATGTGGGATTAGGCGATGGGTTGATAAAGGGCAGATTGGTATTTTGGTTGTTCTCGTGATTCTGAAATGAAAGGGGCAGTTGAAAGTGGGGGCTCCTCAGAGCATACAAGAGATCAGTTTAAATTGACTATGAATAGGTAGTATCTTGTTTCAATCGGCATTATTTTTGTTTTAACTAGATTTTTTATTGGGCTGGTTGTTCCTTTGATGTTGTTTCCATTTGAGTTGTGTTCTATCATGTACTCAATTTCGGATATTTTTTTGTGTTTTTAATATTTATTAGTATATAAAGTTCTGGCTGCATAGTAGGCATTTAATTATGCTTAGTTTGTTAGAGAGAGAATTGATATTATTATTATAAATTGGGGAACCATGAACTGCGACCTATAAGGTCTATTGTGCCCCCTGGGAATTCATAAGAAGTTATAAATATAAAAAATGATTTCAGTTAAATGCTATATTAAATATGAAACCTCATCGACATCCAAACGAAAAGAAGAGGGTCTATGTCAATTGGAGTTAACTTGAAAGTAAACTGATTGTTTCTTTAGGGGACAGGGGAGAGTCTTGAGAAATTCCATTAGTTGGATAGGAGGATTGCCCTATACTGAGACAGTTCTCGTCGTGTAGTTATTTTACTGGGATCTGTGTAGGCAGAGAATGTTTTTATTTTAGGAGTGTTGTTTTAGATGTTAGGTGTTATATGATATATATTATATATCTAAATACCAATCTGTGTGTGGGGCCTTTCAAATTTTTTTTTATATTTAAGCTCATAACTCCAAAACACGGATATAACAGGGCGGCTCCATTCGATTTTATCCACCTATTTTGCCAATTGAGTTTAAGTTTTTAAGTTTGTTTTTTAACTCATTTGGATTAGAAATTTTCTTTCGAACTCTGCCGTAAAGCGATACGGGCAAGGGCTTTTAGGAGTCTTGGTACTATGCTGACATCTTTCCAAATACTACATTTAGCAAAAAGATTCATTGAAATTTTGTATTTGTTTGAAAATTGTTTTTGTTTTATTATTGATTTAAAATGGCATATATAAAGCATAATTGAATTAAAGTGTAAAATAAAATGTAAATTAATTCTTTTACATAATATACATATACATATACATTATCATTATCATTAATATTATAGTTTTTGCTTTAGCTTTACATTAAAACGATTAATTGATTCGCTTGATTAGGATTCAGCATATATACGTAAGTGCCTGCGCATCATCGTGCATGATTCACATGTATTCACATTTTGAATAACAAACATAATACATACATATATATATATATATCAAGGCTAAGCAATATTCAACAATGTTGTCTAAAAGATATAACAAACTAAAAAGAGATTTTAGAGAGGATTTGATTACGATTCTTTAAAGCAAATGTAAATATAAAAGTGAAATTCCGGTACTGATTTAGGCAGAGGATATTTGCGAGAGAGACAGAGACAGAGAGAGAGAGAGAGAGAGAGAGAGAGGAGAAAGGGTCTAGATAAGTCAGTTTAATTCCAAGCGAAACTTGATTGCGTTTAAAACGTATGTGTATTAGTTAATGGTTAAGATATAAAGAATAACAACTTAAAATAATAAAACATCAACAATGCAATTCTTCTGCTGCTGTCATCTTAACGCGGTCTGCCTAAAAAAATGACCAATTTGTGTTTTTGGTCTTGGTGTTTCATGTGCTCGCTTTCTAATTCCGCCATTAATATTGTAATTATTCAAATCTTATTCATATACTTCATCATCGGCCGATATGCTCCTGTTCAGCAACTGTGGCATTTGTAGCTGCAGCTGTTGCTGCTGCTGCTGTTGTTGTTGTTGTGAAATCGCCGCAGTAGCGCCAACATTTTCGCCCATTTCGCGCGTTATGATTTGTATAATTTGTTGAAATGTTGGCCGAGATTTGGGCGTTTCATGGAAACAGGGTCGCATCAGCTCGTTGTATACAAAGTCCGAGCAGAGCTCCGGCTTTGGTAATCTGCAAGCAAATCAATCGATTTAAGTGCAACAGTTGAATACATCTAATAAATATTCTATTTAATAATTTACACATACCGTTCACCTTGGCGCAGTCGCTTGAGAAACTCGTCCGATGTCAATTCGTGGCCTGGCGATAAACATGGATCTTCGCCGCGTGAGAACATTTCAAAGAGCGTTACGCCATAGCTCCACACATCCGAATATGATGAGAATTTGCAGGTTTCAATGGCCTCCGGCGAGAACCTAAATATATAAAACAAACCAAATCCGATTGTCAAATACATTTGGCTTTCTTCGGTTTTTCTTTTTGTTGTGGCAATTTAACACTCACCATTTAATTGGTATGTCACGCGCACTGACGCCAATGTAATAGCCATCGGCATTGGCAAACTGTGACAGGCCAAAGTCTGAGATTTTTACACATGAACGATCGACTAGAACGTTGCGGGCTGCCAGGTCGCGATGTATGAGAGTCTTTTCGGACAAATAGTTCATACCCTGCAATCGATAGCAATACCGGTCAAATCAATGTTAAAGCGGACAAGCGATGAAAAATACTTACACGGGCTATGTCGAGGGCAAAATTGAGTAGTAGAGTATTGGTGAGAGTTGGCTTATAGGACTTCAAGTATACGACAAAAGAGCCAAATTCAAAGTATTCCATGATGATGCTAAGCGACCTTTCCGCCCAGTACTTAAACTTGACCACATTGGGATGGTCGAGTTTCCGCATGATACTCATTTCGCGCTCAAAGTCTTTGGTGACCGCCATGGTTTTTAGCTTCTTAATGGCCACCTGCTCATTGGGAAGATCCTTATCATGATATTCGATTTCGCCCTTATAGACGGTGCCGTAATGCCCATGACCAATCTTGTCCTTTTCAAGATATATAACATTGCAGTCTTCCAGCTGCATCACTAGCGGCAGATCAAGCGAATTTGGTAAGAATACACCTCCCCCACAGACTGTACCATCTCTTGGTATAGTGGTGGAACAACTACTAGTATAATCGGGATAACCGTGATAATCGGCTACGTACAAAAAACAGATATATATATATATATATATAAATATATATAAGAATTAGTATATATTGCTGATCAAAAATGTACTCACGTAGTTCATCCACAGACGCGTAGTCTCTAAGTAAGCGTTTTTTGATATCACTCAATTGTGTAAATATATCGTGATGATTGAAACGTTTATCGGGATCATCGCCCCAGCCGTCCATAATAGCTTTGTACATTTCACTTGGGCAAAATCGCTGATCCAGCTCCTTGAGTATATAACCATGGTTGATACGATGTTGTGAGAGATCGGATTGTTCAAGTTGAGTTAAGTCAATCTCACCGCGTGAGAAGATCTCATAAATGGTGGTCGCAAATGCCCACAGTTGTGTGCTCGAGTCCTGCTTGGCTGCCTCCAAGTTTTTATAATACTTTACTGGTACCCAAGGTGAGCTTCATTGTTTAAAAATGATATGTCATTAAATTTACATTTATATATATATATATATAAATTCAGCGATACTTACTCGGATTCCTTGTAGGGACGCGGATAGCCGGGATCACTGATCTTGGCATCGAGTACATACTTGTCGGGATCGTATTTGGTAACATGCAGATTCGCACAGCGTATATAGTTGTGTATTATTTTATTATCATCCAGATAGTGGATGCCACGCACCAGGCCATGCATCACGTCCAGCAGACAGAACATGTTGATGTCCCTATGACCCTGTAGGAATTTATTAAGCGGACCATGTTGCGAGTACTCCAATACCATCATATATGGAACGGATAGTGTAAGCCCATGCAATTTTATAAATTGTGGTGATTGTATCAGGCTCCATGTGTTCACCATTTTCGTAAATTCGTGAAAATCGGCATCATATCTCAGCATTTTCATTGTTACAGGCACATTTTTAATTGTGCCCTGCTGTATCCAATCGCCTCTCACTGTGTACACCTTGCCATCATCGGTGGAAGTTACCGAGTCTGCATTTGACGGCAAAAAATAAATAAATGTAAGTTAGCATTAGCAAGTAACAACGAATTTTATATGCCCTTTCAGACCGGAGTTAACCGACTATTTGTGAACCGAAAATTCCACATTTGTGTGTTGTATCAGAAATTGTGATTTGTGCGTCTATTTATTTTGAGAAAGTTCTGTGCATATCAGCAAATTGCTAAGCAAATATCGGGCAAAGGGAGTCGGGTAGTGATATACACATATACTTTATGGGATCGGAAACGTTAATGCGTTACACATTTCTGGGCAAAATTAGAATATAAAATTGAGTATTACTCAACAAGAGTATATATAATTGTCGATTGAGTCAAACATAGTTTACCTGGATACCATCGCAGATCGGATTTGGGAATGAATAACTGAGGATTACGTCTTTGTAATTCGCCTTCACTCAATTCCGCATCAGTCTTTTTGGATTTCAAATTTTTTGGCAAAAGGAGCAACAGCAACGACGGCTTATCGTATTTGGAGGCAGGTATTCGTATACGATCCGTGCTATCTGTGCGTATAAATTGCGCCAGCTCGGGAAGCTTATCAAAGGTCCGCTCTTCGCCTTGATAGGCCAGCTTCCATTGTTGATCCTTTTGTATGATCTTAAATGTTTCCGTATGGCATCTCTCATGATTGCTGTTCTTCGCCACGCTACACGAGTGTTTATAATTAATATATATAGAGATATGCATAGAAATGTACTTACATTTTTGTATTTATGTCAATATAGTATGTGTTATACTCTCGCTCGCACTGCCTCACTATATAACTGCCACATTTGTCGCCATTCTCGCGCAGTTTCCCAAATGAGTATCCGCCGCCGATGGGCCCATGGCAATATAAACGCTCCAGTTCCTGCAGTGATGGTGTCTTGTATGATGGACACAAGTCCTGCATCCATTTCACCGTCAATCTAAGTATTCAATTCTTATTGTTATTTGTTACACCCAAACAAACAAAATTAAATCGAACCTTGTATAAATGCTCAGATAGGATATGAATGATTTCATTTCGTAATCGGTTTCGAAGCGCATGTGATAACCCTTGGGGAAGCCAACACTTTCCAAACGCACCAGTTTATCGCTTTCTTTGTACAGCGAGAATATGTCTTCAACAACGGCGACGAGACTCCACTGCAAATACAATTGGAAGGCACAAATTGAAAGAGTTCAGGTTAAGAGAGATTTGCAGATTCTGTTTGGTAGATTAATGCCTCAATCTGCAAATATGTAAGGAGAGGTAGACGCACCTTAAGTGTTGCCTCCGATGTGACGCGTGCCACTTTGACGCCCGGCTCGGGTGAATCATGGAAAGAAAGACGCACATAGACCGGTATCGAGTTCGGCTGCTGCTGTATGGGTCGATTCCGACTGCTGGACTGAGTCTGATGCGGATGCTGTTGTTGTTGATTATGCTGTTGTGGTTGTTGTTGTTGCTGTTGTCCTGGGCAGAGCGAGTGGTTGCCGGTCATCATTGTGGAGAGCGTTGCATTGGAGCCACTGATATCCGTTGATGCGGATTGTGTACGCGTTGAATTGCCACTGATGCTGCCGGTGCTTTTGCCGGGCGGCAACGATAATAGCTCAGTTGCCGATTCGTTTGGCAAATATTCGACGGTGGCCTTAAACTGTTCGGTAAGATAGGTGGGCGCTAGGGTGCAAACTTGATGCACATAATGCCACTTGAGGGTATCGCTATTAAACTCATCTCTGCTCATCTGGCGAAACGATCGGCGTATTTTCGGCCGTACAAAGATGCGGTGGGCACGCCACAAGCTGCTCGGCAGATACGATTTATACGCCTTCTCAATGGCCTCGGCCTGCAGATGCTTCTCGTCTTTGTCGATTATCATGTCCATGACGGCCAGTCCCATCACCTTATCCTTGTGCTCCGGATAGCGTATCTCGTTAATCTGTTCGTGCAGCATATCGTATCGCATCTGATGATACAAATAATTTTGGCACTGTGCATCAATTCCCGACAGCTGACGATCTAGTTCCGGGACACGGAAACGCATACGGAGACAATAGCGAACATTGCAATTCAATTGGTCGCCGGGCAATTGCCATTTGAGATTGGCCTCCAGCGAGCGCGGCGTGCCAGTTTTACCATTGTTGTGCTCTCGTATGCCAAAGAGGAGGACCGCTGCGGGTAGGATTTCCATATGGCGGCACATTGCCGTGCATATCTCCTCGCAGAGCAGCGATGGCGAGTATTTCTCGTAGTCGTGCTTGCGATAATTGTAAATATGCATGAGGCCATCGTTATCAATATTCTGACTCGAGCTTCCGCTCTGAAGCGAGGCTGTTGCCAAGCTGGCGCTATCAGCCAATGAGGTGTGTCCACTGCTGCTGTCGTCCATTGCGACTCGCTGGCTCTCCCAGGCGGATGTGCTGTGCCTTAGCGCCTACGCTCGCACAAACATACACCAAAATAGGCAGCGGATTGATTATATATGTGTATGGTTTTTTTCTATCTTATCCAAAATAAAAAAATTGTCAGATATACAATTTTCGCCTATTTTTGGCTTGGTTCGCGTCTGCGCCGCTGCCTCATTAATGCACCGTTCTATTGTGATCACGCTCGCGCACTTAATTGCAACTACCGAAACCTACCAACTACGATGCGCAATAAAAAACGAAAATATTAGCACAAAAAATAAATATATGCAGTTGAAAAAAGTATGCAGTATTACCATTGGCAGTTTTGACTCTCGCTATTACTGACATACCCAAAAAATATCGATAACTTGTTGCAGCGTTGCGTGATTATCTTCTAGAGTACTCTCGGTATTTTCTGTCAATACGACGGCAACTCTATAACACAACAGTGTCTGTATTTATATAACCTCAAAAAAACAAAAACTAGAAATTTCAAGTTTCGGGCGAGAAAAAACTGTTCCATTTACATAAACAGTAAACATACATAGTAGCAGCGATGTCCAGCTTTGAGAACCCAACCGACAGTGATAAGGAACTGCAGGAGTTTATGATGATTGAAAAACAAAAGGCACAGGTCCACGAACAGGTACGTAAAATATATTATAAAATATGTTTAATAAAAAATAATATACAAATCTCCGATTCGACGATTGATTAACAGATACATGAATTCCATGGGATCTGCTGGGAGAAATGCGTTGGAAAACCAAGCACTAAACTCGACCATGCAACAGAGACGTGCCTCAGCAATTGTGTGGACCGCTTTATTGATACCTCTTTGCTGATAACACAGCGATTCGCTCAGATTCTACAGAGAGAGACTTCTGGTGGCATGTAGACCATTAACTATTTCTTAACTAGTCAACGCTCCTAGTGCACAACTACAACAACAGCAACAACAACAACTATGATAATGAGAACACAAGTTGGACCTTGTGTTAATAACTGGATTCAATTGGAGCTCATGCTACATTTGCATATACAAAAATTATTTTGTAAGAAGTTGATTTGACGTCAATATGGTGCAAAATTTGTATTCTGTATGTGCTACAAAACGACAAAACAACAAAATTCTAAAACCAAAAAAGAAAAATCATAAGATGCAGTAATATTGTTATTATTATTTAAATTGGGGTACCTGCACTGCGACCTATCAGATCTATTGTGCCCCTTCTGAGCCTATAGCTCATCCATCAACCCCAGCTCCTGTACGAATGCTAGACTGCTGACATCCTTAGAAGCGTTTGTTGCTTTCTGTTTAGTAAAGGGGACGATGACTGTTTTTGTAGGGTTTAGGTTGAAATTCCTTACATCAATCACTCGTTATCTTCAGCCCTAACTGGACTATGTCACAGAGTGTTTCTTCAAATTTGCCTCGCGCTATGATAACAATGTCATCGGCATATCCCTGACATTGAATACCCCTGGTGGCAAGTCTGTTGAGAAAGTCATCTACTAACAGACTCCAGAGTAGCGGAGACAATACTCCCCTTGAGGACAGCCTTTAGTAGTCAAGACTGTTACTGTGCTGTCATGCGTTGATACGGTGGCTTGTCTTGACCGCAACAGTGCAAGTATCCAATTGTTGGTAGTTGGGTCCAGTTCCCTCCTCGAGAGGATGGCCTTGATGGCATCATGTGACGTATTATCAAAGGCGCCCTCTATGTCTAAGAAGGCGCACATTGCTACTTCGTTATTATCAACTGAAGCACTTAAAGTGCGTTGCAGCTAATAAAGTGCTGTGTCCGTGGACCTGCCTGCTCTGTATGCATGCTGATTTAGATGCAGCGGACTTTGCTCCAGCAAAGTGCTTCTAATTTGGTAGTCCATCAGCTTTTCCAACGTTTTCAGTACAAAACCATGAGAAGCCTTCGCCTGTGCTTACTAAGCTTTCGCAGCATCCGTTTGGCCTTTCTTATCTCCTTATTATATATTATATAGTATACCAGACGTTCCGCTCTTGCGTTTTGTATACCCTGATGGGTAAAAAGGGTAAAATGAAGTTGTGCAAAAGTTTGTAACAGGCAAAAGAAAACATCTCCGATACCATAAATTCTGTATCAGGATCAATAGCCAAGTCGGTCTAGCCATGCCCGTCTGTATAAACAAGCCAAATTCGGAGATTATAAAAGCTCAAATTTGGAATACAATTTATCGAATATAACGTGCAGATTAAGTGTATTTTATGTAATCGACAACTCTTCCATTTAGCGAATATCTATTGAATTTGAATATCTGTAGTACTTGGGGATTGCGGATTGATTAAAGAGCTAGAGGCTTCAAGTCTTGGTTCTCGAGAACTAAATGCAATTACGGGATTTATTTTTATCCAAAAATTTGGTTTACATTCCAACCTACGATGGAAATGTGTAATTATGTGTACATTACCTAAGATATTCCACAGGCAACACGGCCCCCTTCACCTTCTTGGCCATCGCCGTCGCCGGGCACATCCTGTTTTGGGTGTCCGTCGGCGGTGTCAGAGTACTGCTGAGTCAACAGATTCCCTCGGCTCCTTACCCTTCTTGAGGGCCTCTTTTGGAGCCAGTCCCTGCTGGAGGTATCTTAAATACCATTTGACCCGCGAACCGCAGAGATTCCGCCGGTTCGGGTCATTCAGCCCACAGTGTTTTTTTATATTTTTACTATTGTTATGATACTGAGATCTGCATTACCCGGGTAAGGCTAATTGGAACAGGCGGTCCCCATTTGCCTGAGCCCACCGTTCAAGACTGAGCTACGTTTCAATCCGGGCCCTTAGCCAAGCTGACTCTCGGCACGGTCCGAGTGACACCTTAGTTCGGCCCGGAGTGAGATATGTGGGGATAGGATGGAGGTAGTCAAGTGATGCGGGGAGGTTGGGGGTTGTGTGAGGCTCTGCTTTTAAGAAGGCGGCAACACAAACGCCTTGTCAATACGATTGACGTTACCGTACCCGCTGTTTGTCCGGGACTGATTATTTCTCGTATTATTCGAAGCTAACCTCCCCGAAGGGAGGCCGTTCGCTAACCGTATCCCGCGACCCGCTTGGTGCCTTGAGTTCAGCCCCATCCGAACCATCCAACAAGTTCTTTAAACCAGACAGTAAAATTTTATTTCATTTTTTATTTATTTTTGGTTCCTCCAAGGTCGAATATTTGACAAAACTTAAATAAACGTTGCAGTCAATGTTAGTTAACTAATCCTATTTATTATATTCCTGTTCGCGGTGTGCCTTGTTGTTTTTTCAGCTGACGATACAAGTCGATCATTTTGTTGCGCTCCCCTTCGAGCATGTTGCGCGTGGCAGCTGGCAAATCCTTCCGTTTGCCTCTCAACTGCAACTTGGTGGGCGCAACACTCTTGGTCTGCTGTGGTGGTGGTGGTGGTAGTGTCATCTGCTCTTCCTCTTTCTTGTTCATCAGCGACTTAAGCAATAGATTCGATTTGCGACCAGGCCGCGGCACAGTCTCGTTGCGGTTTGCTTTACGCGGCAGCGTTTTTATCGTTGGCGGTGCATGCACCACCTCACCAAATTGGAACACATCACGTTTATACTCGGCGACGCCTGCTGCGTCCTATGAATTGTGCGAATTGTTTGAATTAATGAGAGGGAGCAGCAAACAGATTTTATTAACTATGATTTTACCTGTTGTTGTTGTTTGCTTTCTTCGTCGGCTTCTTTGCAGGCACGTTTGATTAGCTCTTTGCGGGCCTTTGCGTCCATGCCGGGCTTTAAAACGGCCGCATTCGGTTTGCCGCGTTTATTTTTGAGATTGTTGCGCTCTTTTTGCTTCTGCTTGAGCAGCTCATCGATCTCGTTTTTGGGTCGCTTCTGCAATGTTATTTCGCCCGTTGTTGGATTGCGTATGATATTGACACCATATTTGGCCTCATATTGAGCCTCTCGCACAGATGCGCTAGTTATGCGATTTATTCGCCGCAAATATTCCTCACTTGTCTCATCCGCAAACTGTTTAATATTTATGTGTTTTTTGGTGCCTGCAGCTGCGGCTACTTGAGTCTTTTTTGTGGCAGCAGCCGCTTTGGGCTTATCCTCTTTGCCAATGGTGCCCAGTTTTAGCTTTTTGCCCGCTTTGGTAGCGTCGACAACTTTTTTGAATTGCTGGAAATTGTGAGAGGCACGCTGCTCATCGTTTTGTGTCGGCGGATTATTGGTTACATTGGCCAGCCTGTGTTTGAAAAGTGCATTTATTTGTTTATAATTGCAACTTCATGATGATCTGTTGATTATACGTACTTTTTCTCCCTTTGCTCAAGTTGCTTAAGTGGATCACGTACGCCATGATGTTTTCGCACAGGAATCTTACGCTTTTTCGCCATAATAATAAAAATAAATAATTGTGTCCGTTTACAAAAAGAACTCACGTTTTCCCAAACAGCGACAACAGCTGTTCTTTGGCTGCTGCAAAACCATCGATATATTTCAAATAGAAGACAGTATTAGAGTTGTATCTCTCTTGGTATCTATCGTTCCTGAATATCACAATAATCGTTGTTGCTGCTATATTTGCCCTATTTAAAAATGAAAGCAAAAACAAATAATAAACTTTAATAAGATAAGAAATTTATGCCATTTCCATTAAAATACTAGAAAAAGATAATTTAATTTGCCGGAAATCGCGCTCAAGAACCAGTGTCGTTGTAGTAAACGTCGATACATTCTTCGATAGTGGGCCGGCATTTTATCGAAAATGTTTTATGCTTGCCATAATAACAATAAATAAATTTAGAAAATTCTCAATTATTTATAATTAATACACTTGATGTATATATTTTATTGAATGTAATGAGTGTTTCCTAAATTGTAGATACATACATACATACCACGCTCGTGCGTAAGAGCATAGAACATATATGTAGTACTTACGCCGTTTAAATGTATGTTTTGTGCATTTGCCGTATGCTCGCACTGCAAATGAAAAGCGCATGCGCCGAATATGCGAAGCGGGCAAGACCAGGCAGGCAGGCAAAGCTAGGCAAGGCAAGGCAGGCAGCCACAGACAGCAGCCAAGTAACTTGCGAGCAGAAAACCGTAATATATTCAACGTGCTTCATGCTAAACGCAAACAGTAATTTATTTATACTTAACATAAAATGCTCGAGGCCAGTGCCAAACGAATGTCCTTTGACGTGTAAGCGTGTATGTAATCCTTAAATTGTGATTTTTCCACTGATAGTGACACTATTTTGATACACACACACACATGCAATTTAAATTGACAATTGAATGCGGAAAATAGTGTGCACATATGTAAGTCTTACATATACGGACGTATACATATGTACAAGTAAAACTAGGGGCAAAAAAAAAGAAAAGGTAAAGAAAAACGGCCCCGTTGTGCGTGCTTCTATTTTTTCATCTATTTTTTAATTGTATGAGTTGTATATGCATATATGTTTAAAATGTAAATATGTACACGGGAAGTTTTTAAAAATTAGTTGTGATTTGTGACCTGAACAGTAAGCGAATAATCAAATACATACCATAAAATACAATCGCAGCGACATAAATATATGTGTGAACACAAATCTACATACATTTGAGGCCATCTACACACATATACACACACACATGCATACATACATACACATACATACCATCCATATCCACATGTATGTGTGTAATGTGACAGACGCAGCATCAGCATCAGCTGCCACAGCAGCATCAGTGAGCTCATAACGGTTCGCGAAAGCGTCAAACCTTTTATACAATTTTTTGTTCGTGAGTGAAAAGTTTCTATATATATATATATCTACAGCATCGGCGTACATGATTAAATCCACATATATTCACACGTACATGTGCACCATATATCAAGTGTGTGTGTGTGTGTGCACTATTTTCCATACATATATAATTAAAATGCACAACTACAAATGATATACAAAATCCAATCCATTCCATCTTTATGTGCATAATCTGACATTGTTAACCGTTTGAAAATAAAAAAAAAAACATTCGAATATTACAAATTTAGAAAGGCGAAATTTTTAGAGCCTACATTTGGGAGCTTTCTATGAATTTCCCAGAATTTATAAACAATTCTAAATTATTGATTGAAATGAAAAAAAAAAAAAATAACAAAAAATAAGAAATAAAGTAAAATTACACTAAAAACATATCGTACATGCACATGGACATTTGCAAAGACATTTGTTCGTTTTTTTTTCCTTCTAAAAATATCGTGCATAAATTGAAAATGAGAATAAATAAAAATAAAATAAATTTTGCTCCCAAAACAGCTACACGTACATTTATATAATTGCATACGTTTTGTCTGCGTTTTATTGCTCAATCTTGTGCACACCTAAGCACACTCATGACTATATATATAGATATATATAAATATACATATATATACATACATATATATACATAATTACACTCGTATAGTTTGTTTGGATTTTAACGTACTTTTAAGTGAAAGGGTCACCCAACTAACACCTAATAACCAGCTAATAAGCTCAACGACGGACGTCAAGGTCATCGCCATCTCAAGTGTATCAATGTTATCGAAATTAAATTTATGCACAAAATGATTTATTTAATACTTCGATTAAATATTGCCTTCTGGGCACCACCTGCTCTGGGACATCGAGACAAACAACAAGAAACAACGAAAAAAGTTAATCAGCCTTGCCGGTCCTTGATCTTCTCGTTAACTTCTTTCCAAAATTAAAGCACAGCTTTCAGATAAAAAAAAATTGTCGATAATGAAAAATTCCATATAAAAAAACTGTGTCAAAACAGGTCGCGAAATACTTTGCCGCAGAAATTTTAACGGCCGGTTGCCGACCGCAAAACTAAAATCCACAATTTTAACTCACTGTTGACCTGTGTGGATTCTGTGAACAGCTGTTCAACGGTGTCAAAATAATTAACTTTGATACATTTTGACGGCAGTTATCGGCAAACCACCTTAGAAGCGGCAAGTGAATCGAAATGGAAATAGTAAATTATGAATGAAAAATGATTTTAATCTTCAAGAAAAAAATGTGTACTTATAAACAATGTAAAGGCGAGAAAATTAACATTACATTTTCGCCTCTCAGCAGAGCTTTTTGTTTTTAGGACCCACAAACGAAATATTTTGCAATTTCGCTTGCGAAATTTTTCGTTGGTCTGTAAACTGGGCTTAAGTGGTGACGAAAAGAGTTGGCCCTGCAATATTATGTGAGCCATCGCTGTCAAGTTTCGTGTTTAGTAATAGTAGTATCCAGTTACTGGAATCTCTCGCTGAAAACGACACTATGTAGACTGCAAGTGCTTTGCACCCTCTTACATCGAAATAACTTCACTGTATAACAATTTTCAAGTCTGAACAGTTGACATACAACAAAAGCTGTCAGTTTTTGTGAAAATTATAATAATTATTTCTAAATTAATCTCTGTGTGTGTCCTATTAACCGCACTATACGGAAATAATGAAATGGGAATTGTTAAAAACAAAGCAAAAAAAACCGTCGGTAATCAATTGTCGTTTTAGCCAAACGACAGGATATAATTGCCGTTATCGGCATGTAATGCTAGCCAGAAAGAGGTGATTGAACTTGGCGATACTGCCACTTTGCCACATATATATATATATATATATATATATATACCCTCGCATTTGTGTTCTCGCTTTCGCCTTGGCTTTCAGTATTGCAGTGGGAAAAGCCGCACGTTTTAATTTGCCAAGTGCTGCTTGGTAAAGTGAATCATGAACACACATAAATACATACAATTTATCATACGTACATGCCGTTAGAAATAGGTATTTAATAATTTAAAAGAAAAAAATCAATGGGTATAATCATAATGTAAGTTTGGCATTTCTACAATTCGATTGTTGTCTCATTCATTGCTTCCGTAGCATACTTTTAGGCATATTTATGATATTTATATAGATAAACCAATTTCTCTTTTGAATTGATCCGTTTTGAATATTTAAATATATATCAGTAAATTCGCAATCAGAGTCCAGTTGCACTATTTAGGTCAGTAGAGTTGTCCTGCTGCTGTTTCAACTATTTAAAAACGATCCCAAATTCATACACAAATAAAAAGAAACTCGATGTAACGAACTAGTGAGAGACAGAATGTTTCGAGCACGCCGCTCTTGAAACAGTGTTGCCAATATCGAATTATTTTCAGACCTGAATTCAGCTGATTTGAAGTACTTTCAATATTCATATTTTGAAACAAACGAGATTCGATAGTAATGCAAAAAAAATGTACAATTTGTTTGGGGTTAGAGTGTCTTTTTCTGCTTCATATTATTGAGATTTTAAATGGAACTTGACAACCCCGACTGCTAGGGACTTGCTCTCCCTCTCTTTTTTTCTCTCTCTCTCTCTCTTTTTCTCTCTTTCGCTCTCTCCCTCTATTTCTCTCTCTCTCTCTTTCTGTCTCTGAGTTGGGTACTGTGTGTCATAGGAGGCGCGGGTTCCTAGGCAGGAGTAGGTAGTGCTGTATTCATTCCTGCATTGCTCAGACACGCGTGAGCCAATCAGTTATTGTTCGCCTCTTTCACTTTTCTGCGTACGTTAGTCGTACATTTAAAATATTTTAAAACTAGCCGCATTTAAGAAATACTTTTTTTCTGATATCTGCCTGCCCACATATTAACATTTTTCACACAGTTACATACGTGTTTGCATATATTTATATATATATGTATGATGCATATATATATATATATATATATATATATAGAGTATGTGCGAGCGCAAAAGAACTAAAACCGAAAGAGAATTTGCTGAAATAGCGCAAAACGAGGCACACATACGCATATATATACACACATGTATATATATATATATATATATATATATACATATAGCCGCTACATCGGTCAGTATATGGCAGATACCAGGAATCAGACAATAGCCGCGCAGATAGCTGCAAACATTTTGGGCGACACAAATTTCGAAAGCACAATTTTTGGTTCTTATTTAGTATTTGATTCGTTTCTGGTCTCCGAATATGATTTCACACAAAATTTGGTGCAAATGTAATTAAGCGCGTGAGTGTATAAATATTATGTATGTGTTAATAAATCAATAGAATAACAATGAGAAATATTTCATTAATTTCGATGTATATATTTACATATACTTTTTTTTTATGTTGTTTTTTTTCAGATGTGCCGTCTGCAGCGACTTTCAGATTGAATCAAACATTAAAAATAAAATGAAATCGATTCGATTCGTAATGTGCTCATGTGTGCCTAGCATTAACAAACACACATGCAACAACATGTGTCAATCATAGTGAATAAGTTAATTGTTTAGTGACGTTGAAATCAAATTTGGAGAATTCAATGTAAACGACAACTGCCGACAAAAATCAAAGAAGAATTGCATACGCCAAAATATGATCAGAAGTAACTAAATACAAAATAAACAGTAAATTGAGTGCACTTCATACTTATACAAATCACATATATATGTATATATATGTATACAATCAAAATACAAATAACAAAATACAAATAACGAGAAATAAACAACAAAAACAAAATAAATATATGTAAATATATATATATAGTGTGTATTGAGTTACAGCGACAAAGGCATGCATATAAAAAGTACATAGTACATACATTAACACACACACACACATATACAAAGTACTCGTATAACAGTTATAACAGTTACGAACAGTGATAAATACAGATTAACGACATTTAAATACACAAGCGTAGCTGAAGCAATAGCAACTACAACAACTACAACAACAACAACAACAGCTGCAGCAACAACCAAAATAACAACAACAACAACAACACCTACAAAATGCCAGTGAAAAAGCAAGGTAAGCTATTTGTTTATGTCTATCTAGGAATTTACTTTGGATTTTTGTTTACTTCTTGAAATAATTCTATAAAAATACATTTAAATATAATTGTAATCTGTAAGCTGATTAAGAAAATATATATAACAAACATTTGCACAACTCCAACTCAACTTCTTCTCTTTTAATTTGTAATGATGCACATAAGAATATTGACTGGTCGATCTCCTAAATCAAATTTCTAGATTTCAAAACTTTCAGTTTTATTTTCGTTTGTATTTCGTCAATCCGTCATAACTGATAATAAAAACAAACCGATTAAACAGATTTTTTACCGGATTTCTTATGCTTTATTCGTGTATCGTTTTGACAATACAATGCAACATATATACATATGTATATATATAGGTACATATGTACACAGATAAATGTATGTATTTACAGCTGTTACAATGCACCAAATCTGAGCACAATAAATAGACCCATAAGAATACAAAAATAAAAACAATAATAAAAATAAAAATAAAGAGAAAAAATGCAGCCGCTGCCAAACTTTTGAAATGGCCAATAAATGAAGGTCAACATCAACATAAGCAAAAGACGCCACAGATATGAATGCTGCTTACATATGTACAGTTGCGGTCAAAATAATATAAACCCTTTCAAAAACTCTGCCATCTGCTCAAGATATTATCTTAATATTTTGTTTTCCTGCTGCAGCTAACTATATCTTAAGAGTGCAAGCTGAGCTGACTAATTTGGAGTTGATTGAGTAAAATAGTACACTTATATATCTGTAATACTTATATATCTGCTTATTTTAAAGTATTCCTAATAAGAAATGAACTGTTGACAATAATAACAATATTGTTGTACTGAACGCCGATGTCTATTTTTAAAAATCTTACATTTTACGCTCAGAGATAAACAACTAGTTGCAAGAAGTTCAAGGTTAGGTTAGGTTATGGCTATCTTCTCTGGGCAGTGAGAGAGCTGGCCCGATTCTCCATCTTCTTCGTCAAGAAATCTACGAAAAGGATAAAATATATATATATATATATATATATATATTACTCTTAAAGTTTGCCAATATGTATAGTATAGAGGAGTATTAATCGAAATTTCTTTCAATAATTGGAAAAGCATATATATCTACATATATATATATATATACATGTTTTAAAATGCATTTGCTTATTAGGAGTACAACGTACATGCATAATATATTTCAGACACACACACACACACACACACTGGTATAGACGTTAATATAGTTATAAATATTTAATCAGTTTTGTTGGCAAAAACACTTTATGGCAATGTCATCCAGGTTAGCTGTGCGCTGACCCCGACAGATTCATAAATGCTGCCACATCTAAAAGCAGAATAACAAAAACACTAAAAGCTGAAACACAGAGAGGTAAAACAATGATACCAGTAGCTGGGGCATGGCGAGCACTAATTTTGCTTTTAGCTATTTTTTTTTTGTTCCGTTTTTAAGTCAATCTTTATTGATTTATTGAACTAGTTCGGTTGTGTGTGTGTGTGTGTGGATGGGCTTGTGGATGGGTTTCTCTATAATAGAGCAGTGTGACGCCGTCTCCGCAAGTGGACGCAAGTGCCAGTGCTGCTGCATGTTGCCGTTAGTTGGCCAGAGTATGGACTCAGATACAGATTCGGATAGGGAGAAGAGCAGCGATCCCAATGAGGAGCTGCTCAGCAGCGATGATAAGAGCTATCACGACGATGATGATGATGATGATGATGGCGATGTGGACTCGTCGCCCGTGGACGAAGACATTGATAACAACTCAAACGTGAGCGAACCAATTAGGCAATTAGCCGATGCGGAACAAGTGCAATCCCACACCGAGAACGACCAATTGCTGGTGCACTTCACACAAACGGAAGCCATAGAAATACAACAGGAACATCAACAGAAACAGCAAATTGATGTCGATTTGGCAAGCAGCTCAACTGGGGAGCAGTTGGTGGTCTGCGATGAGCCCAGGCCCATCCAGCAGCCGTTGGTGGTTGCCAAGTACAGTGAGAGTGTGCGCGAATCCGTTGAGTGCTTCTATTCGGCACAGGATCTGCTCGAATATGGTCATATGCTATCATCGGCGGCGGAGCAGCGCACTCCCGACGTCGAGTCGGGCTATTTTGACAAATCGGAGAGCGATGATGCCTCACGCGATGAGTTTGGGGCACAGGCACTGCCAATTTTGGGCGGCCAGACCACACCCAGCAGCTCGGAGAGTCTGCGCATTCAGCTGAGCCGCTTTTGCAGCTCGTTGGAGGCTTTTGAGCGTGAGCAACAACAGCAAGAGCAGGAGCAGAGCCAGATGCTTCAAGCTCAGGCGCAGCCAAAAGGAGCTCCGACAGCTGGCGAGGATTTGACAACGGATGAACGTTTCATGGAGAAACAGAGTGAGCCATATAGATAAACCAAGACGGAGATATACAGTGATAGATATATATTTAATCCCAATCAGAATTATAAGTCCAATCCATCTTGGCAAACTGAAGAAGCTGGAGGAAGTGCTTAAAAATAATTTGTATTTGATTCGTTCATATTTCTGCTTGTTTGTTTTTAATTTGTTCTATTTTTGCTATATTTACTAATAATAATCTGATTTAATATTAATTAATGCCTGTTTTGCATTTTGCATTTTGCATTGCAGAAGCTCATCGAGCACTCGAATTGCTCGAGGATTATCACGCACGTCTGTCGGAGCCACAGGATCGTGCCCTGCGTATTGCAATCGAACGGGTCATCCGCATTTTTAAGTCTCGCCTATTCCAGGCGCTACTTGGTGAGTATTGCTCGACTCTATCTCCCCATTAATATTATCAAAAATCAAAATTGCTTCAATTTCAATTCTCTTTAGAGTCTAGAGCCAATTTCAATTCAATTCAAATTAAAGGCATAAGACTGAGAGAATCCGTAGTAAGGAATACTCAGAAGATAGGCCCCGCATCTATTCATTTGGAGAATGCAAAGATTCCCACAAAAACTGTGTGCCAGTTGTACAACTCAATACACCCTTCCGTACATACTACCCCTGAGGAAGGAATGGGCTCACGGTACACCCGGACTTTCTACACAAACGGCTCAAAGCTTGAAAATCACGTTGGCAGCCTAATGAGGTCTAAATTTAGTCCAGGCAACGAAAATATGTACATTGCTAGCCAAGCGGCGATCAAATCTAACAGCGCGATATCGACAAGCTCCATATATCCGTAACAAGCTGCCGCAAATCTCTGCACGAGATGGCTAAGCAGCATGTTATTAGTCTAACTTGGCAGCAGAATATAGAAGGCAACTGTAAAGCTGATGAGTTAGCTAGAAAAGGCACTCTATTGCCACTCCTCACAGATAAGGAAGGTGTTTGTATGCCTCTGGCTACCTGTGAGCTTTAAATCAGAGACGAAAACAGACTCAGCTTAAATGACAAATGGCAAAATGGCAAAATGCCAACTGCAGTCGTATAGCACGCCAAACCTGGCCCAATTTAAATAACAAACACAGTAGTAATTCGTGGCATAACCGGCCACTGGTTAGTGGATATTCATGCCAATAGGCTCCAAGCGCCTCATAATGATTTCTGCAGACGCTGCTTAGACGAAGAGGAGGTAGAATCTCCAGAGCACTTCTGCGTCTACCCTGGACTGACCAGAAAAGGACTCGCTACACTGGGAAGTTAGATTTGACCAACTCTATCAGATTCACAGAATATTGGACCGATTATTTGGATTATCTCCTAATTTATGACCATACGAGTGCCACAGAAATGATGTGAGAACTTAGACGGTATCATAACGGGGCAAGGATGGCCTATGTGTGTCGACCTTATGGTTGGCAACCGTCTAACCTAACCGAAACTATTCTTCTTCAGTATTAGTTTGACCTTTGAAAATTTGATTTCGAAACTTGCATTAATGAAAGTTTCTTTATATAGAAAATGCAATTGATTGGACTACTGACATCTGCTTACTTCGATTTGTTTAAGAAACCTTTTTTTCTGAATCAAATATATAGACATATGTATCTGTGTCCATATGCTCCTCTCGCCTAACTTGATCACTGGCAACTGGATCCACCATTCCAATGATTACATTGACTTGCTGCATATTATCTTATACACATAATCGCGGTCTACATTGACAGACTACTCTGAGAATTAAAAGAACATTTCGAAAACCGCAATTCCAGTCAACATTTTTTGCAATCTTATCAAGTTGCCAAATGCTAAGCACAGTTCTCTGGCTTTCCAGCTGAGTCAAGCAGAATATGAGGAGACTCGCAGGCGAATCGGATACATTGATATACATTACTTCAAGCGTTGCATAAACAAATCGACCGTTGCAACTTATACGTTCGTACATTTGGATACATATATGGAACGTTTATGTATACTTCAATGTTGCTGGGTGTAAACATTGTCTGCCACACAGAGATGGAGATTTAACAGGAAATTGAACGAGCACATTGCATACAAATTGTGAATGTGTCACAGCTCGAAATAAATGTTTGACCTAAATAACTTTTCATATGCCATTCAACTGCTTCATTGCGTTATTTCTGCAACCATCCAAATCATGGTTGGATTTCAAGAGCCATTTCCCGTTTCATGCTTTCCATTTGCAAATTGATTTTCGAACAGCTCGAACTTTGGGATGCAAAATGACAAATGCAAATTTAATAAATACACCTTTGAAAACCTTGTTTTTTCGCAACTGTATATCATATACATATATATATATGTATATATATATTTATGTAGTTAAGCTGGTGTTGATTCAATATACATATTTAATTGCATTAATGACTAAAGTTTTTGTAGCTGTAGTTGGAAAAATGAAATCCCTTAAAAACTATAAAATAGTAATCAAAAAAAACTCTTTTTCTCTCTCTTTGATAACTGAACAAACCACAAAATGGATTATAAAAATGAAAACATTTACTAATACCAGTTTGGTATATATTTTCAATTGCAGATATACAGGAATTCTATGAATTAACGTTATTGGACGACTCAAAGAGCATACAACAAAAGACCGCCGAGACATTGCAAATTGCTACCAAGTGGGAGAAGGATGGACAGGTCACCAAGATAGCCGATGTAAGTAGAGAGAAGAGAGTCGAGCATATATGTACGTACATATGATGTACAGTGGCTCACAGTTCAAGTGGATCAGTGTCAAAGTATAAAAGTAATTGCCTGCCATAAGTTAATTATTTATTATTTTTCAAAAATACATATATTAACCACCAAAATTGATATATGGCCCTAATACACTGAGGTTTCCCCACCTGGTAGGTAGGATTATTTAAAAAAAATACACTCTTTTTTTGCTTACTGCTTATTTCGAGCAGTCCTAAAAATGATCCACTTGAACTGTGAGCCACTGTATGTATGTAATAACTGTTTTGTGCATAGAGAGACAGCTCGTAGCGTATAACTGTAACTACTGAACAGTGCTGCAAAACAAAGAAAGAGCGTTCACAGAACTGTTCTCCAATACACATATACACATACATGTGTGTGTGTGTGTGTGTGTGTGTGTGTGTGGAAGAGAACTGAATGATGCTATTGATTATTTTGCAGCTCTAGCGTGCAATTTGTTTAATATATAGATTATATATGTATGTTTTTGTGCATATGCGTGCGGAAATTTAGCACTCGTAGCACTTAGTCCAATAAATTATTTATTTTGTATTGTTGTTTTATGTTTAGTATCCCAAAAAAAAGAAACAGAAAGTCGCGTGCCTAACCTCAATCTTGCTGTGGCACGTTAATCAAATTTGTAATTTCTTTCTAGGTACATTGCCCCATCATTGCATCATTTACATACATATTACAACATGCAGTTTACTCTCTCCTCATATAATGCCTGCTCTATTATATTCAACTTTTTTTAGTTTCTTTAATAACATATATCTATATATATATATATAAAATATACTCTCTATCTACACACATATATCTAACACTCTTTCTCATGCTACTCTCTCCTTTTATATATATATAAATATTTATATATGTATACATATATATATATATATATATATATATATATAATATCTTCTATTTACTTAACCCACTATGCAGTTTATAAAAACATCCAATCTTAATCGCAATTGCGCCTATGAGTTTAACAACGATGCCACAAATCCCAATCCAAGTTCAAATCTTAATCAAAACTTGAACGCGGCCGCGCATGCCGAGGCTTTGAGCAGAACGTTTAAAAATGAATTGGAAGAGATTTTGGTAAGCACATTAATTCATTATCACTTTTTTTTCTTTCGTTTCACTGTCATGCAAATTGTTCTCTCTCGAAACTGTACAATCTCTATAATAATTGTATAGCAATCGTTGCCGGATATATAAGTATTGTGCAGATACATCCACAATCTAAATTCATTCATAATCAAAACATTTTCGTCTTTCCGCCTTTCTGCTTGAAACTCTTTTAATAAGTCTGTTACTAGATTAATAAGTTCCACAGATATATCCATTTTTTTTGTTTGATTAACTTAAATCTATTTATAAATTGTGTTCACCTTTTTTATTGCCAATTAGAAGAATGGCACGCCGAAGAGTATATATCCTTGCGGATCGGAGTCAATCTGTCGACATCTAAAATGCACTATCAACTTAAAAGAGCTACCGATTCCGATAATAACTCCATGATATAGTTGTCCGATGTTCATTATAAACGCATATCTGATGCGTTTGTCCGGTAAACAAAAATGTTCATCATTGAATTTAATCCTGATTCTGCGTGATTGTTCCCATGGAAACTATATAATAAATTGATCCGATCCGGTTCGCTTCGACACAAATCGTTTAGCCAAATCGTATACATTTGCAGTAATTTAAGTAATATCTGCGATAAGTCAATTTTGGAGGAATGAGAAAAGTTCTTTGAAAAGTAAAATGTTATTGACCTATACGAGAATATAGTTATATAAAAATTGGTGATCCTATATCGATATTTATCGACTTGTTACATAGGCCTTAAAATCTCTATGTCCAAAAGTGAGTCAGATCGAAGCACATGGTTAAATCAACTCAGCTCATTGAGAACGTCCGCTTCTGTCTGTTCCAAAAACATATATTGATAATATCCATTTACACATTTTACCCACAAAACATGAAATTTAATTCCTTTTACTTAACTGCTTGGCGGATTAGGTTATTAGCTTTGCTTCGGATGCGGGGCATTGACAGACAGCATTGGTAATTGTAGCAGGATATTAGAAAAGAAATCACCATGATTTAATAGGGTTCAGTGACCGCGCCCCGCCATCTGCCAATGATGATGACTATCTATACAATTGGGCCAACTTGAGACTGGCTAAACTGACATGACAGATGAGCGATGACTGTTGACTGATGACTTATCACGGATACCATCTCTGACGGGGCTGACTGGCGCCAGTTCACTTATAAATTAATATTTGCTCAACATGAATATACATCTTAGTACGAACAGGAGTAGGAACAGGAACAGGAACGGAAGCAGGAGCATACCCAATATCAAAAATTATTAACTATATATAAAACTAACTATGGGCTTTCTGCAGATGGTGAAAGTGTCTCGATTTTTATAAAAAATATATATATAAATTATATTTACTTGAAATGTAGTTTTTGTGTGTCATCTAATTGGAATTGTCAAAATTTCACTATTTTATTATTTGGCCAGCTTTTATAAACAATCCCTTAAATTTCGTTTTGATAATGAGATATGCATTTGACAGCAAAGAGTTTGTGCGCCGTCTATTTACGATACAGGAATTAACGCATAAGAATGATCTAGTCGAGAGAGCTCGATTAAGAGAATTCATGGAAATCGGGGTTTGTTTCAAAATTTGTAAACGTTTTGGGCAACAAATTGATCTTGATGAGATATTTACAGTTGATCAATTTACAAGCGAAAAGATAATCCGATATGACTAATAGCCAGATTTGACTCAATGCCCAACATTTCGTAAATTCCCATTCTAAACATTTCGCAACTGTCGTGAGTGGCAAAATGAAAAGAGCGAAACTAAAATATGATTTATTATTCAAAATTACTCACTCGATAAATTATCAGAGTCGGGACGAATTTGCCATGTGGAATGTACAGAATGTTGACCCCTATGGGGAGAATGCCAGAAATGTTGATAATGGAAACAGGCTATAAATTGACTCGACTGCCGATGCTAATCAGGAATGTATTTATTAAGTCATTTAGAATGTTTAAATGTTGGGCGCATTTCGTATACAACATTTGCAGCGGCGCAACTCGAAGACAACGTGCCACACACACTCACGTGTCAGGCTGTCGAGAATCGCTTGCTACTAAGATTACGATTACTGCAAAGTGTTGTCACTTTTCAATTGAGTTCCCTTTTTCTTTACAGTATATATGTGTGTGTGTGCCTGCATATGTATTTGTGCACGTGTTTATGCTATTTATTTTTTGTTTTGGCTTGCGTGAGCGCAAGACCGTAAAAAATTGAAATCAGTATACGCTTCGTGCAGGCGGCGAAGCAAGCAAAAACAACAAAAATTTCTTGCCAGGAAGTGGCCAACTAGGCAAGTGTCAAACACGTTTGAGGCGGGTCAATTTCACAGCCTTTTTAACTGTAATAGAAGCCATGATTGCTTTTCTCACCTCTGCTTTAAGGGTCACCCCTCGCACTCGCACTCGCAGTCGCACTCGCCCCACTCTTTCTCTCTCTCTTTCTCTGTTTCTTGCTGCTCTTTCAATTAGTCTTGTTTGTCTGTATGGGTCTGTGTGTGTGTGTGTGTGTGTAGCTAGGCAACCGTTAGTTATTCCCATTCACCCACACAGTCACGCACACACACGCTGTTCAAATTGATAAGGACTAAGAACTGTTAGCGTCTGTTTTGTATTTTCAACATGATTTGTGTTGACCCAGTCAGTGTAGGAAAACGGGAACATGTTCTTAAGTGCCATAACATGGCAATTTTCGTTGTCATGGTGGAATGGTGGAATGGTGTGGATAGTGGGGGGTGGGGAGTGGTTCGCTTGGTCTGGGTGGTGTAGGTGGTGATTAAGGGGGAGGGGGTTTTGCAAACAAGTCCGCCACTCGTCGTTTTGTCCTGCGCCGACGCCGGGCTTTTGTTATTATTGTAGGAGGCAACGTACATATATATAGAATATTGCTGCCTGACATGCGTAGTACGTTAGCCCTAACGTGAAACGTAATAATTCAACGTAAGTTCGAAGCCTGCTCAATGTGTGTGCATGTGTGTGTGTGTATGCAAATTTGTGTGTGTGGGATGTTTGCTTATGACCTGATTGCACACTGATAACACACTCACACACACACTCATATAAGTGCCTATCAAATGTGTGCAAAAAATCATCGTCAATTTGAGTGCAAGCGACATGCTTAGCGCGTTTAGTGCTTTAACTACTCCAAGGAATGGGCAATGTTCAAGCTGGTCAATAGCCACGCCCACTCCAAAAACAGACTTGCCTTTCTTCTGCGTTGCGCGTGCCGCGTGCCGTGTGGCGTGTGTGGCAGTAACGGCAGCGCCGTCGACGTGTCGAGTCGCACAAGTTTCGTTTATCCGTCAACTGTCGCTGCGTTGACGTCTTTTGACGTCTCAAATCTTGGCCAACAGTTGCCAGCCATCGTGTGCAAAAAAACGCCCGGCAAATTTAAAGTTGCTTTGGGTTCGGCTTTTTCTTTTCTTTTTTTTTTGGCGATTTTTCAATCTTTTCTTTTGTTCTTCGCTTAAAATACACATTTATTAAAAATATACTTGCAATAGCATACTACTAATCCTTAGCTGAATATATTATAATATATATATGTGTATGTGTGTGTACATGTGGCAAACAGCTGTTAGACATCAACATTGTTTGTTGTACATAATAAAATGAGAGTAACAACGATTTGGTGCTGTGCCACCTGCTAATTAACAACATGTTGCAGTCTCCGCTTCAATACATCAATATATATTTACATAAGAATCTGTTTTGAGATCTGGCCAGTTTGTTTCACCTGTAAGATGTCTATATATATATACACATATGCACATATATTTATATATATATACACATATATATTGACTATATGTCTTGCTGTCTTGCTGCCTTGCTTATTGTATTTACTGACTGTATATTACGTATACGTCTTGGCAATGTTTTCACCAAATATTTCGATGTTTTCATACAGGCAGTTGTAGACGGACATATTCAGATACAGATGCAGATATATATGTATATCTATATATATTAACTCACTCGCTTTTGGGCTTTTCATTCAGCTTTTCTTCGTTGGCATTGGGCAACTTATTGAAGAAAAAACAAATTTTTTTCTCTCTCTATATATATATATATATATATGTATATATACATATGTATATATATGTATATGTTTCTCCCAATTTTTTTATTGTTGTTTTTTTATATTTTGTTTTGGCAAGTTGCTTCACTACCGTCCGTCGTCGCGGCCGTCTTTGTTATCTTTGGGCCAGTTTTTCGCGCACATTCGATTGAAGCGCTAAGAATCGCGGCTTTTTATTTTGTGATTTCCGAATTTTGACTGGTGTTTTTTTTTTGTTTTTTGTTATTTGTTTTTTTTCTTTGTTTTTTTTGTTTTCATATTCTGTGCGTTGACGCAAGATTAGGCTTTAAATAAAGGCAACATATATGCGTATATATATAAGGTTGTGTAAAACTGCATCAAGCAGCTGCAAGGAGATCCCATTAAAACCGCTGTGCTCGTCAGCCTTGCAAACGGCTAAGCGATCAGCACTGACACTTAGCGGCTCGTCCTTCTCACTCTCCACTCTCCACTCTGCAACTCTTGGCAGTTTGTTTCTAGTTAAAATCCAGGAGTGAAAACATAATGAAAGAAAATTAAGTGCGTTTGAAGTGAATACCGAGAGTGATTATTTGATTTATTTGTGTGTTCTTTTGGAATACTTGATCAGCAGTAGATATCTTAAATCTTAAAGAGCAATTCATGCTTACTACTCACACTAATTCAAACATTATCTGTATTCAATTGAGCATGCATTTAAATAATTGTACTGTCAAAAAAAAATATCTACAAATGATTAATTAATGCAAGGAATATACTCGAAAAAATCCTAAAATATTTGCATACATATTTATGCACTGTATGCAAATAGTTGTTATGTAAATACATACACACACACACCTACATACACACGGCTGTATTTAATTGCCAAACAGAATTCAATATACATATGTATATATGTGTGTGTGGGCGAATATAGAAAAATACACCGCGCATACTTAACAACAAAATTGAAAGCAACCGAAATGCCCAATGAATTTACATGCATTCGTATTTACGTCAGTTTTGCTTACGCACACACATGGAAATTTGGGTGGGGGGGTGGGGGGTGTGTGGAGTGTTTGTAGAAACTTGTTGCTACATTTGCTTGAGAGATGCGTAGAATAACTGTGCATAACATACATACAAACAAAGCCACAGAGCAACTGAACTTGTCTGTCTGTCTCTGTGTTTGTCACTTGTACGTTGGTACAATTGTACCAAAAGTGGTACATTTCTTATGCACCGGCTGATGGGACGACTTGTTCAACTTTTGGTACATCGTACCAAGAAAATGCTTCTTTATGTACATAAAATATATATATTATTTTTTGTGTTACAAAATGTTTTCCTCAAGTGGCAACTGTGAATTGATGTAGTAAAAAAAGAAAACTCAAACTGTAACTAAAACAAAAAAACATAGTACTTGGTACAAAATGATTGATTGGGTATCGATAGTGCGGCATTCGCGACGGCGTTTCTCCAATTATGTCGGCTCGCGATCGCCGGTGCGAATGCGTCGACGTCGACGTCAGTTAACAGCGCCGCCGCCGTCGTCGTCGTCAGAGCAGCAGTCGCAGTCGCAGCAGCAACAGCATAAATCTCGTGTGCGTGAAAAGAGAGGCAAAGAACAGCAGTATGCAGATGACAACGGCGACGGTGACGGCGACGTCGATGCTGGCAGTTATGTCTGCTGTTGTTCCAATGTAAGCAGGCAAATGTTATCAGGTGAAGCATACCAGCTTATGCCGATTTAACAGAACAGTGTTCAAAAGTTGTCTCCAACACGGAGTACCGTTCAATTTCAGACTCAGGTGGAATATTGGAATCACAACTGAAACTGAAATAAATGATAAATTTCTATCAATTATATATATATATATATTTATAAATATACTTAAATCTTATTCGCAGAACCAACGCATGCGCATCGAGTCCGATTGTGAGAATGCCAAAGATGCCACTGCCACAGAAGATGCCGCAGTGCAACAAGTGCGCAACGCTCGCTCGCCCCAGCAACAACAGCAGCAGCAGCAACAAGTGGTTCAACAGTTGCAACAACAACAACAACAGCAGGCGACAGCAACTAGAAGCGGGACTCAGCAGATTGTAAGTGGCTGCAATTAAAATTGAATCATAATTTTGCTCGAAATAATGTCAAACTAATGCTCGAATCAACAAAAACACATACCAAAAAGGAAAGCACAAAAAAGTCACCCGCCAGTTGCCAAAGTTGTTGCCCAAACATTCCAACATGCTTAAGAAAGCAAAAAAAAAAAAAAAAACAAAAACAAAATGAACAAATAATAATAGCAATAATAATAATTATTACTAATAATAAGAACCGGATTTCCATAATCTCTGCAAATTGTTTGGCTGTGTTGGTAATCGGTCAGCTTAATTTGGCGCTTCATTTGAAATGGAATGGCTGCGAATACCGCTTGTTTCCGTTTCCGCTCCAACTCTTGTTGTACCATTTTTATTTTTCCCTTTTTCACAGTATTTTTTGTTGCCAGTGTTCATAATGCCCATTGTTTTTTTTTAGCACCGTTTCTCTATACGTACATATTAAAATATTAATCACGCTGTTTTTGCTCAAAACAAACATTTGTCATTAAGTTAACTAAATCTCATGTAATCCACAAAAATACATACACCTTGTTTATATATATATATATATATATGAATATAAATATACATATATTATTTGATATTTCAAACGTTCTCTTATTGTTTATTGTTAGCTTGTTTACATTCGATCATCTTTAATTTAGGCATGTCTTTGTTTTAATTTAGATTGTAATATTAAATGATATAAAGTACCTATGTTTTGTGAAAGACATTAAAACGACAAATGAATCATAATACATATATTTTTTTGCATTTTATTTTAATTGTTTCATTTGCAATTTGTATGGTTTGTATATATATTTATTTTCACTACTACTCGGAATTTATTTTTGCAAAATGACTTTTAGGCTAGTAAGCTATTTAGAAAATTGATTTTATTTCTGAAGTAGAAGTAGGAAAAGCTAACTCCTCCTTTTATTTTGAATATAATTATGAATACCTCATTAGTTGTAGCTGAACTCTATTCTGATGGTTTTGAGTTATTGAAATTTCTGCCTTTTTGTATTTAAATGGAGATTTCGAAGTTGCGCGGCTAGCTTAGAATCAACTCTGATCTAGTCCCAAGTGGCATAAGCCAACACTGATGACGGCGATCGATAGTATCCCTACAGCTGCATCGATAGGTAGGCTTAAAGCTATCGATCCTAAGTTCCGTCGCTAGCAAACCAAGCGCAAGCGTCACTCCCAAGACAAAAATGTAAAAAATCACAAGTTGTGCGTGTCATTGTGCAATAGTACGTAAATTTAAATACATAATTATCGTGAATTGATTAGGACAGCAGCGATTGAATGAGAGTCAAGAAATTTAAAGAATCCTGAACTACAACTGTGAACGGTGTTGCCAGCCCCGAGACCATATAAATATATATGAGCGGTAATATAACCGGTTACGCATACCAAAACATCGCAACGATAGGTTTCTGTTTTGTGTGCACGCTAGTGATGGCCAGTCGGTTGTGTTGTGTTCTGCTTGTGGGCTTGGCAGTTATCGTCAGTCACTGACTCGCTAGAAAAATGCCAACAACACAACACGGCAAAATAGGCAGGCATCGCATAATTGCGGCGTAAACGCACCCAACAAATTATATATATATATATATATATGTGAATATATTTTAACGGTCTGTGAAAATCTGCAACACACGAGCGGGCGAACGAGCGAACAAACCCCATTTGGCCAAATCAATGCAAGCGGCTAGTGAAAATGTGTGTGTTTAACACATAAAAGTGAACTAAAAAAAAATACCACAACAAAATGTGCATGAAATCTACTTTTTTGTTTTTTTTTTTGTATATAATACATATGTACATGAATACGTAGAACATACCAAAACAGTTGGAATATAGTTAGTGTTTCGAAATTTTGTGCCTTTTTTACATTCGTTCGAATCGAATCGCACATATACTTTAGCACATGTATGTACATACAGACGTACACACACACACTCGTATGTATGTATGTAGGTTATACACATGCAAGGCGTAGCGCAAAAAATACCAAAATAGTAGTCGGCGTTGACACAGAGAGAGCGAAAGAGCGTGCTTAGCGTTTCTTGTTTTTGTTTTTTTTTTCGCTGTTCTCTGTGGCAAACAATAAGTGAAGAATATAATTGTGTGAGTGTTGGTATGTAATTTGGAAAGCATAACTTATACGTGAATATACAAATGTATGTGTGTACATATATATATATATATATATATGTATGTGTATTAGAAGATTCTCTCACGCTGAGGGAACAGAAACCGTTCAACAGCAAACCGTCCGCAGCAAACTTTGGCGATAGTTGTAGTTCGAACTTGCTCACGTTGGCAACGCGCCGCTTTTTTTTTGGTGTTGTGCTTACATATTAATTAATTATTATTTATTTTCATTTTTTTGTTGTGCATGACACTTGTTAACGTAGGCGGCGCGTGAGTCACGCGGCATATCTGTGCACAAGTGTGTGTGTGTGTTGTGTATTATAAACAAACAAATAAAGAGTAAACTGTAGAGGAATTTATAACAATTTGTTTAAACGTATCAACAACAATAACAACAATAACAAATTGCGTAAACGTTTACGCCAACTGCAACCGGCAACCGGTCGTGATTCGTGATTGTGTTGTTCTACGTTGCGTTACGATACGTGCAACGCTAAGAGAAAAGATCCGCGCGTTGTGATAATAATAATTATATTAATAATATTAATATGACCACACGCAAAAAGAAGCGACAGGATGGTGGAAGCGGCGGCGGCAGCGGCAGCGGTGGCTTCATTAAGAAAGTCTCATCACTATTTAATTTGGATTCGGTAAAGAAATACAAAAAAAGAAGTGTTACAAATTTACATGCAAATTAGAACAGTTCGATAAATTGACAGTTAAATTTAAATGTATGCAAAAACATAAAATGCATGCGATTTATCGATTGTATCGGACTAGAACAGATTATAATTCGATAAATTGACAGTTAAATGTTGTGTAGTAGCACCAGATTTTACATGGGTATCGATAAATACAAATCTATACCACCCCCCCACCCTTTCCGACCAACGAATTCGATTTATGCAATATCCGCTTTTGGCAGCCAGCGAAGATTTCGCATCTGCTCTTTTTTTATTATATATATATCTCAATGATGATTCCATGGTTTATTTTTAAATACCGCCACACATTCAGAGCAGCATAAACGGAACAACAACAAGAACAGTTCTATTTGCATTGCATTGTGTTGAATTTGCGTGTATGAATTTTAATAAATGAATTTACGCATGCGCAGCCCAATTTCTACCTCAACACAAACAATTGCACATACGCAGTAAACATAGATACACACATACGCAGCTGCAGTTTATGCATGCGTGTGTGAACGTGCATTGTAAAACTCCCTCCCTCTCCTCTCTGTCTTATGCATATTTTCGCATGCCTGCTTACCCGCGTGTGCGTCTGTATGCGTGTGCGTGTGCTTGTAAACAGTACTCTTTCCTTTAGCTGCTTTCTCTCGCTCGTTTTTAGCAGCTCTAATTTGCTCAAAATAGATCTCGCTGCTTGTCTAAAAAGCTTTGCTTGCTGCTCTCCTCACTCTCTGTGTGGGGATGCTTGATTGATGAATGTGTTTGTTTATAGTGTGCGTTCGATAAAACGAACGTCATTTCCTAAATTGTCCACAGATTTTATTGAAACTCTTATCAACTCTTTCGGAAATAAAAATATATGTATACACAAACGATTGAATTCATAAGAATTATTCGATTTGTATACACTTGATTTCCTTGGGTTATCAAAAAGAAAAAGAAATCAGCAACTACAAAAATAAATAAATAAAAGTGGATATTATTGCCTAGAAATTTAATAAGCAAGACACGTCTTACTTATTGTGTGTGTGTTTACATGCGTCTGTGTGTGCATTGTGTGCAGGTGTCGATTTATTTAGTTACGCAAATGTATATAATATAACTGTATTTACACATATATACAGCATTGTTGCTATTGTTTGCATGTGAGTGTGTGAGTTTGTGTGTATGCATGCAGCTTTGGTTCAACGTCAAACGCCGTCGTCGCATCATCCATCGTCACTCACTGCGTGAGAGAAAGAGAGGAGCCGGGCTGAAAAAGAAGAGCATTTAAACCACCACACCCCGAAACAACAACAAAAAACATTCGTTCTCATTCTGCATTTGGTGGCAAATTTTGCTTTGCACAAGCAGACTTGCATACAAACTTATTACTTGCGTATGTGTGTGTGTGTGTCTGTCTGTCTGTGAGAGCAGAGTAAACGTTTTCTGCATTTGCAATACAAACAAATAAATCATTGAGAAACACATAAAATTCTTCAATATATTCACTTTAAATTAATTTTTAATAAAAGCTTTTACCAAAACAAAACATTTTCTGCGTAGCTTTAGCCCATTGTTGATAATTAGTATCTAAAGCAGAGCATTTCATTTCAAGGGTACACATACATTAATAAATTGTGTGTTTGTGTTTGCTCATAGTATGTTAGCAAGTGTTGGCTCTGCCTTGTACGAGCTTCCGCTAAGTAAATAAACGATAACTGTGTGTATGTGTGTATGTCGTAACTCGCCCAATTCCAATTCGAATTCCAATTCCAATTCGAATTCCAAGCAGGACCATTGTCAGAATATTCTTCATATAATTCTTGCAGATAAGATAAGTTGGTCAACACTCTGATATGATATGTCGACGACTATGTTGCCAATGTATATGTGAGTGTATGTGTGTGTGTGTGTGTGTGTGTTTGCCGTTATACATTGTAACTAAAACCAAAACCACAACAATTGAAAATACCTTTTGCGGTTGTCGTTGTTGTTAGTTGTTAGTATTAACAATTAAGCGACCTTCGGGCGAAACATGCATCAAAGTGTCTCACACACACACACACCCACACACACACACTTGACATATTGAACCGGCTAAAGTCAAAGTTTAATAAGCAATAATTCGAATGCAGCTCAAAGAAAAAAGAAAAAAAAGATGCTTCAAGTTTTGCATTCGGCTTGCAATTTGTTTGTGTGTGTGCGTGTGTGAGCTTAATGAATTCATTTACACTCAGTTGCTAATCAATTGGACGCGTGTGTGTGAAAATGTTGCAAGACTGACAAACACACACACATACACACAGTCAAATGTTGTGACTTAATGTTTCCATTCATTGATGACAATTTCTATAGATTGTTGTTTATTGGGTGTGGCAGTCAGTGCTTATGTGTGTGTGTGTGTGTGTGTGTGTGTGTATGTGTACGTATACATATACATACATATAGATTATATGTTTTGATTTCGTTTTGAAATCGTGTTGGTTGCATTATGAAAACAATGCAAATATTTCCTCAAATAAAATAAGCAAAACATTTTCTGATATTCGATTAAATTACTCAGCTGTTGAAACACAGGAGAACTCTACGTGGAAATCTGAAGAAAAACATTTTCTTTTCATAGAGAAAACATTTCTAGTTGCACTATATGATAATAGGAACAATCGATCGGTTGTATATAATAGCCGACATCCGTTTTAAAATGTTATTATTTTTTTGAATCTTGCGTTTTATCTTGTTTATAAATTTGAATCTCTTGAATCTTGAACTTAGATGTGCAACATGTGTTCTACATGCAACGAACATGTGTATCGAATAAATATTTGCCAAATATTTCAACAATTATTTATATATGTGCATATATATATTCTATAATGACAGTGGTTGTTTAGCTGAATCCCAGAGAGCGTTGAGCGATTCCCTCTCAAACAGATAAACAATTTCAACAAAGAACGTGATATTTTTATGTAGTATTATCATCTGCCAAATAGGCCTGCATATATATTTTAAGACTGTTCCATAAATAAAGGAATCAACTTAAATAATATCTTATTTTGCACATAAATTTGTCGATTTACTCACAATTTTAAGTTTTCTCTCTTTGGGCCAATGATTTTCAGCTACATAAGGCATCCTCGACGAAGGTAAGCAGCGCTCAAATGCAACTCTGTGTGTTTTGTGTGTATGAGAGACAGATATATATAAATATATATACATATATAGATATAGATATATATATATATATATATTCTGTCTGTTCAACAAATTCACTTTGATCGCCTACTTATAAACAAACTAAACCAGGTGGATAAAACCATACATAAATATCATATATGCATAAATAATAATAATAATAATATTAACTGATTGTTGATCATCATTGTTTGGTCGCTTGTCCTTGTTATTGTCCTTGTTCTTTGTTCTCTCGCATTGCCAACAAACATCAACTAAAACATGTGATTTTTGAAATAGTTGATCAAAATAGTCAACATTTCTAATGGGTTTCTTGAACGTTTTTGTTTCAGGTAAACGGCGATGATAGCTGGTATTATGAGGACATTCAGCTGGAGCGTGGCAACTCTGGCTTGGGCTTCTCGATTGCTGGTGGCACCGATAATCCGCACATTGGCACCGACACATCCATATACATAACGAAGCTGATACCGGGTGGTGCTGCTGCCGCCGATGGACGCTTGAGCATTAACGATATCATTGTCTCAGTCAATGATGTATCCGTTGTGGATGTGCCCCATGCGTCCGCTGTGGATGCATTGAAGAGGGCCGGCAACATTGTCAAGTTGCATGTGAAGCGAAAACGTGCAGCAAGCAGTGCAACGCCCACAACGGCTGCCGCAACAGCTGCCCCATCAGTCGATGTGCATGATAGCGCAAGTGGAACGGCAACAACGGGCACGGGAACTGGAACGGGAACGGGTCCAAAGGTGATCGAAATTGATTTGGTCAAGGGTGGCAAAGGATTGGGCTTCTCGATTGCCGGTGGCATCGGCAATCAGCACATACCCGGCGACAATGGCATCTATGTGACAAAGCTCATGGACGGCGGAGCTGCTCAAGTCGATGGTCGGCTCTCCATCGGCGATAAGCTGATTGCGGTTCGCACCAGTGCCGTGAGTTGTTGTTCTCCTTCCTTCATCTATAAACTGCAACTACTCCTAACTACTCTCTCTCACTTTGCATAAACAGGGTGAAAAGAATTTGGAGAATGTGACGCATGAATTGGCTGTGGGCACGCTCAAGTCGATTACCGACAAGGTGACGCTAATTGTTGGCAAAACGCAGCATTTAACCAGCAGTGCATCACAGTCAGGCGTTCAACTTGGCCAGCAGACGCAGTCGCACTCACAGTCACAAACCCAATTGACTGCCTCATGGCAACAGCAACAGCAGCAGCAGCAACAAGTGAATTCGGAATCTGCAGGTGCGCTTAACAATGTTGGACAGTCAGTTGTTGATTTAGGCGCATCAGTCCCAGAGCCATCAGCCATCATCAATTCCACAATTCACACAACCATTACCAACACCAACAACATCATTTTCACCAATGACACCAACAACACCACCAACACCACTTTAGGCCCAAATAACTTACAGCAACATGCTGCTGCTGTTGCCACCACAGTCAGTAACAACGGCAGCAGCAGCAGCAGCGGCGGCGGCAGCAGTAGCAGCAACAACAACAACAATCTTAACAATAACAACAACAACAGCAGCAACAACATCAGCAACAACAGCAGCAGCAACAACAGCAGCAACAACAGCAAGAGCAACAACTACAATAACAACAGCAGCAGCTTAGTAGCAGCTGCCACAACACCAACACCAACACCACCCGCCTCAGCCTCCGCCCCAGCCTCCGCCTCAGCCTCCGCCCCAGCCTCCGCCTCCGTCTCTGCCTCTGCTATAGCTTTTAATGCCAAGCTTGCAATGCCTGCGATGGCTGCTAGCAGCGCAGAGCTCAGCCGATCCCAATCAACCTTGCCAAGGCGTAAGCGAATCATTTGTTGTGAATTCAAATCAATCTTCAACTAATCACACTCCTCGTATTAACCCCATCTCTTGTCTATTGCATCTCAAAAACGAGCCCTACTATTCAGCAGCTAAAAAGTCCTCGAATGATCATAACGAAATTAGCATTGCATATATAAACACACACACACACATACATATATATCTCTATATATTTAGATATAAATATACATATATATATATATAAACAGTTGCGAACAAAATAATAGCACCACGATAATTTAAAATTAACGTAAACTAAAGTTTGCACTGCTTCTGGAATTCCTTTCAATATATATCCATTTTTTTTTAATTTTAATGAAAATGTGTCAAATAATAGCGAACAAATATTTCCATCACTTTTTTATAAATAAGCATTTGTTATTATTTCTATGTTTCTAGTTTTCTTATAGAGCACATTTAAAAAAAATTGTGATTTATTTTTTTTTGTTAATTTTCTTTCCGTTTTATCAAATGTATTATTTTAATTTGCATTTCATTTAAATAACTTTTGAACGATGAATGAAATTGTAGTTCCTTAAACTTATAAATTTAAAAAAGACACTTGATAAAATTTCTTGTAAGATTAGTGATGCTATAATTTTATATCGCAACATATATATATATATATATATATGTAAAAAAAAAAAGAGTTTAGAGGCAGTTTCTGAATTTAGACAGGGATCTCTCTCCTAACTGCTGCTTATCTATTTGCTCCTATAACTTTCCTTCTCTTTCTAACACTTGGACATATGTATATCTCTTTCTATCATAGTTGTGATTAGCTCGATCTCTCTCACTCTAGCAATAAACTCGAGCTTCTGCGATCTCTTCAGATATAGAGCTCTGCAGGCTTCTTGCTTGTGCGTGTTTGCTTGCTAAGCTGCTAGTTTTTAGTGTGTTGTTTGTTATATCAATCATTTTGGAACACTGGCTGCCCCCCCGGGCTGGCAGTTCATTCCAAATCCAAATCAAAATCCAAATCGAACCATTTGACACGACAAATGCAAATGTAGCCAGCCTAAGATTGCATATATATCAACATGCATGCATCACTAATTAATTAATTATACTTTAGTCCTTGTCTGTTTTCCACACTTATTATAAGATCGTCATTTCACTCGTGTTCTCTTTAATCACATTCAAATATATATGATATATATATATTTATATATTTACATATTTACAACACAATCTTGTTACACGAGTACAATGTCCACGTTTTTTTCATTCGTTTATTTTTTTCTGGTCTTACAAAAAAACATAAGAGAATAATTTTTGTAGTTTTCCCATTTCGATTTCAAACAATTCGATCCATATTTCAAGGATTCATACTTCTCTGTATCTCGGATACATTTGTAAACATATTTATATATATTTTTTTTTTTAATAATTTACAAACATATTGTGGACAAAAGGGTCATCTACAATATCGACAACTCGATTCGATAACAATTTACAACTATTCAGATATGCATATGAAATTGGTCTGTTTTTTTTTCTTTCTTTTTTGTTTTGTAAAAAAATTAGCTATTGACTTTAATTAAGATTATATTTTGATATATGTCTGACACTTTCTCTCACTTAACTGATGGTTTCTTTTTCTGGTTTCTGGTTTCTGGTTTCTGGTTTTTCTTGCTCTAAGTTCTTAAATACATTTACCTTTTTACACACCACTCGCAAGGGATTCGATGCGATGCGATTCTCTTGTACTGTGGATCTCTATAAACCATTCACTTATCAAGATATGCGATTTCGCGACCTCCACTAATCCTCCCTTACCCCTTTCTCTTTCATGTCTCAATATATGTGCCACTTGTGTGTGTGCACCTTACTTTGTGTGTATTGTGTGTAAACGTTCACGTTACACGCGTTGTGTGGTTCTTAATTAAATGAATACCAAAAAAAAAAAAAAAAAAAAAAACAATTGGACTAAACTAACAAACAATATATAGAGCCCGGCTCAAGATACGCATCCACGAATGTCCTGGCGGCCGTGCCACCGGGCACACCACGCGCTGTCAGCACAGAGGATATAACCAGGTGAGTGATGCGCTTTCTTCGTATTATCGTATATTATTAGTATGTGCTGAGCTTGAACTAATTCGTGCATATATTTTTATCAATTGGATGCAGAGAACCACGCACCATCACCATACAAAAGGGACCTCAAGGTCTGGGCTTCAACATAGTCGGCGGCGAGGATGGCCAGGGTATTTATGTATCATTCATATTGGCCGGCGGTCCGGCGGATCTTGGATCCGAGCTGAAGCGCGGCGATCAACTGCTCAGTGTGAACAACGTCAATTTGACGCATGCCACGCACGAGGAGGCGGCACAGGCACTAAAAGTGAGTACCATCGCTCAACTATATAACAGTCCCATTTATATATATATGTATATATGTCTATTTCATGCATATAGACGTCTGGTGGAGTTGTCACATTGGTGGCACAATATCGGCCGGAGGACTACAATAGGTTCGAGGCACGCATCCAGGAGCTGAAACAACAGGCGGCGCTTAGCGCCGGTGGCTCTGGCACCCTGCTGCGTACCACACAGAAGCGTTCGCTATATGTACGCGCCCTCTTCGACTATGATCCAATTCGCGATGATGGACTGCCGTCGCGCGGCCTGCCCTTCAAGCATGGCGACATTCTGCATGTGACCAATGCCTCCGATGATGAATGGTGGCAGGCACGACGCGTCCTCGGCGACAATGAGGACGAACAAATCGGTATTGTGCCATCGAAGCGGCGCTGGGAGCGTAAAATGCGTGCACGTGATCGTAGCGTTAAGTTCCAAGGACATGCGGCGGCTAACAATAATCTAGATAAGGTAATCATAATCATAACTAGCGCCTTAATTTGGTCCCATTAACTGGATGCAGCAGGAAAATCGTGAGAGAGATGTTTGAATTCTGCAATTCAAGTGAAGCTAAAGTTGTCACTTCAAGTAGTAAATGTGTACTTTATGTACTTTATCGTATCTCCAGTTAATTTGGCCAACTTACCTACAGCTGTATATATATATGTGAATATTTAAACATACATTGAATACAAGATCTAACGGAATCACTTCCCTCTTTTTGCAGCAATCAACTTTGGATCGCAAAAAGAAGAATTTCACATTTTCACGCAAGTTTCCATTCATGAAGAGTCGCGACGAGAAGAATGAAGATGGCAGTGACCAAGAGCGTAAGTAGAAAAGCGCCAACGCGATCTGATGTCCGACAAAAAAAAAAAAAAATACAACAACAACAGCATTATTGATAACAACAACAAGAACAACAACAACAAAAACAGCAGCAGCAATAAGAGCTACAGCAACAGCAATAAGAACAACAAGAATAGCGTCAACAGCGAACTGTTTGAATCTTGAATTTTGAGCGACAGATCAACAATTTATTTAGTTAATAATTTGTTAAATGCTTTCTCGCATTCTTTACTTAGCTTACTTCTCTATCTGTTGAATGTTTTTCGTGTGGCATCTATTTCTATGTGCGGGTGTGTGTGTGTGTATGTGCGTGTGTAATTATAATAAGTGTCCTCTCTCTCTCTCTCTCTCTCCCTCTCTCTCTGTGTGTGTGAGCGTGTGTGGCGGTGTATCGACACTCAAAGATTGTACTGTTTAAAAGTATAACAAAAAAAAAAAAAAACAAAATTATATATATATATATATAAATCGATTGTTATTTTTTAATATATTTGATTTTAGTTTTTAAGTAAAAATGTTTTTGCTTTTTTTTTTTCTTCTGTTTTTGCCTTTAAGTATTAAAATGTTTTTAATCTGTTCTTGGTCATGTTGAATAAATTTTCAAGACTGTTATTAACTACATAGATGTTCCAAAATTATTGTCGACTATCAAAAAACTGTACACTCAGACTCAGACACGTCTCATGCATCTATCCGCTTACTTCGAGTGCTCTGCGGCACTTAGTCCGCCCAACTGTTTATTTGAAGACTTACTCAATCGATATTTATGCCACTTAGTTTAAGTCAAATTCGGCTTGGTTTCGAATATACATACATGTTGTTTGTGTTTTTCTTCCTCTTTACTTTGAATATGTTTTTTATGTGTTTGTCTTTTTCAACAATTATTTCATGTAATTAACGTTTTGTATATGTATTCTTTCTTATTTATTTTCATATTTGATTGTCTTGTTTCACACATGCGATGGTCCTCGGCGGATCCAAACAAATCCTTAAATGAATCATTCACACCAACAAAACACACCCACACACACACACACACACTCCAAAATACACATCACATCACTGTGCGCGTGGACTATAAATATGTACCAACAACATACAAATTTGTGTGTTGTGTGTTTCTCTTGTTGTGTACGTGTGCGTGCTGCTGCGTGTATGTGTGCCAAAAAACATTTGAACTTGTGGTGAAAAATATATAGCGAACGGATTTGTAAACAGCAACAGTGAAATCGATGTTAACAATGTTAATAATAACCAAGCAAATGAGCCGCAGCGTAAGTGTGTATTATGTGTGTTCCTCCCAATGCACACATATCTATATATGTCCATTACTTGTCACACACCCACACATATGTATACATATATATGCTGTGGATGCAAAGTGTTATAATAATTGTGTGTATATGTATATAGATAATATACCTATTAACTCTATATACCTGTGTATATTTGAAGTTTGTATAAACAGCTTTTGGAATATGTGTGTTGATATATAGTATATATTGGTTTTGTTTAAACATAAGTTTGCACATGGTTTATGTTTTACACCGGCCTTATCATAAAAAAAGGAAAAAAAAAATTGCTTTTGGAAGCGGGTCTATTGAAATTATCTACTAACCATGCACACATACAACTCTACATACATATCCATGCATATTACGTACATTTATTTTTAAGAGCCCCACACACACACAGACACACACACACAATCGATTTACATACATATACATGTGTAATTTAGCGTGAATGTATCAAGTACTTGAGTATATATATATATATATATATATAATCTTACTGTCAACGTGCTTCAGCGTTCGCTACAACAACAAAAAATAACTGTTTATAATCTATGCTCATTCCATAATGTACCCCTTTGTATATACCGTATGCATACGTGTATGTGTATGTGTATGTTCTGCGCTATTGCTATTTACTATGTGTGTACGCATATACATCTTAAAACAGTACTGCTACTCTCCGTAAGCCGTAAGCCAAGACCGAGGAACACGAATAATGGAGAAGCAACAACAGCAAACAACAGCAAAAACAACAATAGCAACAAATAATACTCTAATGTCAACAGTTCCGTTCTCTCTGTCACGTCTCTTACATCATTCACTATCACAATTACACGCAAAAATGTGTGCGAACTTGGATGAAACAAAAAAATCAGAAACTATTTCTCATCTCTCATAATTAACATGTACTACAAATCTATTTACCTATTACTATTTACATATTTATCTAATTTTTACTACTATTCTGTTTTAAACTGACCAAAGCGTATATCTTTTTCGATTCTCTTTTTGTTTTTCTCTTCATTTTTCTAGCTTTTATGCTTTGCTACACACAAGACGATGCCAACGCTGAAGGAGGTATGTACTTGACTATAAACTTGAAGATTAACTAGATGCAGCCAATACACATTCACTTACACACATAACACACATGTACACACACACCACCTATCTATAATTATATGCATATTAATGCATATATATGTATATAATTGTATTCATTCACATTCTTACAATTTAAGTAAACTAATTATGTGTTTCGTCAAAATCATACATACATACATAAATACATACAGGCATATACATGCGAGTAAATACATATACATACATGTATCTTTTGTGTACTTGTATCTATGGCCTAACACAAAATGATTTAAGTTACATACTTACATATATGCATACACATAAAGACGACAGTTACATAAGTTACAGCTCTACACTAACTCCAAACTTACCAAAACTCAGTAATCAGTAATCACTCTCACTTTTAGCATCTTTATTTTATAGATTAATATCTAATCCTCGACTCATTTCCACTTACGCATACATACGTATTTACATGCATACACACATATACATACATACATGTTTTGCATACGTCATAAGTAACCAATTATTAATATAATGCTCATTAATATTTATTTTCTCTTTTTTTTTTTTGTATTTCGATTTTATTATCACATCATACTTTTTTCACATATTAAATACTTTATTCGTTATTATTAGTTGTTTCTTATCTATACGTAAGCATATACCTACCTGGTACACATTTACACATGAATCATACATAGTTATATCCCCAAACAGATCCTAAATCGTAAATTGATAGCCAATTTTCCAATACTGCGAGGAATCTACTTATATACTCAACTTGCACTAGCACTACTTAAATAACCATTTTTTAGGTATTTTTTCGAAAGCAAAACAAAAAATAAGATATATTCGATCAATTTGATCAATAAGCATTCTTTTTTCCCAGCTGCAATTGTGCAATTTTATTAAAAAAAATATATATATAAATAGGAATAAATGAACAAGCAACAAAACATTTATTTTTTGTCAGGTACAAAAAAAGACACACATTTTTGTAAATATTGATATTTTTTATTGTAATCCTACTTTCTGTTCCATATTTTGTACGATTCAAAGTACTTATATATATTGTGCATATGTATTGATATATATATATATATATATACATATATATATTTATAAATATATAGGTATATGTATCTTGTGATGTAAGGCTCATTCCACATATACTTGCGTATATACGTAACTTAATCTTCATATTCCTTAGTTAGATGAAGTATATATGTACATATACTATATACTAGAGGGTATTACTCGGCAAACAAGTTTAACTTTTAAAGTTAAAAAAAATATATATATATAATTATATATATTATATATATATATTTATGCCGTCGTCAAAGAATTTTCACAAAGATCTTTACAAATGTTATTTTAAATGATCGGCTGAAAAACGAAAAAGTTGCATGCAACCGTATTTTGTGAACTTGGAAATGTTATTTTTCCAAAAATTCCGTCTTACGCCACAAAATGAAATTAATGTGAAAATTATAGCCGATTGTTATTTGACAATTGCCAGTCAGGCTAAACTTTTTTAATATACATGTAGATTTATATACATATGTAGATTATATATAGAGTTTATATGTTTCCAATCAGATTCTTCCTTTTGATTATCGTTTGAAGCTTAAACTAAATTGTTTGGTTCTTTGGTATTCATCAGGATTGTACTACTTCAATAGACGACTATCCTGTAATATACATATTACCAACTAAAATATTGTTAACAAAACGCTGGAAAACTCCATTGTAATCGATTAATTTTCCTTTAGCGATTGTCTCTCCCTTGCACTCAAATACTTGTAAAATGAAAAACACATTTATAAATTATACCCGTCCCACAGAAGATCTGACTCTGACATAAATGTATAATTACACATACTAAATAGACCTGGGGAACGGATTATGTATAATTCAAATCGACTTCACCTCTATGGAGGGGGGTTGGGGGGTGACAGTTTTCAAACATTTTGTTTTTCTTATGCAGGCCTCTTTTGTTCATTTTTTCTGATCAGTTGAAGGTCTTTCAATGACAATACATATACATGTGAATATGTTTGTATATACATAACTATATATTCCTGTGTGCGTGTGTGTGTGTATTATTCGTCAGTTGTCGTTTCATTGTGTCAATTTAAGTTAACTGATAAGTAAGTGTATACTTATTAAGTACTTATATTTACACTTGTTGTGTACACATTCGATAGGACTCCTCCATTTATATATATATATATGTACTCGGTTTACCTATGTATATCAATTCACTTAGCTAATACCAATTATTATTATTGTTATTATTATGGTTTTTTTTATTGATTATTACATTGGAAGGCATTTTGCTTTTGAAAACCCAAAACCCCATTTTCAACGCGACAATAAATCGTTTAAATACTATACTGACTAGGGAATTGGTTTATATTTTGCAACATTTTCTCCGACACTCTCCCATTCGTTTGGTTCTATTTTCTTTTCGTCTTGTAAATACTCACAATTAACAGATACATACATACATACATGCATACATACATACATATCTACTCAAATTCTGATCTGAATAGCCGACTCAATGCGGCGACATTCGAGAGTTGGCCAATGTCAGACCTTTCAAGATTTTTGTTTGCCTTTAGGACTTTTTATTGGTTTTAGTTTCGCTCGCATCAGGGCATAATACATACATACATAAGAACGTTCACGTACACGTACATACGTACACACATACACATACAGACACACACACACACTGCCACAACCACAACCACCAAAAATAGACAACAGTTTGTCTACAAAGTTCATTTAAGTTTAGCAGGCTAATACATGCATATATATATTTATATATATATATATATCGATGATTAATTTTGTTTATCTTTTTCTTTCTTTTTCTTTAATAAACGATTTCCTTTTGACTTAACATTTGTGTGTGAACTGTTTTGAATTTTTGCGTTCAACAATTACAAAAAAAAAACCAAACAAAAACAAACCAAATTCAAATATATTTACCAACTTATCCATCTACTTTCTGCTGCCTACTGCTATTATTCGACAATACTTCTTCTATCACTACTATACTACTATACTACTATACTACTATTACTACTACTACTACTACTACTACTACTACTACTACTTCCACAACAACAACAACAACAACATCAACTACAACAAACTTTAACTATTACTTCTCAAACTGTTTACTGTGTTATTGATACGACATTGTTATAATTTCGTTACGTTTGATAATTTACCTATAATATATATATTATATATCTACTTAAAATCATATTAATCGCAATTTGGCAAAAATGAAAAAAAAACAACAACAACAACAACAACAAACGATCATCACAAACAACATAAAAACAAACCTATAACGAAAAAAAAAAAAAATACAAAAAAAAATACAAAAAATTTGTCAATATGTTACATATACATATTCTTGTTTTGTTTTACAAAACTTTTCCAATATATATTTAATTCTTGTTATTTGAATTGAATCAAAATAACGTCTCAACTGGTTGACCAAATCCGTTGCACCTTTATACATATATCAATCAAACTACATCAATATATTTATATATGTATAAATATATATATTTGTTACAACCATGCGCTCGTTCGTTCATGTACTGCGACAACGACAACTACTAAATTAATCAACTACTATCAACCCCGTACATCACTTACCACCAACCAACCAATCAATCAATCAACCAACCAACCAACCAACCAATCAATCAATCAATCAATCAATCGACCAACCTATATTTGATATATATATATGTATATCGTACGTATGAACACGCAATGCGCACAGGCGAGATTATCTACAGAGTGGAATTACCCGATATGGAGCAGATAACTTTAATCTACTTGGAGAATAATGATGCTGACTATCGTAAGTCGAGCAATTAAGCAACAATTTTTGTAAAAGAACCAAACAAACCATATAAATGCAACAACAGATATAAAGGCCTTAAAATATTACAAATAAATTCATTAAAGCTTACGTTCTTTATTTTTGTCTAAAGAAAAAATAGGTCTAAAACCAAAACAATATCAAGAATATATATATATATATATAGTTTTGTTCTCTTTTTTTTTTTTATATATATATATAATTTTAGTTATCAAACAAAACGAAAACTGCAAGCAATATTTATTTTCAAATGCCGGTTACTTGGTTAGTTTCCTCTCTTGCCCTCTCTTTTGCACACACTATATCTTTCTGTATCTCTCCCTCGCTCTCTCAGTCCATTATCTCATGCTCTCCAGCTTGGTTATACGCAGTATTTTTCAAAAAATTGCATATAGTGAATAATTTATTCGAATCTCTCTTCAAATTTGTGATAATAGAAATTTCCTAGCATTCACAATTATTTTCAAATTTATTTTCAAATTTGTATTTTTAAGCATAATGGTTTTCATTTGATTAAAGATGTTCCATAACATTTTCTTTCGTTTCTCCGCATCAATCCAACCTTAAGTTCTCCTTCCACACTTTTTATTTGCCTGCTTCTCCTTTTATCTAAATACTTTTCCTCTATATTCGATGTCAAAAAAAATACCGTTAAACTAACCAATCCATATTTTTAAATAAATCTTCGATTGATTTGAAATCAATACGATTAAAATCCAGACTTCGTTCATTCAGAACTAGTTACTTTGAGTGCATTACAATTTTGTATATAATTTGAAGCTTACGCTCTTCGGAGCGTGCATTGTCAGTAACTACTGTCGAAGTATTCAAAGACATTTGTTTTGATGAACGAAATTGTCTTCGAAACCATCTTTTTACTCCATTTTGAAAGTTGTAGTTATTCCGTAGATTAGATGAGCCATAATATTTGCGATTTTATTGCTTAGTTCTACTTCGATCTGATCCTGATCTCCTGTATATTTCCTCTCCGTTTTCGCTATTTGTTCGATTTTTCTTTTGTATCTTGATTCGTTTAACAAGCGTAAGTTTATTGTATTTGCTTAGTTTTATGCTGTGCTTTGTCCATTTCACAATTATTCCTTTTGAACATATATATATTCTGTAGCGATCTGCAATCAATCGTAAAGCAAACGTTAAAAGTCGAACCTATTCAACACTGATAGATGTATTGTTATTGTCATTTATCGTTATGGATATCGTAACACTGCACGCACATTTCCCCCATTGTTGACTTCATACGTTGGAACACAAGCAGAACCGACATCCGACATACCCTCAAAATCCAAACAAATCCAAACAAATCCTCAATGCGAATTGATCTATGTACTCGTAATTAATTAGCATTAAGGTAACAACGTAACGTAACAACGTAACGTAACGTAACGTAAGGAATGCGAGCGACGACAACGCAAAAAGTTGATTATTGTTATGTAATGATGTATTTCAAAATGATTTGAATTTACAGAAGATTTGAAAGTTTCAGAAGATGAATAAAAGTCTTGTTCGATTTAAGAAGTGTTGTTAATTTATGGTACACACTGTACGTTAGTGTGTATTTCCATGATGTCACACATACAAACCTATATTTCTCCAGAAAGGAACCTTTCATATCCGGGTGTAAATATACGTTTCTCCCACGTATTAATTGTATCTGGTTGTCGCAGAGACACCGACCACATTCTATTGGCTTTATATTTTTTGAATTTTGTGTTTTGATTTTCTCTTTTGTTGGCATTATTTCTTTTGATTGTCAAATTAATAGTTGAATCTTAACATGAATTGCAAATGATATCCCATGACATGGTCTTACAGAGTGAGTAAACTATAATTTCCAAAAATTCAATGTGAAATCGAAATAAGAGTATAACGAAACCCGATCAAACCAATAAATGTTCCATCAATAGCCTGATCATATTTGTTTTCAAAACGTGAATCCTCTTTTTCCAAAATGTACACCAAAGTCGAACTCAATGATATATTTTTAGGCTAAATATATATATATATATATGTACACCTATATGTATAGTATAGCTTAGCATTTAAGTTAAATAATATTTATAATAATAACAAAAAGAAAAAAAATAATAATAATAATTGCTACCAAACTTTCACATAAATCATCATTTGTAGTACATATCATTTTTTGTACGTTGTTTGTTTGTATTGTTGTACTAACATGTTTTCTACTTACATATTTCAATATATTTGTTTTCTTATTGGTTTTGTGTGTTTTCATTTCGTTGTTTGTATTCGATTCGATTCGTATGTCTTAGTATTATATTGTGTATGTAATGTGTATGCATCAGCTAAGAGCTTTACGCCAACTGATAACAATAATAATCGTAATCGTAAGCAATATCTGACTGCTGACTGCTGAATGCCGCAGATATGCAGATATGCCCGATATGCAGATATTTGGCATAAGTTTCTAGTGACTTTATTGTGTGATTTGTTGCTCGTCTAATTCGTATAGCGTTTTCGTAACTGTAACTTTCAACATATTACAACCACTATGTATATATGTATGTAATACTACGATTTCATTCCAATTTTTATCTTATTTTTATCTACTCATTTTGCCTATAATTATTCAAAAGCAGTTATATATTGCTTTCTTTTTTTATAATTTCCCCCCCCCCCCCCACTTTCTCTCAGTGTAGAGATTATCAAACATATATTGGTTGCATTAATTAATTAATATAATTTTTCAACACCGATTAGTGCCGTTTTTTGGTAGATTATATTTTTGATTTATTATTTACAAAAATTACTCTATTTTATATATATATAAATATGTATTTATTCCAAGTGTATTTATTTTCACTTCTGATTTAGATAAAGCGCTCGTTACATTCAAATCTATTTAGCCTAACTACTCAACTATATTCACATTAAACTTATTATAGAAAGCTGAGAGCCATCGTAAACAATAAATCCAACATTATTAATCAAATGCTAACCAACCAATTAATTATGGACACAAATGAAAAAATTAAACAAAAAATTAATAAAAAAAAATTACCTTTTTGCGCTCTATCTCTCTTGATATCTCTATTCTATCTGTCTATCTCTCTCACTTACTTTCCGTTTCTATGCATATTATATTTCAAATAGAAAACTATAACCGTACACCTTATGTGGAGAATCAAACAATCTGTTCGATTTCCTGAGCCCCGTTTTCCCTTAACCCCCCAGGACCAGTTCCATTCATTCTGTACATTTCGTTATTGCACCCGCACACAACCTAATAGCATTGCCTACTATGCTTACAGCTTCCGAGGAGAATGTGCTGTCCTATGAGGCCGTACAGCGTTTGTCTATCAGCTACACACGTCCCGTTATAATATTGGGACCACTTAAGGATCGTATCAACGACGATTTGATATCTGAATACCCGGACAAATTCGGTTCATGTGTTCCACGTATGTATCAATCATCAATTCATCATTTCATCAATTCATCAATTGAACTACTCTACACTGAAGATTACTTATATCTTATTATACTTTTAACACAGATACAACGCGGCCAAAACGCGAATATGAGGTAGATGGGAGGGATTATCATTTTGTGTCATCGCGCGAGCAAATGGAGCGTGATATTCAGAACCATCTGTTCATCGAAGCTGGCCAGTACAATGACAATTTGTATGGCACTTCTGTGGCCAGCGTGCGCGAGGTGGCCGAAAGGGGCAAACACTGCATACTGGATGTTTCGGGCAATGCAATTAAGCGTCTGCAGGTGGCGCAACTTTATCCGGTAGCGGTTTTCATAAAGCCCAAATCTGTAGATTCCGTGATGTAAGTAATGCCTAGTATTATATATCTCGATTCCATATATATGTGTTTATTACTCATTTTCAGGGAAATGAACCGTCGCATGACCGAGGAGCAGGCAAAGAAAACGTTTGAGCGCGCTATTAAGATGGAGCAAGAGTTTGGCGAATACTTTACGGGTATGTTGCTGCATTGAGAGCTTTGGGCCCGGACTTATAGATTAATAACCAATTCGATCGTTGTAGGTGTTGTACAAGGCGATACAATCGAAGAAATATATAGCAAAGTGAAATCAATGATTTGGTCGCAATCGGGACCAACCATTTGGGTACCATCGAAGGAATCTCTATGACCAACAGCCACAACAACATGGACACTGCCGCCTCGAGTACGTTGTCGACCTGTCTCGAGAACAACAACAACAACAATAGCAACAACAACATCAACAACAACAAATCAGCCGCAACAAAAAACGCCACACTGATGCACCACAATAAAAAGGACGACGTTGATCGATGATGATGACAACATCAACACCAGCAACAGCAACAGCAACCCGTAGCAGCCAACTCAATGTTGTCAATAATTAGGATGGTTATTGTCTTAGATATGCAAATAACATTCGAGGGCGCAGTACAATAAGAATCCAAACATACATCACGAACTATGATGCAGCATTGCTTTTGGCCAAGCTTGTTCATGACTCTTGGTACTTAGTTCTTGGTGTGGGGACAAACTGTTCCACCTGAAGCGGCAGCTGTTTAATTTTAGTTAGAACAAAATTGATATACAAAACAACAAAAAAACAAAAAATAACAACAAAAAAAAAAAAAAACAAAAAAAAAATCACAACAAAAAACAAAAACAAAGCGAATCATATTAATCACAAGATAAAATATGACAAATAAAACCGAAAGCAGAATGCAGATGGCAGATGGCAGAAAGCAGAAAGCAGAGAGAGATGAGTTGAAGAGAGGAGGAAACGTTCGTTATGCGCTAGTGTTGTTTGTTTATGTTGATGTTTATACGAGAGTTATAGCGAGTTAGTTATGTTGACGCTAATGATAATATGGTATATATGATATTATATACCTATACATACCTTTACAAATATGTATACTCTTTTTAGTGCGACTAGCGTCTAACATACCACGTTTAATGATAGCAATTGATGTTGAATCACTTGGCGAATACGACTATATAGGTATATATGGGTAATTAGACGTTGACGAGGACGACAACGATCAGTTGGTGCATTTGTTGTTAGATATATTGTATTTTTTTTCCCCCACGCGCCTTTGCCTAATGCAACACAATTCACACAATACGAATCGAGATGAATATGTACACAATAGTTTATGCTATATAAACACACACACGCACACACACACACACACATTGATATACATGTATGCATGTAGAGAGAAAGCGAAAGAGAAAGATATATATATGCATAGGGAGAGAGGGCGATATCACTTCTTTCAATGCAAAAAGTCATTTTACTATTTAACATACAGTATGTATGCTAGGCAGCACAGCATTAAACAAACAAAACACACATACATAAGCATATTACGATCAATACAGCATATATACACCTATATATACACACACACATAAATATCTATATATGTACAATTATAGATAACACACACACACACACACACCGATACGGTTTAATTTTACAAATCAATTTGTAACAACTCAAATACCTTCTGGTGTTTACATTTTTTTTTTATGTATCGACAGCAAATGATTAGCTAATGTTCAAAAAAACAAACCAACAAATTTATAAATTATAGACAACGCACATAACTGCAAAATATCTTTATTTATTCTATTTTTTTTTTGTATTCTACTTTTTTTTTCTAAGAAATTTAGTAAAATTCAAGTTATTCAAGTTTATTATTATGATTTTTTTTGTTTCGTGTGTGTCGCTCACTTTCCACAATATTTTGAAGATCAATATATATATATGTATAGAAAATGTATACGTTGTGCATTCATGTACATAGCTATATGTCTAATGGAAAGGGAAAGTATTTGCATATTATAATTTTTTTTTTTCGTCTGTCCCTTATTTTGTAATAAACATATATTTTGTAAAACCTTCGCTCCCTGCTTTATAAACATTGAACAGTATGTGTACGTGCAGACAATGCATACCAAATTCTTTTTCACATTGAACGCAAATTGCATTGTTGTATTAAATAAACAAACCTAAGCGAATTATATTAATTTTAAACTAAAGAAAGCAGTAAATGTAATAAAATAAACTACAAAAAAAAAAAAAAAAATCAAAAAAAAACAAAAAAAAAACAAACATACATCAATACCATTAAAACTTTTTAATCAATTTCCCCCTTGTAGACAAATCATTTAATCGGATGCTTGTAACGTTAGAACATAAAAAGCTCCAATATGATTTGTAAAACTATTGAAAAGAAAAAAATGTCTAATACAAAAAACATTTTGTGAAAATATGCCGGGTGAGCCACGACTGCGAAAATAGGAAAACACGAGGCCGAAATGATCTGGTAATTTGAAAAACCTCTAGATTGGGTTGCACATAGTATATAAGATTACCAATATGCCATAAACCTTTGTTAAATTAGCTCTCGATATGGTAAAACCCAGAGCGATTTGTCCTTTTCCATATTTGATGACCAACCAACTGGGACTGTGATTTGGCACAGCTCCTTGACAACTCTTTGTTCAATTCTTGTCCACTTACTTGACCGACCACTCATATGTGGGTCTTATGATACAGCTAATTGCATGTCCATGAGCAGAATACACTCCACACTCTTTCGTATCTATGCACATATTGTATGCATTTGTCGCAATCAATATAATCGTATTAATATTCTGCCTACCAAAGACACCCCGCCTTGCAATCTCTTAGTGAAGTACCTCGAGCACACGTAAGCAAAATCAAACGGAAAGCAATTTAAAGTACATAAAACCTGAAGATGAAACAGAATAATGAAATCAATGGATAATTTTACACATACATAGTTGCATATGTATGTATGTACTACATGTTTAAATAGTTAATAGACATATGTAACATAGTTTATATTATAAGTATATTTGAAACAAATGGAATGAACAATTTAATTACTTATATATACGAGTATATACTAAACAAAAAAAAGTTCACTTACTTGTGGGAATTTAATCCCAAGTGCGGCAAGCGTTATTTTCTAATAGACCCAAGTCAAGGTAACTGTTCCAAGGCCTTAAATGCAATTAATAAACGCATTTACGAGTATATTCAACTTACACACACACACACACACACACACATACTACACACATTGCTTATCTATAAAATTCGCAACTTGTAAAAAAAAAAAAAACGAAAAAAGAAAATCAAAAGAAACTCAAATGACAATTTTTTAATGTAGCCTTAGAAAGTGTTTGCAAAAATTTACCAAACAAACAGTTCATAATTAAAAAAAAAAAAGAAATAATATTCTAACTCATATACACACACACACACACACAAACAAACATACATACATACATACATACATACATACATATGTACATAATTACAATATGTATTAGAGCTAATACTGAGAGGCATTTAACGAGATCCATTGTTAAGAAACAGTTTTGTGCTGCATCATGAACAAAACAACAACAACAACAACAACAACAAATATCATGAATTTGTCAGCGTATACTACAAATTTTTGTGGAAGCATTTCATCAAAATGGTGCCTTTATCAGTTATTGTTGTCGGTATTGAATAAAAACCAAAATATACACGTTAAAATTACATCAATTTATAAATTTAAGTATTATAATAATAATAATAATCCATATTGCAGCACATGCTATTTATAATAGATGCAAAACTAATATGAAATTATTCAGTTGCGGGCTGTGATATCTGCTCGAATATCTGAAATATCAGCCTTAGAACTTTGGTTATCCTCAATATAAAGCTGTTGCTATTTTTGGTAGCACTTGCAGCTAGCTGCCTTTTCGGCTTTGCCCCGCCATAAAATCATAAATTTCATAAGCACCACATGCAAAAAGTAAATATACATACCTACATGGATATATGGATATGTATATAACTTTTATTCAGTATGCATAAATCCACAAATTTGTTGTTATTGTTAAAAAAAAAATAAAACTAAAAAAAGAACTAAATAAATAAAATTAAAAAAAAAGAAAGAAAACAAAAGAAAGAAAACAAAAGAAAACAGAGAAAAAACATTATTACCCAAGTACAACTTATTCGATTGCCTTTTAAAAGTAAAACGATATGTTCTCCTCTAGCGAATAAGTGCTTTAAGTATACTATATAAACAAACAATTGTATAAGTAAATGTGTGAGTGACAGAGAGTTACAGTGCATATTGAATATTGTTAAATTATATGAAGAACAGATCATAATTCCAGCAAGATTCGATTTCAATTGGTGTTTGGTTGGACAATCACAAAAAATCAGAGCTGTAACCCTTGGTACTGATTATAAGATCGTAATTTCTGGTATCGATTTGTTATTCTATATTCTATCAAATTCTTGATCTTAAATTAAATATCAACTTAGCGCTAGTCTAAGCTCCAGATATATTTACATTTCAATTGAACAATACTAAATATATATTTTATAAGTATCAAAGTTGTAGGTTACAGCTCCGATATAGATTTTCAAAGAGTAATACATAATGCCGTTACTGAGCGAATAGAGCATGTAGTGTTCATAAGAACCGAAATGAATTTATCAATTCGCGGTCGTGCCACATGAATACACCTTGACAACATGCATACATACATACATGAATACATACATACATATATACATACATACACATATACACATATAATACCTACATACATATGAGCATGTATTTGATAAAATTTAAATAACAACACATACACACACAGATAATTAGTTATAAAATCAATTTGTGAATCCTACATTGTGTATTATTTAATCGTTCGTCAAATGATGCGACATTCGAAATAAACAACAAATTCAATAAGTATGTAAATGTCCTTATATGTGAATACGATTGCATAACTATATATTGCTGAGTAAGTATATGTATAGGTATGTATGTATATAATACGCTTAGGGAGCTCTAACAAGCAAAGTTGACTTTTCAGTTCGAAATCTACAGATTAATTCAAATCGGATCACCATATCAAAATTTCTGCATAAATATAATTAATTATTTTTATTGTGAAGTGTGAAGATATATGGATTCCCCAAAGGTGCCTATTATTCGTGATAATTTCCTATCAAGTACTTAGTGAAATGAAAGCTGGAAAGAGGTGGAAAAGTGCCTCGTGGTTCAGACTTTGAAATGGATTATCAGGTATAATCTATTTCTAAATTTAATGACTTACGTTAATGTGGGAAAGTAATGCGTGCATTCAAATTAATATCATCGGATCAAATTAGCTTAATTAGTTAGTTAGCAATTGAATGTGTGTTGATTGATTTGGTATGTGGCAGGCACGCAAGGAACTACAACTACTCTACTTGGTCGTGCGCAGATATATATCGAACTGTACGAGCGTTATGAAGTAGGAGAAGGCTGTCACCGAAATCAGATAAATCAGGCGACGGTCCAGATGCAGCAGGCCGCATAGCATTGGCTGTCGATATTGCATCAGCAGCAGCGAGAAGTGTTCCACCTGAAATAGAGCTCAAGTAAGTCGCAAGCAATTTTTACCGATTTGTTATCACACTCGCAAAATGATCGCACAGAAACAGGCTAGTTTTAAGACTCTACTCATAAAATACACTCTGGAATTTACAAATGTTTTTCCTTATCTTACTTTCGAATTGGTAAATGTAATCTCTTTGCTATTGGGACCTTTCCTGGTAACTCTCTTTAAAGATCGATTAAGAAAATTACTGGCCACATCCACTTATATCCTCTTAATTCGTATAAGCCTACATCTCCCGAAGTTTTAGAGGTAGAGTTACCAAAATTGACAAAATTCACAGGCTCCAAGTACATCTGCTTAGTAAAATTGGTAAACGGGTCACATTTTTTGGTCACATCCACCCACTGCCTCTCCACCCTCAACCCCACATATAATCTTGCCACAGTTAATCAGATGTTTTTGTTATATGTTGTATGTGCCAATTTGAATACCTCTTGGCCGAGATTCGGCAGATCCAGCGTACTGTAGTTGCAGAATCGACGCATTGTGAGGACGAGTCGCTCCTGTTCCGTCTTTATATACTCAATGACCAGAGTGACAATGTACGTGTCCACATAAAAGAAGAGTGCGTATAGTCCACTGCACACAATTGGAAAGGGGACACCCGCCATGGAATGAGTCGACAGCAGATTGAAGATGGTAAACAAATTGGTTATGTTGCTGATCAGCGTTGTCAGCATCAGGCCAAGCAGCTGCACCTGATGCATCCGAAAGCTGTCCACATGTAGAGCTTGTATCTGAGTGAAACGCAGACGTAGCACACCAATCCGATCGCAGAGCCGGCAACACTTCATAAACAGCATGCCACGCCTCAGCGGATGCCGTTGCGAATAAGGTGCCAGGCGGCCCAGCTCGCCGAGAGTGGAACGCAGCTGGACGTGCAGCTGTCGAAGATACTTGAGCACACAGCTGCTCATGTAGTAGAAATAGTCGGCCATGTTCTCCGTGTAGTTCCACAGCACAAAGGAGTAAACGGCAAATTGCAAACGCAACTTGCCACCATCCGAGTCGCAATCGACGATGCCAGCAACGGCAAATATGCCACACACCTGGGTGATCATCATCATGTTTATCAGCACGAACTTGATGTACATGAACTTCTCGAAGCTCTTGATGGGCCACCTGCTGCCTTGGTAGCAGGCGGCAAAGGCCGCCTCCAAGCTGACTCGCTGCAATATGCACCGCTGATTGCTGGCCTTAAAGTGGAACATGTTTTCCATGTAGGTGACTATGACAGTGGCGTACTTAATCAGCGTATTGGCAAACGAAACGTACAGCACCAGCTGCATCCGGCGGTCATCCGAAGCCATTAGCCACCGATAATTATAGCCAAAATAGCATGGCAGCACCACAATCAGCATCAGACTAAACACATGGCTGTAGGCAATTAGCAGAGACTTCAGTGCAGGTCGCAACGGTTGTTGCGGCACGTAATCGATGACCACCTGGCCATAGAGGCTCGCATAGATGTGACCGTATCTGAAGAACTTGTACTGGTGCCGCTCCCAGAAACTCTGCTTACCGTGCGCCGATTTGTCGCACATGTTGCACACACTCAGCCTGCCTTAGCAGCACTGAGCAACGCACGTCGCACGCTGACGCCAATGCTTGTCCTGTGCCCCCTATTTTGTGGCATACCCGAGCGCTGCTGCATAGGCTATAATATCGTGATACGGTGATACGTCGTGGACGATAAACAGAGCAACGTACGAACACAACTACACTCAAAAAAAAAATCGACTGTATTATACGGACATCTAAGAACCCAAACGGAAAAATGGATATCAACAAATATCAAAAATAATATTAACTGCTAAATTTGAAAAAACAACATCTTAAAATGAAAATCGCTATCTCTAATCGACAAACTGAACAAATATGTATTCGATTTTAAGAAATCTATACTTAGAAAGTAGATTTGCGAAATATTCAAAATAGTACTGAAATTCAGAAAATTTACATAATGAAATTTAAGTCTCTCACTTTCTGAAAAACACTAAAACTATGATGATTTGCGAACTTTGAACAGATGAATCCTTGCGGATATATACAAATAAGTGGATCAGCCAATGAGCGATATACAGTGGCTCACAGCTTAATTGAACCAATGTCCCTATTCTTAGGGCAAATGGGCAAAGGTTTCTAAGCCGTCGGTATAATGTGTTCATATATAAAAGCATTACCGATTACAAAATGGGTTTGTGAATAATCGAACGAATCGTACATGCAACGTTGACTTCACTTCTTGACTTCAATACGGTAAAAATGCTCATCCTTAATGAAATTTAATCTTTAAAAAAATATGTCGAAATTAATCAGTCAAAATCAAAAACAAAAATCACCCATTGAACTTTAATGGAATAGTGTATTTTGCATTTGAAATATTAAGTTTCCTTCGATATTAAGGATTATAAGCTGGGTTAACATCTGCATAAATATTCTTCAAAGTTCGGTCATTAAAAAGACTTGGCCAGCGTTATTATGGAGCCCGACGTTTGCAGTATCTTCAAAGAAAAGACGAATCGATGATTAGAGAAAACAAAGTGATAAACCTTTGGGTATTCAATACGAACTGCGGCAAAGGTGACCAACGAGGGCGAGAAAAATGGCACATTCATTGTGAGGGCACACTGGGACCGCATAATGAAGAGCATTATGTAGAGCCGATGCCTGGGTTGGCATATGTGCCAGGGACAGGCGCTCATCACAGTGGCCAGATGGATACTCTGCAACAGAATAGGAGAGAATCGTTTACTCACTAACTAATCTGCATGAATCTGGCTAAAAACGTACGCTCTCAGCGACCAGAGTGCCACCGTAGCAGTAGATAAACAACTGGCTAAGGGCAGCCACCGTGTATCCAATGTAGAGCAGTGTGCCCAGTCCATTGTCGCTGACCGTCATCAGATTGAATATGCTGAAAGCGATCATCATGCTGGCGGACAAGAAGTGCGCCAATGTGATAATCCAATAGCGTTGGCGAAAGAACACAGTCAGCTCAATGATATCGTTATGCCGCTTGATAAGTCGCACCAGAGATCCAACAAATAGTGTACCTCGCAGGTCGTCCATCTGCTGGAGTCCTGTGCAAAGATATTAGATTGCTAGGGGTACTCTGGTGATGTTTTGCTGTGTTGCACGTTACCTTCGTTTGGCCGGAAAAGCGCACTTATGTCGGCCTGCAAGAAGTTGCACAGTGTGGCAATGTGCACACAGAACTCAAAGTAGAAGGCGTCACAGCCGCCGAACATAAAAATGGTCACGTAGCCCGTGTAGGCGATGAAAATGTAAGTAACCGGATAGAATGGTGCACGCAGTAGGAAAGCGGGCATGCTGAGTGGATACCAAATTAGAAAGAGTCTTTACCAAGTTACAAACTCAGCCTAAGTTTAATTATGAATATAGGTAGATAAACGACAGTTCCTGTGGCGGCTATTTGATATTTAGGTGACTTCGGGAGTACTTATACTCCCTGCAGCTTAAATACGGACATATCCCAAGATTTATTAAGAACAAACTTGTAATAACCTCTGCAAGATCGTCTTTGTGTCAAAGATAGTCTGGATTTATGTTAATGTTATTTTTGAGTGCCGCTTTAATGTAAAACTTACGTCATATTGAAGGGCATGTCCCAATTAATCTGCTCGGCTTGTCTCCAGTGCTGCAGCATGGCTGAAATTAGCGGGATCAGATTGTACATGGTGCATGTAAAGAATCCCGCGGAGACTGGCCAAAAGTTGAATCGTGATGCCATTAGAAAATTCTTTCGCTTTATCTTTTGCTTTTCGTCCGATTGGCTGGCACCGTCGAACAGCATCTGTCGTAGATTGGCCACCACGTTGAATAAATCGTTTCTATAGCGCAGCATGAGAAACATTTTCAGCAATGTGACGGCCGAGGTGCCTGCCGGACAGAACGTCTCCAGGGCAAGCGTAATCTCTCCATTCCTTGCAAACTGCAGGCCGGCATGCATCTCGGTCGCAACACCCACGCCCAGCACCACAAAATGGATCAGAGCGCGCTGCTGCAGCGCATCCAGCACGCCGGGCCAGTAGCCCATGAGATTCAGACATAGATGCGGCACCGCATAGAAGTACAGCTCCAGCGGCTGACCCCTGTACAAGAAGCGAAATCCAAATTTACCTGCCATTTCTTAAGCGTGTCTATTGCGCCAGGTCAGGTGGGCTGCCGCTTTTATAGGCTCGCATCAAGGCTATTGGACCCTCTTGGTTCGCTACTAATTGACTTGTTATTCAAGCAATTACAGACAATTTGCTCAAAAGTTTTGAAGTTCAAGCTGCCTATTCCCACAATTTGGCAAATAACTTTTTCATAGCGATAACCTGTGCCTCCGAAGGTTTAATTAACTCCTTATTCGGTGGAAAGCAGGACTCAGAAGCATCCCAAAGGCATACAATACTTATCTAAATATGAAATAAGTGTTCCATTGAGTATATAGTAACTTATAACTCTCTAATATGCTGTTAGTCAGAGTTCTTGATTTCACATAAGATCAATAATATATAAGATATACGTATATAATATGTCAATACTCAATAATATAATTGTTGTTATGTTTGATGATAATAAGCAATTTGAAAACTATCGATTCTTGTAGAGACTACCGGGGTTAGTTAAGCCATTCAATTGTCAATATCTTCTTAAGTTAAAGTCAGAGTTAAATAACTATGTAATGCTAAGATTATTAACATTTTTAACATCTTAGATTGAGCCATTGCCGATTATCTGATATTTGTTGATCGCTTATTGATTATTGCGTACAATCTCAAAAATGCAAGTGTTCGCTGGGCGAATAGATTGCTCGCAAATTTTTGCGTTCCCAGATGTGCCCATAATACTTGGATAGAGAAGATCTTTGCAATTTAAACGCACCATATCCTGGTTTAAAAGTACGCTTTTTGTGTATGTTTGCATTTGTGTGAGTATGCAAACAATATATTTCAGCCTAAAAGTACACATTGTTTTTTATTGACTTTAAAAAACAATTTGTCTTCGCCTTTATTAGTCAACCCAAAAGTATGTGGCATGATTATTGGTTTTAGTTTGTCATGGCCTGTTGACATACGATGGCAATCTATATTTTGATTAATTAATGCCAAGCGACGAATTGCGTATTACACACGCTGGTACAGTTTGCTAACTCCAAATTCGTTAAATATGGAATATGAAAACATTATATAAGTATGTCAATAGGGGCCATAATAGATTGCTTCGCCTTGCACTCGGAAACTCGCGTTCATATTTTTTGGATTTTCGTACAGATTTTCGTGGTTTGGCTTCATTTCCTTATAAGGTATACTATAATTCATTGCTATATAGTATATATAGTGAGCACTTGCGTATAAAAGTATGAATAGGTATAATTATGTGAATAAGTACATGAATATTCATATATACATAAGTCAAAATAATAAAATATAATTAACATATGTACATACAGTGGCTCACACTTCAACTAGACCATTGTCAAAGAAAAAAAGTAATTGTCTGCCATAAGCTAATTCTTTATTATTTTTCAAAAATTCCAAAGACCGATGGTAGGTACATATATTAACCACCAAAATGAATATATGACCCCAATACATTAGGGATTCCCCACCTGCTAGGTAGGATTATGTAAAAATGTTGCCTACTTTTAGGAGTTCGTTTCACACCACAAAAACGGATATTCACATCGCCAAATAGCTGAAATGGTCAATCTGAGCAACTCAACTGTGTATAACATCATTCGGCGCTTCGTCGACGCAATGTATATGTTATTTTATGTACATGCACATTTAATACAGAATATTCAGCTATCAGCAGCAGAAACTAGTGTTGGCTCCATTTTAGATTGCAAATTTGCACAATCTGTGTTTTCTTACAGCCGTCTCTGGCGGGTGAATGACCGGCAAATTGCCAGAAATGTTCGAGCGACTAACCTCTGGCAAGAGTATGCCAGACATGTCGGTCTAGCAGAGCAACTGGCAGAACAAATGCAAAATATTCGACCATATTGCCAGAGTGTGTAAACCCACCTTAACATGCACCGAAACCTGTGTACATTACAGTATACATTAATACAGACGTAGAGTGACATATTTCTTGCTCGAATCGAAGTGTTGGTTTATTTGTAACTTGATGTCGGTATTTGGTGTATTTGGCATGTCTGTCGCCTGTTATTGTTGTAGTTATCGATTAAAACTCATTTTATTTAAGAAACTAGATCATTATAGAATTTAAGGGAGAACTGTCCTTGATTAATTAACAAGGCTGTGAATTACATAGTGTTTTACTGCTTCAATTGCCTTGGACGAGAGACTTCTTTGCGAGTTGTATTGGATCGAGACACCTTTGATTTGGATATCATAATTGAATGTGTGTGTTATCTGATTGAAAGACGTCAGATTTGTACATACATCAGTTAATATTAATATTTATATTTTATTCGGATTTTTCATGGCAGGTCGAGAGATTGCTTTGAACCCTACCGGGGAGCCAGAATCAGAGCGTACCTGTTGGATATGCCGTGCCACCGAATCGGAGAACCGTCGTGCCACCTGGGTGCACCCGTGCCACTGCCGCGGCAGCACCAAGTGGGTGCATGAGAGCTGCCTCTGCCGCTGGATTGATTACAAGCAGAATGGCAATACGCGAACGAAAGTGACTTGCCCGCAGTGCCACTTTGAGTATCTCATCATTTTTCCGAAGATGAGCCGCATCGCCATGTTCTTGGAACTCTGCCTGGTGGTGATCCGTCGTTACAGTCAATTCAGTTTCACTTTCGGTGTCGCTTTCGCCGTTTTTCTCTTCGTCTACTTGGCGGCCTTCTTATATGGCTACATCACGCTCATACAGGTGCTAGGCCCGCAACTCAGCATCGAGCTCATTGCTAACATGGACATATATTTACAAGCTATCGCACTACCAGCAATACCGGTGGTCCTGATCACCAGTCAGCTCTTCCAGTGGGAGGACATCATTTTGCGACTCTGGCAAAATCGTATGAATAGAATGTTCTACACCCATGCCAACGTTGTGCCGGTGTATAATGATGAGGAAATTCCCGAACCTTTCATCGGCTTCATCGCCTTTTCCCACCAATTTTGTGCTGGCATTTTAATGCCCACCATTTCCAGCATTTTGGGCAGAGTGATATATGGGAACGTGGCGTCGATGCTGCATCGTACGCTCCTCGGCGGCCTCACGTTCATTGCCGTGAAGGGCATCCTCAAGATTTATTTGCGACAGAGTCAGTATCTGCAAAGGAGGGGTCGTCACATCATCGACTACACATAGGAGAATGTGCGCATCTATACGACTCCCGAACAGGGCAATCAGCTTCAAACAAATATGCGACAAGATGGCGGTACCGATATCTATGATGATGAGTCTGAACTCGATGAGCTGGAAGATGAAGTTTTGAATGCGACTGCAACTGCGACAATGCAGTTGTAGTATTTAAATTAAATTAATTATATTATATTTTATGGTAATTTATGTTTTTATTATATTGTATGAGTAAAATGACAATGAAGACTCGTCGTTGAGGTAAATGGTTTGAATTCTGCGACCACAGAAGCATTTCTTCTTAAGTATCTCAAAAGAACATATATTTTATCTATAAGTATCTAGGATGTCTAAGGAATTGCTAAAAACAATTTTTGAATAAATTACATGAAATTATATTATCGGTGATAACTTGGCCAAATTAATGGACTGTTCTGACATCCGTCGGGCTATAAAGAGAAGGAAGATACATCTTGAAGGACTAGTAATAATCATATAAACCAGTTAAACAAATTTTTCCGCAAATGAAATGCGGCCATATCTCAGCTGAATCTTTAGTAATCCATACAAGCCATAAGTCGTACTAATTATATTTATAAGCTAAGTAAGTTACATATAAATTGTGAACGCCAACTTAATCCTTATTGCCAATTGAGCAGTAGGAGTAATTTTCAAATTTTCAAAATTTTGATTGATCGAAATCCGGATACGAGTAATCAACATGATCTGGATTTTGTTTTCTTTCTTATTGCTTGACTTGCCTGAGTTGACAAATGTCAAGTGGTTTGGTTAACTTCAATCGCAGTAGTCGTCGACATATCCCAGCTGGGATAATATCATTTTCACAGAACAAATTTCACAATTCAGTCGGTTGAGAGAAAAAGAAATAAAATTACATTTCAGAATTTTTCCGTAAATAAGTAAAATTTCAAATTCGTTACGTTTTGCATTTCGAAAATTAATATCTAATTCGCTTTTGTCTGCTCCACATTATTAATACCCTTCCCCAATTCAGAAAGAAATTAACGCAAAAATGTCGGACAATTCGGCGGTATCGGGTGTACTCAACTTAGTCCTGTGCGGCGTTACAGGATATGGATTCTATGCTATGGGGCCTCAGCAGCATCCATATGCGTTCTCCGCATGCGTGATTGGCTTTTGTCATGGTTTATTTGGTCTGGTCGACTGTATCACTGGCAATGAAACGTCGAAGAGCGCCAAGCAGACGAGTAATGCCATTTTGGATATAGTACCCTTGCCACTGGTCAACGTAGAGCTCTTCTTTGGTGGCGAGGGCAATAATATTGCCTTGGGCCATGGGCTCTTCATAGTACCCATGGCCATCTGCCTGCTGGTGGGCCTTATCAAAGGCGAGGGTGACGGGGAAGGCGATGAAGTTGTCGAAACACTCAAGCTCTTGACCATTCTGGGCAACATAACATCACTATCATATCTGGCCGTCAACGAGAGCAGCTGGCTGATGGGCACCATGGCCTTCCTATCCTTTATGGCCAAGTATGGTTCTGAGTTTCTGGAAACTCAGATCGAGGGCTCCGCTGATCCCGTCAAGTATGTCAGCTGGTCCGTATTCTACTACCTAACCACCATGGTCGTTGGCGGCCAGAAGTAATTGACTTATCAATCCCTCCCAACCGATACCGTACAGTGACATAAGAGGAACTGTAATGAGGACCAATCGAAATAGTGAAATTTGGATTCTTAAGGATTCTAAAAGTTATCCGGAACAATACGATTATTTAAGGATTGCTATTCAAATAATGTGCTTAAAGATATTAATTGCAATTTTGTTTGCAAAAATTGAAAATTTAGATATAAAATAACTTGGTGAGAATATTTGCATTTATGGTGAAAAATTGGGCTGGTCTCGGAACTTGAGGCTCTGTAGATGGTACAATAGGTCTTGTATTTCTCAGCTCATAAGCCTTAAGATCGCTGCAGATCATTAGCTTACGCCCAACTCCAAAAATGTTTGTGTATAATCAAAGCTGTAACCTGGTCAGAAATATTTTATCTGTCAACTATTTCATCATTATTATTTTAGTGTAATGTGTAATTTTCAGTTTGTCATAGGTGCTGTTGATAAGACCATTGCAATGACTTGACAATGCGCGTTGTCGATTTATCCCATTGGGCCCGCCCGAGGCAGGGGCCCAACCTAAGACCATAACGCTAGCCAGTGTCAAGCAAAACAATGTATTTGCCTGCCATAAGCTAATTATTCATTATTTTTTAAAAATTCGAAAGATCGGTGGTAGATACACATATTAACCACCAATATGAACATATGACCCTAAAAAACTGAGGTTTCCCCACCTGCTAGGTAGGATTATGTAAAAAATTACCCTATTTTTAGGGCAAATGGGCAAAGGTTTCTAAGCCGTCGGTATAATGTGTTCATATATAAAAGCATTACCGATTTTAAAATAGGTTTGCGAATAATCGAACGAAAATTAATTTTTCGTATATGCAACGTTGACTTCGCATTTTCCATATGGTAAAAATGATCATCCTTAATGAAATTTAATATAGATCTTTAAAAAAATATGTCGAAATTAATCAGTCAAAATCAAAAAAAAATCACCCATTGAATTTTAATGGAACAGTGTATTTTGCATTTGAAATATTAAGTTTCCTTCGATATTAATGATTATAGGCAGATGCAGGCCGGCATGCATCTCGGTCGCAATACCCACGCCCAGCACCACAAAATGGATCAGAGCGCGCTGCTGCAGCGCATCCAGCACGCCGGGCCAGTAGCCTTATAACTCTCTAATATGCTGTAAGTCAGAGTTCTTGATTTCACATAAGATCAATAATATATAAGATATATAATATGTCAATACTCAATAATATAATTGTTATTATATTTGATGATTTGATTGGTATTTCCTAACGCCTTAGCTTAACTTAAGCAAATTGAAAACTATCGATTCTTGTAGAGACTACCGGGGTTAGTTAAGCCATTCAATTGTCAATATCTTCTTAAGTTAAAGTCAGAATTAAATAACTATGTAATGCTAAGATTATTAACATTTTTAACATCTTAGATTGAGCCATTGCCGATTATCTGATATTTGTTGATCGCTTATTGATTAACTCCAAATTCGTTAATATGGAATATGAAAACATTATATAAGTATGTCAATAGGGGCCAAAATAGATTGCTTCGCCTTGCACTCGGAAACTCGCGTTCATATTTTTTGGATTTTCGTACAGATTTTCGTGGTTTGGCTTCATTTCCTTATAAGGTATACTATAATTCATTGCTATATAGTATATATAGTGAGCACTTGCGTATAAAAGTATGAATGGGTATAATTATGTGAATAAGTACATGAATATTCATATATACATAAGTCAAAATAATAAAATATAATTAACATATGTACATACAGTGGCTCACACTTCAACTAGACCATTGTCAAAGAAAAAAAGTAATTGTCTGCCATAAGCTAATTCTTTATTATTTTTCAAAAATTCCAAAGACCGATGGTAGGTACATATATTAACCACCAAAATGAATATATGACCCCAATACATTAGGGATTCCCCACCTGCTAGGTAGGATTATGTAAAAATGTTGCCTACTTTTAGGAGTTCGTTTCATTTGGATCAGGTACATTACGGACACCTGGGTGCCATAAAACCCGGATTTTTTTACCTATAGTTGAGTATTTTCGGTATAAATAGACCAATCCTTCGTAGTCAGTTTAGTTTTATCCTGCATCTCGGGTGCAATAAGCCAACAAGGACTATGGGCAAGCAGACTACCATTGAACTACGGAAACTCATCCTGGAACACCACAAAAACGGATATTCACATCGCCAAATAGCTGAAATGGTCAATCTGAGCAACTCAACTGTGTATAACATCATTCGGCGCTTCGTCGACGCAATGTATATGTTATTTTATGTACATGCACATTTAATACAGAATATTCAGCTATCAGCAGCAGAAACTAGTGTTGGCTCCATTTTAGATTGCAAATTTGCACAATCTGTGTTTTCTTACAGCCGTCTCTGGCGGGTGAATGACCGGCAAATTGCCAGAAATGTTCGAGCGACTAACCTCTGGCAAGAGTATGCCAGACATGTCGGTCTAGCAGAGCAACTGGCAGAACAAATGCAAAATATTCGACCATATTGCCAGAGTGTGTAAACCCACCTTAACATGCACCGAAACCTGTGTACATTACAGTATACATTAATACAGACGTAGAGTGACATATTTCTTGCTCGAATCGAAGTGTTGGTTTATTTGTAACTTGATGTCGGTATTTGGTGTATTTGGCATGTCTGTCGCCTGTTATTGTTGTAGTTATCGATTAAAACTCATTTTATTTAAGAAACTAGATAATTATAGAATTTAAGGGAGAACTGTCCTTGATTAATTAACAAGGCTGTGAATTACATAGTGTTTTACTGCTTCAATTGCCTTGGACGAGAGACTTCTTTGCGAGTTGTATTGGATCGAGACACCTTTGATTTGGATATCACAATTGAATGTGAGTGTTATCTGATTGAAAGGCGTCAGATTTGTACATACATCAGTTAATATTAATATTTATATTTTATTCGGATTTTTCATGGCAGGTCGAGAGATTGCTTTGAACCCTACCGGGGAGCCCGAATCAGAGCGTACCTGTTGGATATGCCGTGACACCGAATCGGAGAACCGTCGTGCCACCTGGGTGCACCCGTGCCACTGCCGCGGCAGCACTAAGTGGGTGCATGAGAGCTGCCTCTGCCGCTGGATTGATTACAAGCAGAATGGCAATACGCGAACGAAAGTGACTTGCCCGGAGTGCCACTTTGAGTATCTCAGCATTTTTCCGAAGATGAGCCGCATCGCCATGTTCTTGCAACTCTGCCTGATAGTGATCTGTCGTTACAGTCGAGTCAGTGTCGGTTTCGGTGTCGCTTTCGCCGCTTTTCTCTTCATCTACTTGGCGGCCTTCTTATATGGCTACATCACGCTCATACAGGTGCTAGGCCCGCAACTCAGCATCGAGCTCATTGCTAACATGGACATATATTTACAAGCTATCGCAGTGCCAGGAATACCGGTGGTCCTGATCATCAGTCAGCTCTTCCGGTGGGAGGACATCATTTTGCGACTCTGGCAAAATCGTCATAGTCTTGCCCGCAGATTGCCCCTGATCAATAGAATGTTCTACACCCATGCCAACGTTGTGACGGTGTATAATGATGAGGAAATGCCCGAACAAAGTGCTTTCATCGCCTTTTCCCACATCTTTTGTGCTGGCATTTTAATGCCCACCATTTCCAGCATTTTGGGCAGTGTGATATATGGAAACGTGGCGTCGATGCTGCATCGTACGCTCCTTGGCGGCCTCACGTTCATTGCCGTGAAGGGCATCATCATGATTTATTTGCGACAGAGTCAGTATCTGCAAAGGAGGGGTCTTCACATCATCGACTACACATAGGAGAATGTGCGCATCTATACGACTCCCGAACAGGGCAATCAGCTTCAAACAAATATGCGACAAGATGGCGGTACCGATATCTATGATGATGAGTCTGAACTCGATGAGCTGGAAGATGAAGTTTTGAATGCGACTGCAACTGCGACAATGCAGTTGTAGTATTTAAATTAAATTAATTATATTATATTTTATGGTAATTTATGTTTTTATTATATTGTATGAGTAAAATGACAATGAAGACTCGTCGTTGAGGTAAATGGTTTGAATTCTGCGACCACAGAAGCATTTCTTCTTAAGTATCTCAAAAGAACATATATTTTATCTATAAGTATCTAGGATGTCTAAGGAATTGCTAAAAACAATTTTTGAATAAATTACATGAAATTATATTATCGGTGATAACTTGGCCAAATTAATGGACTGTTCTGACATCCGTCGGGCTATAAAGAGAAGGAAGATACATCTTGAAGGACTAGTAATAATCATATAAACCAGTTAAACAAATTTTTCCGCAAATGAAATGCGGCCATATCTCAGCTGAATCTTTAGTAATCCATACAAGCCATAAGTCGTACTAATTATATTTATAAGCTAAGTAAGTTACATATAAATTGTGAACGCCAACTTAATCCTTATTGCCAATTGAGCAGTAGGAGTAATTTTCAAATTTTCAAAATTTTGATTGATCGAAATCCGGATACGAGTAATCAACATGATCTGGATTTTGTTTTCTTTCTTATTGCTTGACTTGCCTGAGTTGACAAATGTCAAGTGGTTTGGTTAACTTCAATCGCAGTAGTCGTCGACATATCCCAGCTGGGATAATATCATTTTCACAGAACAAATTTCACAATTCAGTCGGTTGAGAGAAAAAGAAATAAAATTACATTTCAGAATTTTTCCGTAAATAAGTAAAATTTCAAATTCGTTACGTTTTGCATTTCGAAAATTAATATCTAATTCGCTTTTGTCTGCTCCACATTATTAATACCCTTCCCCAATTCAGAAAGAAATTAACGCAAAAATGTCGGACAATTCGGCGGTATCGGGTGTACTCAACTTAGTCCTGTGCGGCGTTACAGGATATGGATTCTATGCTATGGGGCCTCAGCAGCATCCATATGCGTTCTCCGCATGCGTGATTGGCTTTTGTCATGGTTTATTTGGTCTGGTCGACTGTATCACTGGCAATGAAACGTCGAAGAGCGCCAAGCAGACGAGTAATGCCATTTTGGAGATAGTACCCTTGCCACTGGTCAACGTAGAGCTCTTCTTTGGTGGCGAGGGCAATAATATTGCCTTGGGCCATGGGCTCTTCATAGTACCCATGGCCATCTGCCTGCTGGTGGGCCTTATCAAAGGCGAGGGTGACGGGGAAGGCGATGAAGTTGTCGAAACACTCAAGCTCTTGACCATTCTGGGCAACATAACATCACTATCATATCTGGCCGTCAACGAGAGCAGCTGGCTGATGGGCACCATGGCCTTCCTATCCTTTATGGCCAAGTATGGTTCTGAGTTTCTGGAAACTCAGATCGAGGGCTCCGCTGATCCCGTCAAGTATGTCAGCTGGTCCGTATTCTACTACCTAACCACCATGGTCGTTGGCGGCCAGAAGTAATTGACTTATCAATCCCTCCCAACCGATACCGTACAGTGACATAAGAGGAACTGTAATGAGGACCAATCGAAATAGTGAAATTTGGATTCTTAAGGATTCTAAAAGTTATCCGGAACAATACGATTATTTAAGGATTGCTATTCAAGTAATGTGCTTAAAGATATTAATTGCAATTTTGTTTGCAAAAATTGAAAATTTAGATATAAAATAACTTGGTGAGAATATTTGCATTAATGCTGAAAAATTGGGCTGGTCTCGGAACTTGAGGCTCTGTAGATGGTACAATAGGTCTTGTATTTCTCAGCTCATGAGCCTTAAGATCGCTGCAGATCATTAGCTTACGCCCAACTCCAAAAATGTTTGTGTATAATCAAAGCTGTAACCTGGTCAGAAATATTTTATCTGTCAACTATTTCATCATTATTATTTTAGTGTAATGTGTAATTTTCAGTTTGTCATAGGTGCTGTTGATAAGACCATTGCAATGACTTGACAATGCGCGTTGTCGATTTATCCCATTGGGCCCGCCCGAGGCAGGGGCCCAACCTAAGACCATAACGCTAGCCAGTGTCAAGCAAAACAATGTATTTGCCTGCCATAAGCTAATTATTCATTATTTTTTAAAAATTCGAAAGATCGGTGGTAGATACACATATTAACCACCAATATGAACATATGACCCTAAAAAACTGAGGTTTCCCCACCTGCTAGGTAGGATTATGTAAAAAATTACCCTTTTTTTAGGGCAAATGGGCAAAGGTTTCTAAGCCGTCGGTATAATGTGTTCATATATAAAAGCATTACCGATTTTGAAATGGGTTTGCGAATAATCGAACGAAAATTAATTTTTCGTATATGCAACGTTGACTTCACATTTTCCATATGCTAAAAATGATCATCCTTAATGAAATTTAATATAGGTCTTTAAAAAAATATGTCGAAATTAATCAGTCAAAATCAAAAACAAAAATCACCCATTGAACTTTAATGGAACAGTGTATTTTGCATTTGAAATATTAAGTTTCCTTTGATATTAATGATTATGGGCAGATGCAGGCCGGCATGCATCTCGGTCGCAACACCCACGCCCAGCACCATAAAATGGATCAGAGCGCGCTGCTGCAGCGCATCCAGCACGCCGGGCCAGTAGCCTTATAACTCTCTAATATGCTGTAAGTCAGAGTTATTGATTTCACCTAAGATCAATAATATATAAAATATATATAATATGTCAATACTCAATAATATAATTGTTATTATATTTGATGATTTGATTGGTATTTCCTTACGCCTTAGCTTAACTTAAGCAAATTGAAAACTATCGATTCTTGTAGAGACTACCGGGGTTAGTTAAGCCATTCAATTGTCAATATCTTCTTAAGTTAAAGTCAGAATTAAATAACTATGTAATGCTAAGATTATTAACATTTTTAACATCTTAGATTGAGCCATTGCCGATTATCTGATATTTGTTGATCGCTTATTGATTATTGCGTACAATCTCAAAAATGCAAGTGTTCGCTGGGCGAATAGATTGCTCACAAATTTTTGCATTCCCAGATGTGCCCATAATACTTGGATAGAGAAGATCTTTGCGATTTAAACGCACCATATCCTGGTTTAAAAGTACGCTTTTTGTGTATGTTTGCATTTGTGTGAGTATGCAAACAATATATTTCACCCTAAAAGTACACATTGTTTTTTATTGACTTTAAAAAACAATTTGTCTTCGCCTTTATTAGTCAACCCAAAAGTATGTGGCATGATTATTGGTTTTAGTTTGTCATGGCCTGTTGACATACGATGGCAATCTATATTTTGATTAATTAATGCCAAGCGACGAATTGCGTATTACACACGCTGGTACAGTTTGCTAACTCCAAATTCGTTAAATATGGAATATGAAAACATTATATAAGTATGTCAATAGGGGCCATAATAGATTGCTTCGCCTTGCACTCGGAAACTCGCGTTCATATTTTTTGGATTTTCGTACAGATTTTCGTGGTTTGGCTTCATTTCCTTATAAGGTATACTATAATTCATTGCTATATAGTATATATAGTGAGCACTTGCGTATAAAAGTATGAATAGGTATAATTATGTGAATAAGTACATGAATATTCATATATACATAAGTCAAAATAATAAAATATAATTAACATATGTACATACAGTGGCTCACACTTCAACTAGACCATTGTCAAAGAAAAAAAGTAATTGTCTGCCATAAGCTAATTATTTATTATTTTTCAAAAATTCCAAAGACCGATGGTAGGTACATATATTAACCACCAAAATGAATATATGACCCCAATACATTAGGGATTCCCCACCTGCTAGGTAGGATTATGTAAAAATGTTGCCTACTTTTAGGAGTTCGTTTCATTTGGATCAGGTACATTACGGACACCTGGGTGCCATAAAACCCGGATTTTTTACCTATAGTTGAGTATTTTCGGTATAAATAGACCAATCCTTCGTAGTCAGTTTAGTTTAATCCTGCATATCGGGTGCAATAAGCCAACAAGGACTATGGGCAAGCAGACTACCATTGAACTACGGAAACTCATCCTGGAACACCACAAAAACGGATATTCACATCGCCAAATAGCTGAAATGGTCAATCTGAGCAACTCAACTGTGTATAACATCATTCGGCGCTTCGTCGACGCAATGTATATGTTATTTTATGTACATGCACATTTAATACAGAATATTCAGCTATCAGCAGCAGAAACTAGTGTTGGCTCCATTTTAGATTGCAAATTTGCACAATCTGTGTTTTCTTACAGCCGTCTCTGGCGGGTGAATGACCGGCAAATTGCCAGAAATGTTCGAGCGACTAACCTCTGGCAAGAGTATGCCAGACATGTCGGTCTAGCAGAGCAACTGGCAGAACAAATGCAAAATATTCGACCATATTGCCAGAGTGTGTAAACCCACCTTAACATGCACCGAAACCTGTGTACATTACAGTATACATTAATACAGACGTAGAGTGACATATTTCTTGCTCGAATCGAAGTGTTGGTTTATTTGTAACTTGATGTCGGTATTTGGTGTATTTGGCATGTCTGTCGCCTGTTATTGTTGTAGTTATCGATTAAAACTCATTTTATTTAAGAAACTAGATCATTATAGAATTTAAGGGATTAATTAACAAGGCTGTGAATAGTGTTTTACTGCTTCAATTGCCTTGGACGAGAGACTTCTTTGCGAGTTGTATTGGATCGAGACACCTTTGATTTGGATATCACAATTGAATGTGTGTGTTATCTGATTGAAAGACGTCAGATTTGTACATACATCAGTTAATATTAATATTTATATTTTATTCGGATTTTTCATGGCAGGTCGAGAGATTGCTTTAAACCCTACCGGGGAGCCAGAATCAGAGCGTACCTGTTGGATATGCCGTGACACCGAATCGGAGAACCGTCGTGCCACCTGGGTGCACCCGTGCCACTGCCGCGGCAGCTCCAAGTGGGTGCATGAGAGCTGCCTCTGTCGCTGGATTGATGTGAAGCAGAATGGCAATACGCGAACGAAAGTGACTTGCCCGGAGTGCCACTTTGAGTATCTCATCATTTTTCCGAAGATGAGCCGCATCGCCATGTTCTTGCAACTCTGCCTGATAGTGATCTGTCGTTACAGTCGAGTCAGTGTCGGTTTCGGTGTCGCTTTCGCCGCTTTTCTCTTCATCTACTTGGCGGCCTTCTTATATGGCTACATCACGCTCATACAGGTGCTAGGCCCGCAACTCAGCATCGAGCTCATTGCTAACATGGACATATATTTACAAGCTATCGCAGTGCCAGGAATACCGGTGGTCCTGATCATCAGTCAGCTCTTCCGGTGGGAGGACATCATTTTGCGACTCTGGCAAAATCGTCATAGTCTTGCCCGCAGATTGCCCCTGATCAATAGAATGTTCTACACCCATGCCAACGTTGTGACGGTGTATAATGATGAGGAAATGCCCGAACAAAGTGCTTTCATCGCCTTTTCCCACATCTTTTGTGCTGGCATTTTAATGCCCACCATTTCCAGCATTTTGGGCAGTGTGATATATGGAAACGTGGCGTCGATGCTGCATCGTACGCTCCTTGGCGGCCTCACGTTCATTGCCGTGAAGGGCATCATCATGATTTATTTGCGACAGAGTCAGTATCTGCAAAGGAGGGGTCTTCACATCATCGACTACACATAGGAGAATGTGCGCATCTATACGACTCCCGAACAGGGCAATCAGCTTCAAACAAATATGCGACAAGATGGCGGTACCGATATCTATGATGATGAGTCTGAACTCGATGAGCTGGAAGATGAAGTTTTGAATGCGACTGCAACTGCGACAATGCAGTTGTAGTATTTAAATTAAATTAATTATATTATATTTTATGGTAATTTATGTTTTTATTACATTGTATGAGTAAAATGACAATGAAGACTCGTCGTTGAGGTAAATGGTTTGAATTCTGCGACCACAGAAGCATTTTTTCTTAAGTATCTCAAATGGACATATATTTTATCTATAAGTATCTAGGATGTCTAAGGAATTGCTAAAAACAATTTTTGAATAAATTACATGAAATTATATTATCGGTGATAACTTGGCCAAATTAATGGACTGTTCTGACATCCGTCGGGCTATAAAGAGAAGGAAGATACATCTTGAAGGACTAGTAATAATCATATAAACCAGTTAAACAAATTTTTCCGCAAATGAAATGCGGCCATATCTCAGCTGAATCTTTAGTAATCCATACAAGCCATAAGTCGTACTAATTATATTTATAAGCTAAGTAAGTTACATATAAATTGTGAACGCCAACTTAATCCTTATTGCCAATTGAGCAGTAGGAGTAATTTTCAAATTTTCAAAATTTTGATTGATCGAAATCCGGATACGAGTAATCAACATGATCTGGATTTTGTTTTCTTTCTTATTGATTGACTTGCCTGAGTTGACAAATGTCAAGTGGTTTGGTTAACTTCAATCGCAGTAGTCGTCGACATATCCCAGCTGGGATAATATCATTTTCACAGAACAAATTTCACAATTCAGTCGGTTGAGAGAAAAAGAAATAAAATTACATTTCAGAATTTTTCCGTAAATAAGTAAAATTTCAAATTCGTTACGTTTTGCATTTCGAAAATTAATATCTAATTCGCTTTTGGCTGCTCCACATTATTAATACCCTTCCCCAATTCAGAAAGAAATTAACGCAAAAATGTCTGACAATTCGGCGGTATCGGGTGTACTCAACTTAGTTCTGTGCGGCGTTACAGGATATGGATTCTATGCTATGGGGCCTCAGCAGCATCCATATGCGTTCTCCGCATGCGTGATTGGCTTTTGTCATGGTTTATTTGGTCTGGTCGACTGTATCACTGGCAATGAAACGTCGAAGAGCGCCAAGCAGACGAGTAATGCCATTTTGGAGATAGTACCCTTGCCACTGGTCAACGTAGAGCTCTTCTTTGGTGGCGAGGGCAATAATATTGCCTTGGGCCATGGGCTCTTCATAGTACCCATGGCCATCTGCCTGCTGGTGGGCCTTATCAAAGGCGAGGGTGACGGGGAAGGCGATGAAGTTGTCGAAACACTCAAGCTCTTGACCATTCTGGGCAACATAACATCACTATCATATCTGGCCGTCAACGAGAGCAGCTGGCTGATGGGCACCATGGCCTTCCTATCCTTTATGGCCAAGTATGGTTCGGAGTTTCTGGAAACTCAGATCGAGGGCTCCGCTGATCCCGTCAAGTATGTCAGCTGGTCCGTATTCTACTACCTAACCACCATGGTCGTTGGCGGCCAGAAGTAATTGTCTTATCAATCCCTCCCAACCGATACCGTACAGTGACATAAGAGGAACTGTAATGAGGACCAATCGAAATAGTGAAATTTGGATTCTTAAGGATTCTAAAAGTTATCCGGAACAATACGATTATTTAAGGAGTGCTATTCAAATAATGTGCTTAAAGATATTAATTGCAATTTTGTTTGCGAAAATTGAAAATTTAGTTTTAAAATAACTTGGTGAGAATATTTGCATTTATGGTGAAAAATTGGGCTGGTCTCGGAACTTGAGGCTCTGTAGATGGTACAATAGGTCTTGTATTTCTCAGCTCATAAGCCTTAAGATCGCTGTAGATCATTAGCTTACGCCCAACTCCAAAAATGTTTGTGTATAATCAAAGCTGTAACCTGGTCAGCAATATTTTATCTGTCAACTATTTCATCATTATTATTTTAGTGTAATGTGTAATTTTCAGTTTGTCATAGGTGCTGTTGATAAGACCATTGCAATGACTTGACAATGCGCGTTGTCGATTTATCCCATTGGCCCCGCCCGAGGCAGGGGCCCAACCTAAGACCATAACGCTAGCCGCAATGACAATAAAAACTAATAAATTTTAAGAGCTAATGTCAACACGCGTCGTCTGGCACGCACACCCGTCTCGACAACAAATGGCAACAGCCCGCAGACCTAGACCCTTGTCCAGACTGAGACACAAACTCAGACTCAAGCCGAGAGCAAGACCAAGACCAAGACCAAGAGCAAGACCAAGACTCAGGCCCCATAGTTGCACAGAGCGGTGCTCAATGACCATGACGCCCAAAGTTGGCGTTGTAAAGTCATTTAGCTGCGTTTTCAGCTTGTTTATTGTTGATTTTATGACTTATGCTGCGGTGAGTGGAAGCTGAACACAAAGTCTAACTCTGCGAAGGTGGTGCTGGCGGCGTGTGTGAGGGTGTGCAGTTCGACCCGAAGCCGGAGTTGGAGTTGGAGCTGGAGTCGGAGATCGGAGTTGGCTTATGGTGGGGTGGGCTAGAATTGTGGACGAGTTTTTGTTTTGTTTGGTCTTGTTTTGTTGTGCGATCATAATCACTTTTGATTGGCAGCTGACGAAACTGGTTGTTACAAAACTGTCTGTTATCATATGTAATTGGCTGTCATTGTCTTGGCCCGAGCTACTGGAGCTACCAGCTACCAGCGCCAGGTTCAGTTCCAGTTCCACATTGTAAGCCCAAAAGCCTCGCATGGGGCTAACAGGCTTAGAGACAGACCATGTCTGTTGCGATGAAGTCATCTGCAGTCCATTGAATGCCGTCCTGACATTGATTTAACTGGCCCACGATAACGACCAGACATGGCCATATTACACAGAGAGACAGTGTGAGCAGTAGCGAGCACATTGTTCTATGTTCTTGTTGTATCATTCTACATACACTTGCACACTCGTCGTAGTCGTACTCCAAGTAAATCCGGGTTACTGCACAGCGAGTGGTACTCAATGGAGTCCACACACACACACACACACACTTCACAACACACTCTTGGGGTCGTTTATTGAACCCTTTGAACGCATTGATCTAGCTGCTGTGGGAAATTAGATTTATTACATTCGGCGAAAACGATGATTATAGAAATTTGAATATACTTGAAAAATGAGAGCCAGCATTCAGCCACATTCAACACATCCACATCACAAAAACACCCACCGTACCATTCACACTCATTCACACACATTCACTCACATTCACAGTGGGTTCGCGCAAATTGTTGCCCTCTCAGTCCCAAAAAAAAAAATACTAAACAAAAATACAAGAACTATAAACCTAAAAAATCGAAATACTTGGCTAATGTTCCTAGTAAGTAACTGAGAATTCGAATACTGTGCTATCAAATTATTAATAGTTTTGAAAATCGGTTGACTTTTGACTTTTGCTTATAATCAATTTTTTGCATTTATGATTTACAAACAAATCGTAATGAAAACATTTTTCAAAATTTCAATTTAGTAATGACTGTAGAAATGGAATTCCAACTAATCCTTAATTCCGTATAGCTCCTCTGATTCATTTGCATTCGGTTCGATTCACATACGTAATCGTTCAAACTGTTACAGATCTGCTTTTGCTTTAAATTTGTTCACCAAAACACTTACTCGAAATTTTGAAAATATCTATTTTTTTTTTGGTATAAAGCTCTCTTTAAATGCCACATTTTTTTTATAAACTTTTGATATTAAAATTATATTTGATATTTAAATTAAAGATAAGTAAATAAGTAGAAATATGGTCGTTGTCTAAATTTCAGTGCAATTTTCTCTCTGTTTTCTCTGAGTGTAGTATATGAAAATATATTTGTTTTATCACAGTTGGCGTTATCAGAAGTTCTGATGCTGCTGCTGTCAACGCCCTAATCAACATTTAATCTGCGTGTGCAGGTGAGTGCCATAGTGTATGTGTGTGTGTGTTTGTGTGTGTGTTTGTGTGTGTGTTACAGTTATGAAGCAGCCCAGTAACTGCAATCATATTTGTAGTTTTATTTATTAGATCGCTTCTTTCCATCAGCCCCATAATGGAGAAGGGGCTGAGCCTTGGTATGGGTATGGGTATGGCTATGGTTATGGTTATGGTTATAGGTACATTTACTGGGTGTATTGGTATGGCTCTTATCAGCAGTGCTCCAGTTTTGGGTGCCTCTTGGCCTGCTCCTATCTAATTTTTTTACAATTGAGTCGCTTTTTGGCGCGTGCAAGTTAGAATTGAAATTTCTTTTAAATTTCCATTTGGTGATTAAAAAAAGCAAACAAACAAACAAACAAAATGAGAACAGTTGAAATAATTTCTTACCTGCCAATGTGTATCGAAACAAAATTAATTACACCGCCCAACTATTGACATTCACTTTAATCAAATTGAAAATGCCGCCTACCTCCCACCTGAGTGGAGCATGGACGGGTTGGGAGGGGTGGGGAGAATGGGCAGTTGTTGCTATTGGTGTTAATAATCAATTGGGCAATTCAATATTTTATTTGTGCCATCGCATTTGGCCGCAATTCCAATTCCAATTCCAATCGATATGCGCTCTTTATTATTGTTCTTTGGCATCGCGTACATTTTGTTAGTGTATTGTTCTTTGGCCAGTCGCTCATGTTTATTTCATAGGGCAAACAGTCAGCCCATTGGCCACAAGCTTAACATTCATCAGGTATTCCGGTTTGGTTCGCTAAAACCCTCGCCTGGACGACAGACGCCAGAAGAATGCCGGCCGAAGACGAAGACGAAGCCCAAGACGAAGGCAATGGCGATGGCCATGGCGATGGCGATGGCGATGGCGATGACGATGACGATGACCCATAACGAGCTGTTGGTTAAGTTGTTGGTGGGATCGTAAGCTTCTCGCCCCATAGCACACAGATTGAAAACTTAAGAATGCGAATGCTGTAAACATTTTGGTATTAGAATGTAAAGTGAAAGGAGTTCTACAGGTTAATGCCATGCCAAAACGTGAAACAAAACAGAAAACCGAAAACAGAAGACAAAAATAAAAAATAACAAACATAAAACAAAAAAATAATAATAATAAAAATAAAAAAAAAACAGTCTGCCTGGGATTCCAGAGCCAGTGCCAATGCCAATGCCGGTTTGAGAAGGTGGTGAGTAGTATAGCGTATGGAGGTGTAGAAGTGCTGGAAGTGCTGTGGGCAGCCAGACTGCAGAGCTGAGTTCCCTCTATGTATCTCTGGTTTCCATTTTAGCTCTTCTTTTCTCTTTGTTTTCTTCTCACTCAACTTCATCCGCTTTGACTTTGGCTTTGGCTTTGGCTTTGACTTTGGCTTTGGCGATCATTTAATGAATGAGGAATGACTCCATGAAAATTATGAGGCAGACTGTCCATGTACTATGTAACTGTCCCACTCAGTTGGTTGGAGAGTTATCCACACACACACACACACACACATTCCGAGAGCGTGCAGCAGACGCTTGCAGCCAGTTCGTGACACATTTGACTTGTCAAGGAAAATGATCGCAACTCCGCTCAAACCAATTAAGAAACCATTTCACATAAGTCAATTCTGCTTCTAATTTTACGATATTATTTCAGATAAAGTTTTTGGTTCTCAGGGCATAATAATTTGGAAAATGTTGCATTTCGAAAATGTGAACATCAATTTGAATAAGTCGGGCGGAACTGACTGCGGAATTCTCTGATTTCAGTGTAATACCAGCTGATTACGGGTGGCAAAGAGAATTCTTGGATTTGCCACCCTGGTTTCCGTGCATGCTTAGACATAGTCTAGAAAAACAAAAGCCGATTCAGCTTGAAACTTAAAAACACCAAAACACATTTACTATTATTTTGAATTCAAAATTAACATATTTTTATCTATTCAAAAAAAGGTTTTCTATATGAATGTATTCAGTATTAGAAAAAAAATAGCGTATAAAATGTAATTAGTGAAAGTAATTTTAGTTATAAGTTAATTTTCGAAATAAAAATCTGTCTGTAGAAAACTTAAAATTAAAAAATTAAAATTTTGGCATATTTTAATTACTTATGGGCATATTTTCAGCGCTTATCTTAACTAACTTTTTATTTGTGCATAGAAACACACGCACTGATGATATGGTAATATGATATATCTGCAAATGACTGATATAAAAAGAAAACATACCCCCTACAGGGTATCATACTCATATATTATCTTTAAGAACTTATGTTGGTTGTTAGTTGGTTGTTGAGTATAAGCCAATTTGCAATTATGCGCCTATCTGCCTAAGTTTGGACCCGATCTACTACTATATACGGGATTTGGATGGCTTGAGATGGGAAGAGATTCTTCTTATTTGCTTGCAGCATGTCAATGTCAGAGAGAGAGTGGGTCTGGATGGGGTATGAGTGGAGATCATTGAGTCAGTTGACAGATTGAATTGCCGAATTGCCTATTGTTAGGCAAATGAAAATAAATGAAATGCCTCGACTGGGACAGTGAGTGTGTGTGTGTGTGTGTGCGTGTGCGTGTGTGTGTGTATGTGACGGCGTCAGCTTGCGGAAGCAGATTATTAACACCAAAATAGTTTTATGTAGGATTAGTGACAAATATTTTTGTTGGGCTGCGTGTAACAAGCAGACAGACCGACTGACAGACAGACAGACAGACAGTCGGACAGAGAGACAGGCGAGTGGGCGTCCGCCGAGACGGAGACAACAGAGGCGTCGTGTCGCCTCAATGGCCTGGCAACTAAAAGACGCAGCACCAGCAACGCACACGGCAACAACACACGCGGCAACAACACACGCGGCAACAACACACACACGGCAACAACAACAATTAAAATAAGGCATCTCAGCATATTCATCTTCCGCATGTCTGCGCTATTTTTAAGCAACTAATCGCCCAGAACGTTTGGCAGAGAGCGCCAGAAAGCGTCGCCAAGCGTCGCCAAACGTCGACTTTGACTGCGACGTCGACGTCGACGGGGTTGGTAGTGGAGGGGTGTGGTGGGGGGTCAATGCATATACCTGAAAGGCGATCCTCGTTGCAAGCACAAAAATTGGTTTGGCCAGCTCTGCTTTTGCTGTTGCCATAGGACGCACATAAATTAATCGAGTTTTATGAGACAGTTTTCAAATTTTCTTTTTTTTGTTTTGTTCCCCAAAAGCTATTTGGTCCGGCGTCTGCCGGAAAATTCCAAAAAGTGAAACGCGTTGTGTGTGCCCAGGTTATTTTTAAGCTAGAATGGAATCAAATGGAATTTCTATTTGTCAGCGCCTCAACATACACAACAAACTGTATATATATTGTATATATATATATATATAGACATATTTAGCCACGGGTATATTTCCCTGGATCTTATTTTATTTTTAAACAACAAATATTTATTCGAAAACGGGGCAACATTTTCCACACAACGAGAAACAAGGCAAAAAAACATTTGTTTTTTTTTTGCTTTTAGATCTTCAACATTAATTAGCCGACTTTGGCGATATGGCAAGAAACTGTTAGACGAATTTGAAAATGCTATGCTTGAAAATGTGCAGTTACTTTTAGAATGATCGAATAGACGAAACTCTTCCTAACATTTGAGGGTTTCATTGTGAGACTGCGTGGGAGTGGCAAAATTACTCCTTGATCAATTTTTGGGTTTAGAATGGAACATCGGAAATGCAGAATGTTAACTTTGAAGCAAGATCTGCAAGCTATAAATTAAGAGCAAGAAGGCAACAAGCTCAATTCAAGATTTCTCATCCTGAATGGACTCAATTAACATCAATTAATTATTTCTCAAATTTGTTTTGCTTTTACCTGCCAACAGAACACAGCAAAAAGTAAAAAGTATTCGAAATATTTTTCAAAATAATAGAACATATTTCTAAAAAGAATGGAGATTAAATACATTTTATTTTTTAAGAATCGAAAAACTGGCAAATTATTTAGGCGATTTACAAAAATGTAACTCGATTTTTTTCTGAGTGTATTGACTTTTTTTTTTATTATTTAATAAGTGGTTAGCGATGTGAATTTTCACTGGATAACTTCAGGCAGACGGCGACGGCGACAGCAATCGCGACGTGACTTCCGTTGGCCATGCGAAAAACTTTTCTAACTGTGTGTATGTATGTATGTGTGTGTGTGTGTGTGTGTGTGTGTCTGTCAACAGGATATGTCTACTGCGTCGACGGTTTGTTGATGGCATAATTAATGCCTTGCTGCGACAACAGTTGTTGGCATATACATGTGTGTGTGTATGTGTGTGTGTAAGTGTGTGTAAGTGTATGTGTGTGTGTATGTATGTGTGTGTGTGTATAGATGTGTGTATGTATGTGTGTGTATATGTATGTATATGTGTGTGTTTGTGGTCCGCCACTTTCGGCTTTCCGTATTTGAAGTTTTTCCCAATATGAGGAAAAGCTTTTCTAGTTTTCCGTTGTGTCACGCTGCTGCTGCTGCTGCTGCTGCAGCGCTTTCTTTACACAGCCAGACGCCTGCCAGAAAAAAAACTGGTGCAAATTGAAAACCAAAATGCAATTTTGATTGACAGGCGACAAAGCAACGCTTGCAGCAGCAGCAGCAGCAGCAGCAACAACAGAAACAACAACAATAATGCACGCCACGCCTATTTTCATTTGAAGCTAAAACTGTTAAAGGCCAAAGAGTTTTTCTTGTAAATTGAAAATTCGAGTGCCACAGCAGCTATATTAAACTGGGCACTTGAGCAGCCAGAATTGTGGAAGTTGTGGCATCTTCTGGTGGATACAGAATCAAATCTGATTTGAATGATTTTCCTCATTTGAAGAGATCAAATTTCATCATTAATAACAAACAGTTAATAAAAAATAAATAATATTAAATAAATACAAAGTGAATGAAAATAAAAATCGGCGTATACTTAATATGCAATTCATTTTTTATGTGAATAACGAAAATGCATACATAAAAAGTGAATATCTTTTGATTTGTAATCAATCAGAGCCCCCTGATAGGCCCTGAACCGTATTGTGGCAGAGAAAGGCACACAATACGGCTCCAAATCAGGGATGAAGAAAGGCAGAGGCGAGAACGGAGCTGGGCAGAAGCACCACGACTCCGACAAGCCAAGAGGCTTTCAGGTGGCTATAATCAAAAACGATTTAAGCAAATAATATCCTTGGGAAAGAACAGTCTCAGGATACTCACGGGACTCTGTGGACTGAGAAGTCACCTAACCAAATTAGGTATTTATAGTAGCGATGCATGCAGGTTTTGTGGACATGAGGAGGAATCCTCAACGCACATCCTAGCAGAATGCGTTGCCTTATCATGAGGTCCAAGGACATGGAAACCCTCAACCCAACGAAGATCCTGGCATTCGTGCAGGAGCTGGGACTGATGGAAGAGCTGTAGGCCCAGAAAGGGCGCACAATAGACCTTATAGGTCGCAGTGCTGGCTTTTCCCCCAATTATAATAATAATAATAAATTTTTGAAAAGTTTCACATTTATTCGCCAAATGATGCAGGATCTGCAATATGTGGCAACAAGGAAATGCGAAAAATGCATTAGCTTTTTTAATGACACCATTTAAAGTCGTTTATGTAAATTTGTGCTAAAAAAAGAAAAGAAGAAGAAAGAAAAAAACGCATTTTGGATGCCGCATTGGAAGCCAAGTTCGTCAGCATTGTGCAGTTGTCTTGTCGAAAGTAAAAACTGTGGGGGCCCCACATAGAAAAATCAGAGGCAAGATCTTTTGCATTCCCGCCAGAGTGGCGTGGAAACCCGTTTCTAGCTGCTCTTTTTGTTGTTGTTGCTGTTGTTGTTGTTGTTGCTGTTGCTGTTGTTGTTGCTGTTGCTGTTGTTGTTGCTGTTGTTCTTCAATTGAATTCAATCCGCAACTTATGCGATCCAATCCGCTGCCAGCCGCCCAAACTAAAAGATTGCCACGGCAGACAGAGCGACGCAACCAACGACTTGGCCCAGAGGCCGTTAGCAGTTTACCGGCTTGGCAACAATGCGGATACGTGCCACATACATATATGCATAAGATATATGTATGTGCAAATGCTTATATATATTTATATTATTTTTTATGTGTGTTGGCCTAGTCGAGGATCGTAGACAAAAGACGTCAGGCATTGTTTTTGTTGCCGCATGCCGATTGCCGTTTGTTGCCTGTATCAGATAAGTTAATTGGCCATTTTGGCCCAAAGGGAACAAAAAAAAGAGGAAAAAAATATACAGCGCAGCAGTTGCCGACTAGCAAAACTCGTCGTCGTGTTTTGGGGGAGAGGGAGGACTGACAGTGGGACTGGGAGTGGGACTGGGAGTGGGACTGGGGACTGTGTTTGCCAACGGGCCATTGGCCGAGACAATGTGAGCCACGTTAACATTGCCGTCGCCAGCTAACTTGGTAACCCAGTGACACAGTTTCTCAGTTTCTAGCCAGTTGCATTCATTTGTGCAGCCGCTGCATGTGCCACGATCTGATCGCAACGACAGCCTGCATTTCGATTTCGATTTCGATCAATGAATTCTCCACAAACTCGAAATGCAATAATACAAAATTTGTTAACTCTCGCCTTCACATGGCGTGGCCCATTCCATGTTGGTATTGTAATTGTTGGTGTTGTAATTGTTATTGTTGTTGTTGCTGTTGTTGTTGTTGCTGTTGTTGTTGTTGCTGTTGTTGTTGTTGTTGTGCTCTTCCCGCAACCCTTGACAACTCAATTATCTTCCAATGAAACAGCTCAATCAACATGCAATTGTCCGCGGTATACTCTGATATCGAAGGTATCATAGACGGTATCATAGACGGCAGATTACTAAAAATCTCCTTCAAAGATCGGTACTTCTTGGCTACAACCATCCTGTTCTTTGCTACCTGTTATCAGGTGGTATTATTAAGGTATTCTGCAGTCGGTTATGCCCGTTTGCAATGTCCTCTCTTGTTATTTGTAATTTAGACAGAAAATTTATTTACACAATTCATGAAAAAGATAATAGATATGTATCGATATATATATATATATATATGTATATAAAATATGGATATATTTGGCCGATATGGAAGGAAATGAATATATATATACGAATATATATGTGCTGATTTGTTTTGACTAATTTTAAGCATGTCATCGATAAAACTAGTTTGTCGATAGATTGATCTAATTTTTTATGTGGTTTCTTATTTCCAGACAATGGCAGGCAAAAGTGATTATTTGATTACTATAATTTAATTAAAATTACATGAAATTACAGGTTAATTGCACAATTGCAAGCACGCACGCAAACACACACACACACACACACGCACACACACACACAGAAGATGCAACAATTTGAACGCGCATAGCCGACTGCAGATTACTCTGCTTCAATGAAAGAGAGTGTTTGGCATCAACAGCGATTGAAAGTAAATCAAATTTGTCTATTTTCGAATAGACACTAAATTTCCAGACGAAACATTTCACAAAACCAATTTACCCATTTTGGCCAGCATCGAGTGTATCGAGTATTTGAATGCCACAAGTGATTTTTGATCATAGTTGTTAAAAAACAAACAAAAGTCTGCCAGCAAAATTGCTGTCGACCAAATAATTGGCGCATTGCATCAATTAAATTGTGATCAAAATAATACACACACTGCCACATACAAGACCCAACTGCCGCCAATACACTCAAATAAACTACACTCACACACACAGACATACACACACACACACACACAGTGAGAAGAAATTGCATTTTCATTCATAAAACGCAGCTCTGTGTCAATGGATTTAGCGCTGTTTCCATGCCACAGGCGGCTGCCACAGGAAGTGACGTAATTTGCACAAAAAAAAACAACTCTCACACACACACACACATACACAGGCACATGCAGCTGTGGCGCGCACTCACTGCACTATGGGGCAAAATGACACTTTAGCTGACCAAATTATAAGTTGCAAGTACAACTATAATTAATAATAATAATAAAAAAAACATGCTTAATAATTATTGAAATAAATTGCAAAAAATAAGAAGAAAATTAAATGAAAAAAATGAAGTTTGTCCAACAAAGTTCATGAATTATTTATTATTTGTATCAATACAAATTGTCAGCAAATATTAATATTATTTGGAAAAAGTCTCCCTCCATTGTCCCCATAGGCAAGAGTCAAGAGCAGAAAGAGACGGGATTTTTGGCATTGTTTGTGTTGTTTGCATTGCGATCTCTGCCGGCGTCGCTGTTGGCGCTTATGCCATGCATCACTGCCGCTTGAGGTTTGTGTCCAAAGTCTTTCGTTCTGTGCGCTGACCTCGTGCTGCATTTCAAAGCGAATTCTAACGAACCAACTAACAACAACAACAACAACAATGGCAATTACAGCGATCGATTGTCAACGGCAATTCCAATGTGTGTGTGTGTGTGTGTGTGTGTTTGTGCATTCATTCACAAAAAATAGACAAGAGGCCAGCGTGCAATAGCAAACGCCAGAGCAAGCGCAAGAGCAAGAGGAAGAGAGAGAAAAAGAGTAAAACAAGCAATGACAGCTAAATGGACAAATTACAGCAAAAAAACAAATTTGTCAATTACTCTTTACAGCATTTCTGCACTGCACGTGGGACATCAAAGAGAACACAGAGTGCTGCAAGCGCTGGAAAGCTGAAGAGCTTGAAGAGAAAGAAGAAGAAAAACAACAATCGAATCCATTTTTATATGCGCCTAAAGCGTAATAAAAGCACAAAAAAAAGAGAAGAAAAAAAAACTGTTTTGCATACGATTTGGTTTTTTTTGTTTTAGCTTTTTTGCATAAGTATTTTAAGCTTGACTTGAAGACTTTCGTATGGTGAATGTGTCGCATAAATAACTGCATACACACACACACACACACGCACACACACACTTGTGTGTACATATTTACATACGTAACTGTCCATTTGCGTCGTCGCGTTCCATTGTAATTATTCATTTGAAGGCTGCAATCGTTTTGGAATGCTGCAAATAGAATGCAAATCAATGCAATGGAAATTCACTGGGAAGGCTTAGGATTAATTTAGTGGATGGCTAAAGAATTTTTTTTTGTCATTAATGAAATGTGTGTACAATTGCGAAACCTACAAATACATACGAAATACAACATTTTAATAGCACATAATATTCAATAAAATAAATATAAATGTAATTTTCTACATGTTGCTGATTGGTCTCAGAAACAAAATCAAGCACATACATCGGAAAGTTGCTGGAAAGCAGCAACATGGCTGGCAACAATATTGCTGCAACATTTGTGGCGCTCAAGCACTCGAAGCACAAATACAAATGCTCCAAACTCTCATTCAAGGCAACTCAACCACTCAAGAGAACAAGGCGGGAGAGACAGACATAGAGAGAGAGAGAGAGAGAGAGAGTCACTCAAAAAGCTTTAATCAGACCGGCAAAAAAGAGAGGCATTGTATGTGTGTGTTGAGAACAATACTCTTTTCAATTGAGCTTCACAATTTGGCGCGAAGCAAGTGGCATCTCAATGGGCGCTTGGTTAAGGTAAGGAATGGGCGCATGCTAGCGCAACGGAGGGGGTGCACCCGTCGTAGTACTCACAGCACAGGCTGTAGTACTCGTAAAAGCACTCGCACTCATCAAGTAGCCGTAGTAGTAGATGAAAGTTCTCATTGCAAATGCCTGCTGATGTGGTGGAAGGGGGGAGGCAACGCAGACGCCGGGGCGTGGCTCAGTCTGCGTCAGCGTCAGTGTCAGCGTTTGTCTGACTACTGTCGGCATTTGACGCCCTCGTCGCGTAGGCGAGGGTCAGCGACGGAAAACGGAATATGTTCTGGCTCCCTTCTGCAACTGCTTCTTCTTTCTGTCTGTGTGTATTTCCCTCTTCCACTCTCCCACACACTGTGTGCCTATGTGCCTGAAAGCAGAAGTGACCGTTAGCTAATGTCTGCCTATGTGCTTGTGTGTGTTTTTGTTGTTTCTTTTCGCCCTTTGAATTGACCAAAAATGCAGACGACGCTAATTGCAATTTCGGCGACCTACATCAAGAAGCTTTCCGCGGGGTTGATGGTGGGGGCGGTAGGGGGTGTTTTGTTTCTAACATTTTATTAGCGTTTTGATTTTCGTTTTATTTGTTTTGCGTTTCTGGTTTTTTGCTTAATCCAAATTATATCCACTCCTAAAATTACTATTTTTACAAAATATTTGCTTCATTAGGCTTAGTGTTTGTACTGCCTTTGATATATGCATCTTGCTAACACACACACACACACGCACACAAAGGGAGTGAGACAGCAGATGAAGTATTCGGCTCATAAGAGTGCCACAGAGAGTGAATTGCCTAAATTTATAATTTGACATTTATGCTTTTTTATGATTATTTATTACGTTAATTTTTGATTAAAACACAAGTTGACACTGGCACCGACAGCACACTCAACCCCCAACTCCAACCCCCATTTTTCATGTGCCACACTTTTAAGCAGCATTCGCTTGTTGCAAGCTCAACTTCATGAACTTGAAATCGAAATAATTTCTGTTAATATAGTAATAGGATCAGTTAAGGGAGCAATCAGATAAGCGATAACATCGATAAATGTAATCTGATCAAATTGTGTATCGCCCAAAGATCGGAAGATATTTAGATCTATACATAGCGACATTTTTAAGCTTAAGGAACTTAAGAACACGTTTTTAGAAGTGGAAGAAGACGGTTAAAAAGGCGGAGAAAGAAAACAAACAATTTTATTCACATTTTTAAACTTATTTCAAATAATTTACAAATTAAATTTAAAATCTTTTTAAGAAATCTCAAATTTTAAGAATGTATACCTGTAAACCTGGTAAACGCCTTCTTAGCTGGATGAAAAATTTGTATTTCCTCTAATATTTAATATATATTTAGATATATACTTTATTTACATTCAGCATATTGATTCTGAAAAGAACACTATTATATAATGAATAACAAAATATTTCCGGTCACACCCACTTTATGTTTAGCAGAGAAAAGTGCTGAGTAATGCTGGATTGGACAGCAGTTAAGTAACGTAGTAAGTCGGGCAATTACTTTATGCAAAAGTTATACGAAGTTATTTAGTAGGTTCTATATTATCTATCTTGAACATGTATTTGAGATTAAAACATCGACTCTTCCGACCACTGATAAAGACAGCTTTTGTGATTGTTTGCTCTCTATAAATATTCTTTGGGTATCGACAAACATGTTGCCAACCTAAGCAGCAGGCGCACAATCAGAGGCTCATAAATAACATACAGGCACACACCTTAGTCCAACACACACATACACATATATATATATATATACACTCTGAGAAAGTCGATCAAAGGCACTTGTGTAAAATTGAAAATAACATTTTTTAAATTGTTTTTTTTTTTTGTTCCACAATACATGTCAAATAAAAAGCAATTTAAATTGGTAACATTAACAGAAAATTTTGAATTTAATTTTTTTTTTCAAAAATGTGAGGTTAAGTTGCTAAAGTTGCAATTAAAGGCACTGCTTTCGAAATTAATATAACTTATGGAAACGGCATAGAAATAAGACATTAATGGACCAATTCCAACCTCCAAACTAGTTTATAACTTCAAATATTAGATTTGGCATCGATTCAAAAACTTTTTGGAAGCCAGATAGTGGGATTTGGGACCATTCCTTAACGACACATGTTTTCTATGGCATTCAGGTAGGGTAATCTTGCTGGCCTCTCTAAAAGCTAAAAATCCTTATTCCGACACCACTCACGACTGGCCCTTGAAAAACGCATTGGAGCATTATCCTGTTGAAATAAGGCATTTGGATTTGGGTCCATTAAGTTCATTAAAACTTCGTTAAACAAGCTTAAATAACCCTCCAAGTTCCTGAAAATGTACATACCGGTGTCCTGTTGTGATGACCAGAACACATTCTAGTAGGAAAAAATCTCTCAGACTTCTTTAAATTGTGCCATTGGTAATTTAAACCGCACACTACTTGATAAAACTTATTGAACACGATGTTTCGATACTTGTGGTCTTTAACCAAATAGAATTTTAGATGCCGTAGTATTTTTATTCAGTCCAGTCCATAAGATTGCAGATTTTTTCGTGTGTGATAATTTGCATTCCAGTTTCCTTGTAAGCAAGGATCTCAGCTATCACCTCAGGCTAGAGTTTTTCCTTTCCCAATCCAAATTTTTGTATGTAACTCTTCTGTTTCTACCTATAATATATTAAATAAGTATGTATTCGGTATTATCCCCTTCAAAGAAATTCCATAAAACGTCCTACTTACTTTTCCGAAAGCTACAAAGTGACTGCCTTCGATCGAATTTCGCACTCAAAAAACACAAATATGCAAAAATCTTGGGAAAAAACTAACGGAACTTGCATTCCAATGCATAACAACAGTGTAAGAAAGAAGAAACACCGTTACAAAATGCGTAAACAAGGTCCCGTTAGGTCTGGTACAGTTTTTACCTCAAACTCGAATGCCTTTCGAATCGAATTTCGCAGAGTGTATTTATAATATAATATTAGTATAGGTATTATATTCGTGACTCGGCTCATAGTATTCACATTCTTTATCAGGCACTCGAAATTTAGCGTGCATACATATAAAAGTACTTTTCTATATACTATATATAATAATACAGTAAAAAGTAATAATACAAAAACAGACAATGAAAGAATGTTGTCACTTGTATTTTGGTGTCCCACATTTTGAAGTGTATGGCAAATATGATATGGAATTCGAATTAGATTAATATACTTAGTATAATAAAAAAGAATGCTTAAAAATTCATTTAAATTGATATTAAGGTAAAACAAGACAAATATTTAAAGGTTTTTGTATTAAAAGCATTCGTCTCGAACTCAATATTCCGGCGTTTTTATTCCGGCAGTTTCCCTTTTCTATCCCCATGAAAATTGCCGACAATATTAAATGATATACGAATAGCATTTGAATGCTTTTAGCAAACGACACATTCAGTTATTGGACACTATGTAAAATATTCACATGTATGTGACAAACTTTGCACTGCGTAATGGAAAATGGAAAATAGAAAATGGGAAAACTGTCAGCTGCTCGGGTTACAAGCAAACAAGTCTGTTTTCATTGCGATGAGTTTTTCATGTTCAGCGCATTTCGTTTCGGACCCTCGAAAAAGTTGATCCTCACATTTCCAACTGACGAGGTTACGAGAGAGGATGAGAGGGAGGCACGAGGGTTCGGGTAAACACCTTCAGCAATCTCTTAAGCTCCTAACTATACTTAAATACATATTGTAAAACTAATCTGAAGACGCAAATGGAAAAATAGAAATATATATAGATGATGTTTTAGGTTGACATTGCTACCTTTTATCGTATTGTAGATGTATCATCTACAATTTGGGCAGATGTTCGTTGTTTAGCGATCTTAAGTTTTTCTTTGAAGTGATTTAATGATACACATTTGTGGTATACAACATGATTTATGGACCCATTGACGTATGTCATCTTTTTAATGGGTATATATAATTTTATTCTTAATTTTCATCTACCCAACGAAGTTAAAGATTCACGTATATATATATATATATATAAATACATACATGTATCTTGATCTCTTCATTAGAAGAAGAAGAACATATACTGTTCAGTTTAATTCTGATTTCCTTTTAGTTTCATTCGATGCTATACCCAATCCAGATGTGTAAGGACGGCATATTGAATGAACATATATATATATATATATATATATATACATATATATATTGGATTTGGCCGACTGTCTATTTAGCTTTCTTTTTCCGAATATAGGTAATATTTAATTTTCAGCTTATTTTCATAAAAAAAAAAAAGAAATGTATTTTCATGGATTGTAAATTAATTTATAATTTCTATTTTGTAGCTGGATGCAGGGTATCTCCTAGTCGACTACTCTCTTGTACCGATGGCTGATGCATTATGTGCTTGATTTGGATTTGGTTTTCAGTTTCAGTTTCAGTTTCTGATTCAGATTCGCCGTTATTTGAAATGTCTAATTCTTAATAATTAATATTTCATTGTTGTTCTTGTGTCTATTGTTTCGTATTGTATTTTATTTTAGTTTCCTTGTTTTTTATCGGTGCTGCTTGTGTTGATGAGATGTTGTTTTGTTTACGTCATTTTATTTACTTCGCAGATGCAGCTGTTTGGTGTAGTGCACTTTCCCTGATTCACTCTCTCTCTCTCCCTCTTCCTTTTTCTGACTCTCTCTCCTTTTACTGTGCCTCTCTTGGCTCTCTTTCTATTTATATTTTAAACTGTGTTGCTATCTCTCTCGCTCGTGCATTTCCCAAATTGAATAATCTGCCGCACTGCAAATGTCAGCACATGCCGGACGTGAAAATACTCATAGATATACCCAACAAACGCCAAGTCTTCAACGGGTATATTGATTTCAATATCCCATAAGTCTGGCGCCTCGAACGGTGAACAATGGGCATTCGATTGGAATAATACAAATACATCTAAATTATTTTATTTTTTTTTAAATACTGAAATATAACAATTTGCCAATTGAAAGTGTGATAATTGTTTAACAATGAATTAAAAATATGAGGAAAAATCATTGTTCATTGCACATAATATTTATTTATATATATATAGGGTATTTTTAATTCGATCAATCTGTGAAATGTGAAACATCTCTTCGTTATTTGAGATTCGCGCATTTTGAATGCTCGTGTTCCAGTTGCTCGCCTTACTTTTATCAGCGTTCAGCTGAGTTGTGGGAACTAAAATGTGCGGAACATGTGCAACCAATGGACACTGAGCAGTGGACACTTGGAAGTGACAGTTATAGTGTGGCAGTGGGCGTGGCGGCGTCGCAGTCACAAGGCGCTGACATTTTGCGACATTTGTTGTGCGTAGTTTAATTCGACGCGGCGTGAGAGAGAGAAACATAGAGAGAGAGAGAGAGAGAGAGAGAGGGAGAGATACAGCATACGGAAGAGATGACGTTGCCACCTGGCATAAAAATAGAACATGAGCATGCTCCACTAGCTGATAAAAGCACACTCTCCTTGAACCCCTCCCCTCCGCCCTGCTTCGCCTGCTCCATCGTTTGCTCGATCAAGTTTTTGGCGCGCTTGAATGGGACTTGTGCGCTTTTAATTAGCGCTGCACGTGGCCGCCATTGTTGTTGGCACTTGTGCGTTGCAGACGAATTTATTAGCGGCAACGGCGCCTCTGCACTCGACTCGCCTCGCTTCGATTCGATGCGACTTGTTACTGGCCAAGTGCTAATCTCAGTGCGACTGAACCAAAGCGTATCCAAAATCCAGATTGTAGAGAAATATAATTATGTATTTTGAGGAAGGCATTCCACATTCAAGATAGCAAATGAATGCGTTTTTTGTCGCTGTGCATTTATCAATAGTTGCCAATGCTGGCAACACAGGTTTGTTACTTATGTACAGGTGCAGCTTAACATAAATATATATATATATATACATAAACATATATATATCTTTATATACATATGTGCGTTCATGTGAAAGAGCCTCGGTTGTCAACTGCAGCTGGCTTTACGACTGCACTTCATTTGTATGCAAATTTCTGACATATTGACCGGATTTGGTTCAACTTGTTAGATAAGACTTATCAGTCATAGCAATAGGCATAGCTAATTTATACATAATGAGTTATTATCGACATTGACATTCTTAACATGATTGCAATTCGTGGAAATGCTTTGCTTATCTCGCTCAACCTAACGAACTGCATTTACCCCTTTTTTTATGTTCATGAATGCATATATGTTCATTAATTTTTCGACTAGAACTCAGCAATATAACTCTATTTACATATATGTCTGTATGCCTACTATTTACTTAACAACATGTGTCAGGCATTGTTAAGTAACATTTGCTAATATTACTCTTTTTTCTGATTTAATAAATTTAAAAAAAAAAAAGTGTATGTGCATGTGCAAAGGAAAGGGTACTTTGAATTCATAAATTTCATTTATTATCAGCCGGATTTAAGACAAAAAATTCAGTTCCTTCCGTTATTGAGCTTATCGCTGATAAGGCTAAGCAGCTTTGGTTGCTTGTGCCTTGCGATCGAGAAGAACTTGTTTTTTGTTGTGGATTTGGCGGCGTTTTCCCATCGTGTCGATCCTCAACTCCTGAAGGAGAGCATCGTCTATTCGACTCCATTTATCTGTATTTTCGGTTTGGCTTCCCATTCCCAGTTTGTCGCCACCTCAAAACAGATAAGTAAATTTGCAATTTGCAAACAGCCTTTGTCTAATAATAGGCAATTTTGTTGGTTTTTTTTTTGTTTTTTGCTGCTGCTGCTGCTGCTGCCGCTGCTGCTGCTGCTGCTGCTGCTGCCGCTGCTGCTGTTTATTGTGCATATCTGTAGGCTTGCCAACAAGCAACGACAGCTGAAACAGACGCCAAAGTCAAGTTCATATTTCAATTTCAAGGTTTTGGGTAAACATTTTCTAATAAGTAAACACAGCAAAACAGGCAAATTGAGAAGAGTGCACAAAAAAACTAAAATGGAAATGAAAAAGAAAACAACAAACAAAACAAAAAACAGAAAACAGAAAACACACCGTCAGCAATAAACGCGTGTATTGACAACAATAGTTACCATAAAAAAGTCTGTTTTTTTTTTATTTGTGTATTTCTTTTTTTTTTTGTTTCAACAGCATAAGAAGTGCAGTCAATATACGAACAAATTGTTAAGATTAAAACATTTTTCTTAATAATAGATATTATTAAAAAATAAAGTAGAAATGTGTAAAATACTAAACATTAATCAAATAATTAACAAATAAGCCAATGTCCGAGCTTTGTGGACACGTAAGATATGGGCTGGACATTAGATGTATTTGTACTACATTTTAGATAAAAAGAAAATTCTGATTTTTTTAAAGATACAACCTTCGGTTTTAGAAATATACTTTCGGAATTATAAGGCAAATCATTCCGACTTATTATTAGACAGACTCATTCATTCCACAACTATCCAGCTTTCAGTCATATATGTTCATTTTTTTGATTTTGTCTTTTATTTAATCGCATTTCAACTACATAAGCCTCAAAGAAATTAAAAAAAAACACACTAATTTACAACTCTCGACTGTGGCTATAAAGCCATAACTGGTGATACGACATGGCATAGTTAAAATATAGCATATATCTCTGCCTGCCTTACTCCCAAAGGAAATCTATCGGCTATCTTTGGCAGCCGGAGATTACACACCGTACAAGATTGGAGTTAACCTGCCGCCAACTGAATTTTCTTACGAATTACGAAATATTTTTAAATTTTTATGACAGACACATATACACATATGATTTGTATAGTTTTATTGTATCAGAAAGTGTGATATGTTTGCTTTTATAAGGAAATTATCAACCGGATTATGAATGTTTCCCATGTTCGCGAAAATTTGCCAATAGTCTGGCGCCGATTCTTAACTATTCGTGATAATCGCAAAGCAGTCTTGAAACTTTAAGCAAGCAAATCGATTCCCATCACAGTTAAATAGCTGTGTATTATTTTCCTGGTTTCCTACAACTAGCTGAGCAGAGGGGAGGTGGCACACCAATATCAGTTTAGGTTTCTTGGAAAACAAAGTCGATTGGGGGAACTACTCAGGTACTCAGTTCCTATGTATTACTACTCTACTGTTAAGTTTCATGAATAGACGATTCTATTTATTTTTGTAGTATTCTCGTAGCTGTGGCTCATTATTTGCAATTTCCAACTAAATGCTTAGTCATTGTTTTGCATTCTTGGCAAATGCAGTCGCTGAATGAATGAATAATCTGTTGAGTACTTTGCATTTTTATGATGCATTCAAGGCTTCTAATATTTATTTAGCTCAATAGTATTAAATACAACACTCATTTGAACAGTCATTACATGACGCGACTACGCTGTGTTAAGGTTTGCATTAGCCAGGGCGTACTGTGGCCCCTAAGGGGGCTGTTCGAACCACACGTGTACTGCCTTTATTGGTCTTTTGTATAGAGCCATAAATAATAAGCGTGGCGGTATATTTAAGGATTTGCATAAATCAGCAGTCAATTCAAGTGTACTTTATTGTAAAGCACCATTAACCATAAATAACCAAGTTTAATAACTCATTTAATACTCGCAACACAAACATCTTCATTAGGACGAACAAATAACCCGAGCACAGTTGTTGCTAGGTATTTCAGAAATAGCAACCAAATATTTTGGGGAAATCACTTGAGTTAAATAAAAGTAATTGTATAAGCCAAAAGAATGGCAAAAAAAGAACAAATTGTATTTAATGATGAAAAGTTGAGACTAAGAAAATTTGAGACTTAAATGCAGATGGCAAAGACAGTGAATTGATTTGATTAGCAAAGAGCAAGTCAATAGCCAAGTTTGTGCAACGCATAGCAAAAATATTTTATCAAAACAATTGGCAAAGAAATACGACTTTTTGGCGACTGTCGGCTGAGTGGAAAAATCCAGTTAAATTTGTAGTTATTAATTCATTTACTTTTATTGTCACACGGCAACGCAATGGAATCGTACCTATAAAACTGATTTGATTTCACCCACCGAATGATAGTAGCGTCGCTTATCAGCCGGTAGAAGCTGCCGTCAAGTCGCCACACACTTTCAAACTAATCATCGAATATTTGACCCAATTTTGATAAGAGCGATTCGCGAAATTGGTAAAAGAAGAAGAAGAAAATGAATGAAAAAACAACAAAAAATAATTGCTATCTTGTTGAAATATAAAACAGTTAAAAGTATTGCTTGTGAGCTAGTGTGCTAGTGAGTTTGCTCAATTGCTAGAATTGTATAGCAGCAAAGTGGGCCATAATCGATCCACAGCGAACGAGCCGTAGAAGAAAGACGGATGTGTTGACTCCGTCTCTGCTGCTGCTAGTTGGCAGGAAGAAGGAGAGGTTCCCCTTCGCAGCAGTGCGTTTCTTACTATATACATATATTTGGTATATATATATATATAAACTAAAATCTGAACAATAGAATGCGACTGAAAAAGATGATACTTAACCTAATTGTTGCTGTTGTTGTTGTTGTTGTAGTTGTCGTTGTCGAACGTTTGACAGGTTCAGCTCACACTTGGAATGACCCCACTCAACTGATAAGAAGGCAATTTGATTATTTGAAATGCCGTTTGTTGCTGTCATCACGAAGTTGTCGACTGTGGATGCGTTAAAAGAGTACCTGATAAGCACGATACTAAGGTAATCGCATGCCATTGATAGCTAAGCACCCAACCCAACCTGACCCGACCCGACCCGAACCGATCTCTCAACTCGGTTCCGCTTTCCTGGATTCGCTTCAGCATACATGCATAGCATATATATGTATATGTACATATATATGTATATATGTATGTATGGAGTAGGCGCATTAAGTAGCAAGCTCAGATTCAGACCAACAAAGATATTCTGTATCCATTCAGCAAAATATATATTTGGGTTTCACAATATCGACATCAGCAAGTCAACAAGAAATCGATAAATATAGAAAATAAATATATAAATAAATAAAGTAAGTGTACATAATGCTTGTCTAACATATCACGATCATTGCAGCTAATTGAAATGTTATTTTGAAGCGACGGGTTTAGATAAGTAAAACAAGAAATAATCTTACCCAATTAATGATTAATCGAAATTGAACAATTAAAAATTAGACATTTGTTTGATTGAATGCAAATAAGTGGCAATTGAATAGATGGACTCTGTTATCAAAAATGTTCTACCTAGATTTGGTATCATAAACGACAGATCAGAATCTGTGCAAATGAAATTCTCAGTTTTTTTGAGGTGTCTTACCTCTAACTAAGGGTTCAAATTGATTCAGTTGCGCTGATAACACAAATTTATTTTTCGTTTCCCTCCACACCTTCCCCTTACTTCTACACACCTTCTCTTAAGCGTTCCTTTACTAATTATTTTACATTACTAATGATTACAATTACAAATCAATGTTATCAATTCAGAGTCGAATCTTTCTTTTCTTAAGAAATCAATTTTAACCAACTTTTTATGAACATCTTTTAATTTTTGGTCTGATTGGTATGTTTCTAGGTTTTCCACAATTCAAACAATGAACCGATTTGAGATATAATATAATAATAAATTTAATGTTCGCATTTTTCTGTGTCGCCTGATAATAGTCAGCATTTAAATGAATAAATCATTTGAAATGCATCTACAATTATTTATTATATGTCGACTTCATTCCAAAAAAGTCTGTTCACAGGTTTTTCTTCTCATTTCGATCAAGTTTGGTTTTGCTGCTCTAGCAATCTGTACAACTTGAATGAACGTTTTGCTTGTTGCCAAGCCCAGCTGCTCTTAACTATTTATAATTCTTATCAACAGTGTGTGTATGTGTGTGTGTGTGTGTGTGTTTCTTTCGTCATACACATTCCGTACACACACTTCATATTATGTTTAATAGCTGCGTGTGCGATACGAAAACTATTCACGCTAAGCAGCTTAAGCAGAACAGGTACTCCTCTAACTATTTAACTTAAGATTGTCCCAAAATGGCACAGCAATAAGTGCAGCATCATCCTCATTATACTCAATACACATTCCTCTCAATATATATATATATATGTAGTATATGTATTGTACTATAGACGCACTTATAAGTAGTATCTTTTATGAGCTGTACTGTAATCGTAAGTTAGTTAGGCAGGCTTATAGAAAATGCTGTCAAATTATCAGCTTTTTATTTTGTTTTGTTGCTGTTGCTTGTGGCACTCGCATTAATTACACGTGCCGAGCTGGGCAGCATTATAAATACATCATTTCGTGTTACTCATACGCACTGTTGCCAGCCTATTTGTGAGCGTTACGCAAAATCAACACTCATGACTGTATAAATACACATTTCTGTATTCCTCTGTGTGCGTAAATGGAAAATGTATAAAACTATAAAGTAATCTAGACATGATAATTTTTTTTCAAAAGAAATTAACTGGCATGTGGTACGACTGGGCCGGGGGGTAAATGGAGCCGTCTCAGCTGCTTGCGTTACTATTTGAAGTGTGCGCTGCTGATTACGAAATGCAAATCTAAAAGGTAGATCACAAATCTTTCAAGAAATGGAACCAACTCTGCTTATGAATTTTGCTGCTAATAGATAATACTCATAAGAGGCGTTTGAAGAGTACATATATGGCAATTACACTGTGAGAAAAATAGGTAGAGCAGGTGTGAAATCGTAAGTCAACGTACCTTACGAATTTTAATTCATAATTAAGCTCGACAAACTATATTTTGTTCTACAACTAATTACGTCAGATTAATCAGATTAATTTTAGTTAAGCAAAAACGGAAAGAAACTAAATCCTTATCTGGCAATAACAATAGCTTTTAGGACGATAGTTGAATGCATTGAGAGCCTGGTTAACAAGGAGCTAAGCCAAGCGTGTTGCTGATTTATTATCATATCGGTGATTTTGGTAGTTTTGGCTGATGGGGCCTTTCAAGTTATGATTCACCATTATTATAGACGGTTTAATCAGGCGGTGCTTAGTTTTTAATAAGTCGCATTCAATGGCCATATGTATGTGATATGCGCGATAAGTGATAAGCTCCTTGGCGCCAATCGGCTGACTGAACGACTGTTTTGAGTATTTTGCGATAGTTTCAAGTGCCCCAAACAGCACAAGGACACATTGCCACAAGTATTGCGCAACTTGCGCATATCTAATTGCCTGTCAATTTGTGTGGGTGAGGAACAGCTGGAGATCAAGGTCGGATAGATGGCTTTACCAATAGACGCTGCTGCTGCTGCTGCTGCTGCTGCTGCTGCTGCTGCTGCTCTTTGCTTTTCTTTTCACACATTGAACAACAACAGCACATTCTGATCTGTTAACGGGCGCTGGTAATTGATTTGTTGAAACTACAGATCTGCTGAGCAAACAGCATTTAATGGGCCCCCAACATTTGGCCAACGAATTCAGCGAATTGAGAGATTTCGTTTTGAGATTACCATTGTTGTAATTGCTTTTTAAAGCACACAAATGTATTTTCCTTATTATTTATTAATCAGTTTCGATGACCTAGATGACAGCTATGCCAAAATACACACTTACACACGCACACCCACAAGTCTGTGTATGGCGTGTGTGCCGCACTAATTGACATTGCTTCTTCCTTTGCACCCACTGTAAACAGAGAATGCTTACAGAAAGGGTACATGGCTTCTCGCCTGAGATGTAGGAATTACTTTATGCCATAATCAATAAATTTACTTATCGATTATTTGAATTTTAGTGGACTTGAACTGTGGGTATCTTCTAGTCGAGCACTGACACTTTTATTTGCTTTTTCATACGTATATTTTTTTCTCTTCTTTTCAGCTGTTTAAAAATCTGTTGCTGTCAATGGGGCTAATGGACATCGGTTTAGATTTGTAATTGAAATTGAATTTCGTCAAGCGCGCTTCAATTGCCTCCAATATGGTTCACTGTAGCGCCAGGGCGCTGATAAGCCCCGCGACCCGACTCGACCTGCCCCTACGATTCATGGGCAAAGTCATAAGAGTTGTTGCCTATTGGATTTGGCGATAGGTCTTATCGGTTTAAACAGCAAATCTATGTATTTAACAAATATACATATGTGTACATGTTCAAGGGCGTACGCAGACGGGGAAGGACTACTAAGCCCTCTACAATGCAAATTTGAGAAACTTGAGAAACTTTTAATTAATTAATTATAATGTGCTAAATACGATTACAATTTCAAAAATAATTCAAATAAATTGAATACAACTTACTCACCTCTCTCGCCCCTCTTCAGAGTAAGCCCCTGTATTTTTTTTTTTTTATAAATAATTGTGATACGTGTGCTATTTGCACTCTATTTAAACCGACATACGTACCATTATCGTGCCTTTGAATTATATTATAAAATATCATCCAATAAAGTAAACGCATTCGTTTATCTTAGTTGTAAAAGTGTAAAATGTAGATTAAACCTGGTATGTAACCCTTATCTTTTAATCCTTATGCAGAAGTATTCGGAAATTTTGTAAAACACTTAAACAGAGAAAGTTGGATTTACTTTTTTCAATTTAAGCAGATTTCATAATAGATTTGAGCATCGTATTGCTCCATAGGGTATTTGTTTTTAGTTATTTAAGGGAAGGTTACATTTTAGAGAGCTTTCGGCAAGGGTAGTTCATGTTCGGCACTCTGCTGATAGTTGTCCTTTCTTTAATTCCCCTATTTCATATTATTTACATTATCAACTCGTTCCGCTTGAGCTCTACGCAATTCATACAGCTAATTACTGTTCGCTTACTTAAATATACATACATACATACATACATGTATGTATGTACATACGTACATAGATAGATAGTGCAGCAGATGCTTCCAATTGGATTGTAAGCATTTGTTGTTAGGCAGCAAATTGCAACAAATTGCTATTAATGATTATATATATACATTTTGCAATCGTCGTCTCGCGACGCTAATTACATATAAAATAAAATCGTTACTAGCAATATATATATATATATATATATTTATGTATATACATGTAATTTGCAGTGCCTGCAAACAAATGGCACTCTTATCAATTCAGAGCTTAAAAGTGTCTTCTGTCTTTGTTGTCATAGCTTTGCCTCAATGTTAATGTGCTCGGTCAAGACTTGGTATCAGCTGGTCATCAACTACATGCCACAAAATATATGAGCAGAAGTTGCGCATACGCCCCGTTTATGTGAGACGTGATAGTCGGCTTGCCACTTGATGACCCATATGGAATATGTATGTGTGCATGGAAATGTACATACATATATCATTTACATTGCACTCATCAGATGATACCGTTGGGCCCACGCATTTAGCACATTTCGGCTTCTACGCATCAAGCAGATAGATTTCTGTGGCAAAGTGGACGTCAAACTGACGCACATCGTCTAAACAGCAATAGGAGGATCTGGTCTGAGTGCCAAGGTGCCCCGTTGCCAAGTTTTATTTAGCCGCTGTCTGACAATATGTGTCCTAGCCAAACTCGTGTGACCCACTTTCGGTCATAATCACTAAACGCAACCGAAAAGCCCATAAATAAGATTACCGTTTAACGGGGCACCTCATAAAATATATGCTGAAGCTGCCAACGTAGCAACGACGCCTCAATCTGAAACTGAAGAGCACTTAAACGCTTTGCCATCTATGAAGGTGGGTATGTGTGAATATATAAACATATTTCGAATATATGCAGACATATTCATATATGCGTATGTATTTACGCCCCATTCCCATTTAAATGGGGGTCCATCTAGATTGCTAAGCAAGAGGGATCATCCATTTTTGGGCATGGGCTCAGGTACTAATTAAAGCATATGATACAACTAATTGATTTATTCTTATAGCATATATATATATATATATATATATATCATCTCATGACTTATTTATATTTTTCTATATTTATATAAAAGGCATAAGTAAATAAAATAGTTGTTAAATGTTGTGAAGCTGAGCAGGAAAATATATGCCGCTGGCGCTAAATCTGAATTGGATATATATTTTTATATATATATTTATATATAATTATGTATTATACATATTTTGTCATATGTGTTCGAATGCAACTTTGTGAATACAAATGAATTCAGTTGAGTGAATGAATGAGTGATTATGAGACTCAAACTTGGTGAAACGATCACCAAGCGAACAATTCCCTTCTTCCCATCTCCTCAGCGAGCTGATAGTCCAGCTTAGGCATTAGTCCAGTAAATGCAAATTCATTGCATAATTATTTAGTATAATTCCTGATTCGTAGTACTATAATACGTACATTGAATGTCGTGCTTTATACACCGAGAGAAATAAAGTCGCCCACAATTTTAGTAAATCGCTTTGATTTTCTTGATTCTAGGGAATATGATTGAATGTTTTGTTGAATTAACTTTTTGATACATTTACTATTGTTATTAACATTACGAAATATGATTCTTTTATTTGTTTTTATTATTTATTTATTTCTATATAGTTTTTGAAAGCTAGACAATTTTTCTAGATTTCAGCTCGATTTATTTCTAAGTGAGTCTGCTAAATGCACAAAAGCCAAACGTCGAACGTTTATGTTTGTAAAGTATTAAAATGTCTCGCACGTGTAATTGATTCATTGACAGGCGTAACACACACACACACACACACACACACACACATACACACACACACACACACACTCAAATGTACACATAGAACTACAAACACGGAAGTGAATTTAGTTTACTTACAATGTAGCGTGAAATTGTGCAAAATGTTTTTAGAATCGTATACGCCCGGGTGAGAATTGGCAAATATAAATTTTGTATATATATATACAAATGAGTGTAATTATTTATGCGCAATATATGTATGTACAAATTTAACAGTGCTTATAATTTAAACATATGTCCGACACGAACAATTGAAGGCGTGGTATACTATATTTTAGACTGGCATTAGCTCGGATGAGGCAGCTCGTGCATAATACGTGTAGATTGGGGCATTATAAAATAATAGCCCTATGGAAATGTATAAAAATAGCAAAATAACAAATCGCGCGATTTACTGCATCGAATCGAAGGAAACTTATTTTCACACAAGTTAAGTATCTCATTCTCATCGTCCATCGCACAGATCTGAACGGAATTGGATACATTAAGCATATATGATTGATGCTTAGTTTCATGTAAATATTTAGCAAATATGTTTATATATATTGTATACTGTTGAAATACTAAATAAGTAATACCCATTGAGTAGCGATGTGATATACGGAAGTCCTCGGCCATTTGAAGTTATTTAGCTGAAGTGCCTGCTTGCCTTGTGTGTCAAGTGATTGAGTATATTTTTCACTTATACTTGACTTTGGCTAACACAAAAACTGGGTCGCACTCTTGATCTGTAGCAGGAAGAGGAAGAGTATTCGAAGCACTCCTTTTGCCAGAAGCACATGCAGTATACACTCTTCTAACCCACTAATCTCCGTCAGCAGATACATGTCCCAAACAGAGCATAATGATCTTTCAAGTCCATTGAACTGACTCAGAAACGGACAAAAAATATGTGTTTTTGTTGTATCTGCATATAGATATATATATATATATGGATATAATACATATGTTTGTATGAGTGGTAAGTGGTATTTACTGATTTTTGAAGGCGGCTTTTGAATATGCAAGCATATTTCATGTCCATGCATGACAGGCATTTAAGTAACTCTCGCTTTTGGCAGAGCCAACGACTTTTTGATTATGTTCAAGCTCGTCGTTGTTCTTGCGCCTTATATATATATAAATATATATACATATATATATTTTTTTGGTTAGTTTAAAGATGACATGCAGCCCACATCGGTTTATATCAACGATTGGGCGATCGGTCGCTCGCCCGGTTTGTTGGTCGGTCTGTCGGTTGGTCGGCGTCGTCATCATCATTTTTTATGTGGCAACTGTCATTAGCTTCCTTTTGCGCTGTTATTTATCTTGAAGTTGACTTGCACTGCAGACGGCAATCGGGAGTCGGGAGCCGGGAGCCGGGAATCGGCGGCAACACTCAAATTGAAGCCAGAGACGCATAATTGCGAATTATCAGCATTTTACATTGACATTCTACGCATTTTTAATGACTCTTTCGCAAAGAACCAACTTCGACTTCGACCCCCAAGCATTTTGCGAAATGTGCAAAATACTTTTTCCTCTCATATTCATTCCTACAGTTTATTTATTTCTTCCTTTTTTTTTTTGCTTTTGTTGCCTACTGCATATCCTGCCACAAAATAAAAGAATTTCAACTGTCTGCTGCCATCTAAGGCGAACGAAAAAAAAACCAACTTAAATAACATCATTGGCATTTGACAGGCAGACGACGCGTCGACGCATCTTGCACCAAGAACACAAAATTCATACACAGACACACACACACACACACACCCACACACACACATGCACACCCACAACCCTCTATGCCTACCTTCCGTTTGCTTATCTCCAATATTCTATGTAGCAGTAATATTACGCAGCGTCAAAATTTTGGTTACCCAACTCAAATGAACAACCCTCAACCCCTTCAACTCCCCAATCCTGTCCTCGTTCCCGTTCCCGTTCTCGGTTCTTTGTTCAGCTGGAGATTGAGCATTCAAGACATTTTATGACATATTTTTGACTTGCTGTAGTATCGCTTGAGGGAGCCCCGGATGTCCGTTAACCCCGTTAACCCTGAACCCAACTATTTCATATATTTTTTTAGTTTTATTGCCCGATTTTCCTTGAAAAAGCTTTGCACATTCGAATGTAAGCAAATACTCCCATTTTGTATGTCCAGCGCAGATACTGAAGGGTAAAAAAATAACAAGTTAGAGAGTCGTAATGGAGAGTGGACTTGCTGATCGTCGAGTGTTCAACATGAACAATAGTGCATCAAGTTGGTATCGTAAATCGAAGTAATTGCGAGACGGGGGAGTTATTGATTAAATAAACTTAGATGTACAAGAACTTCAATTTCATATTTGGTATCTCTGGCTCGCTTAGTGATTTCTGCTCTTAATCCTGATCAAGAATATATATACTTTATAGGGTCGAAGTTGCCTCATTCTGTCCGTTACATGCTCATCCACAACTTTATCATCTTAATTATCTTAATTTCTACACACGCAAAATTTGAGGTCACCAACTTAGTAACAATGGCAAAGCAGCGAGCTTTGATCACAGGAATTAGGTACTTGAATGATTAATTGCACTCCAAGTAAGTGTTTAGCATTGGATAGCTTAGTAAGTAGCATAATAATCGCACGAGAAATGTGTTTCTCAGATTATTTTGTCGGTCTGTTTTATGTTTGACTTATTTCCCCATTGCTATTATTATTATTACTATTATTATTATTATGATCATTATTTTTATTATTATTAATAAGAATATGAATGCTTTGGCTTTGACCACTCGAAATCCATTTATGCAACTTCAGCATGAACAACAAGAACAACAAAAACTGATCTCAAGGCGACGCGAGATCGCAATCGAGATGAAAACCGAGACGGCGACCGAACCCGCATAATAATGCCCATACAAGTGCCTGATTTCTGGGAACACTTCTGGGCCGTGGCGGAAGTCGAAAGTGTGAAATTCTGCGAAGCGGCTGCGTCATTGATTAGTTTATGAATGAGACCCCAACTTTAATCTAAATATATTCACATGCACACACATATTGCATGCATGTATGTTTGTATAGACATACACACATATGTACCAGTGGATGTGTTCATACACTAAGACAAAAAATAGTTCTGCATTTAAGAGAATCGTCCACCTTTGTTGTAATATACATGATATTTCATATCTCAATTCCAGTGTAAATTACTTTTTAAATTAACATTTTTTTTTTCATATTTCCAGGTGTTTTTTTATGTATACAGAACAGAAGATAGTTTTTGCTTATTTGTTATATTATTATTAAATATCGAAATATATATATTTTATGAAATATATTTCAGAAAAATACTTTATCTAGCCTTTGAAATTAAAAAAATATGTTAATATGATTACTAAAACAAGAAAAGCTTTCATCGATTTTTTTCTGAGTGTATAGCTCATGTACAAAGATACTAATCGCAGCTAGGCTAAGTTTGTAGCGCCATTGACGGCAGTCAAGCCATAAATCAGCTGAGGCAGCGATCATGTCTTGGCATGTTGCTACATGACACCCAACCAAAATTCGCACACACACACACACATACGCTCCTCCCCTCCCCTCCCCATAAGCAATGACCACCTCCTCCATCCATCTATTCAAGTCAACTGCTACCGATGGTCGATTTTTTTCTGTTCGATTTTGCAGTTGTCAAAAATTCGCACATTTTTTATATGGACATGGTACCCACTCAGTTACCAGCACCACCACCTCCGTGCCCCACCAAATCCTCAAGTGGCAATACCTCTGCCACTACTTCAAGCTGGCCTGTCATGTAGCCGGCAATTAAAATTGGTTCCCTTCTTCATCAGCCGAACGCTGAGAAGCGTTGTTCGCCTTCCAATTGCCGAGCGGAGCTGTTAAATAATTTATGAAGTGCGTAGGGTTTCTGGTGCGCATTTCAAGCAGTCCATGCCGACTTGGATACATATAAAATATATACTATACACGACATATATTTCGGGGCATCGCTCACGCACTCTGTGTGCACAGCCGGAACATATTTGTCCACGCAATTTTTGCTCATTAAACTTTTTGGGCACATTCTGCGAGCTGCATGCAAATGCCACTGATTAGCTTCGACAATGGACGGCAACTGCGACGGACGGGATGAACAGAGAGAGAGAGAGAGAGAGAGTCAGAGAGTGGAGGGGGGTGATAAGGATAGTTAGTCGACTGAGCATACTGTTTCCATAAATCGAAAGGTTAGAGCCAAAAGTCAAAAGATTCAAAATACACAACAAACGCGCCATGGCATGGAACTGAAACCGAAACTGAAACAGAAACTGAAACACAAACCAAACGTGAACGTGAACCGACACCGAAACTAAAAAAAAAAACAGCATGCGGGTTAACTAACTAGCTAAGGTAAAGCCTAGTATAACTGGAGACACGTTCTAGCCGTTCCTTCGACTTTGGCAGCTGGCAGCTGCTTTTGTTTAGCTACGAGTGCATCTTGGCCAAGTGCTCGCTGAAGCACAACAACAACATCTAGCTCCTCTCTGGGCGGTTGATTGTTCACGGCTCGCCCTCGTAACGCAAGTGTTAAGTCTGGACACGCTCACAAGACTTAACACTTAGCCTTAGCCTTACGCTCAGGTTGAGACCCTAACATAAACCTAAGCGCAAACCCAAACACAAGCCGAACAGCGCCTAAACCTGAGCCCGAACTAGACAATCGAAACCAAAACCCAAACCCAAGCCGAAAAGTGCAGCCATATTAATTATGAATTGGAATTGAGTGTCTTTTACTTGGACTGTACTTCTCTGCTGCACTTTGCTGCACTTTTTTGCACTTGCAACTTGCATCCGCGGCACATTTCATATTTTTACGCTTGCGGAGTTTGCGATGCGACTGCAAATAATTGTCTAGGGGCGCATTCGAGCAATAACTTTTGTCACGCTATATAGGGCCACATTGGCGCACAGGAGCGCAGCCAGGTACATTCAACAGGTGCGCATTCAACGACGACAATCAAATTACCATATTCACAAGATCATCCATATTATTATAATGTGTAAATATTGATAGTTGAATGTCGAATCTGGTATATGCTCACATATGTTATATATTCTTAATATATATATGTACTAAACTTAAGAGCTATATGCATAAACTGGTAACTAAAGCATTCAGTTAAGTCTATAAACGTAAATAGGTTTCAATAAACAAAACCATCAACTAAACTGCGTAATTCCTTTAATTTATAGGTTGACTTTACAAATTTAGATTAGACATTATAATTATATTTTATTATTATTCATTTCTTACTAGAATCCAAATTTTGTTGGATACGAATTTAGTATTTTTAGGCCCCAAAATGACTGAAGTGCGCTACTGGCTATAACAAAGAGGAAAAACACTTCATTTACTTGTGAATACGACAGCCACTGGGTCTGGACATGCACAACGCTCAGTGGCACGTATTAGTGTCTTTATCATATAAATGGTGCTGCTTAAATAATAATTAAGCCTGGCTTGTACTGGCCGGGTCTGCTTCACTGTGTGTTTTCCATTTGACGTTTGAAGTTACTGGTGGAAGTGGAGTGTATTTGCCAGCTGTTCGTCTTCTTCTGCTGCGTCTTCGTCTTGGTCTCCGCATGCCTGTTGCAGGTGGATGCGGATTAAGCTGCCACAGGGCGCAATAAATCAACTGATACATTGGCCATCCCCCCACACACCCCCTACCCCACACATCATCTCGAGTGCAGCCAAATGCGAAGCGTTCCACTGCCAGAGGAAGCGAAGTTCGTGTCAACATTGATATGCCAAATAAGATTCTGATTCAGATTCTGATTCTCATTACCGATACTAATAACTAGACCTCATCATAACATTATAAACCCGGAATTTACTTCAGACTTAAAGAAGAGGCCTATATTAACATATGACCCATGCACATACACATATACATATGTATATATGATGGCATGAAAATGTGTAGATTATATCAAATTTTATGTGATGACAGGTTCAAAACTTCAACTTCTTTTTTCACTTTTATTTTTTGGCTTAAAATAAAAGTCTAGAGAATAAACCAAGATCATAATGATAATGATAGCCACGTACATCGAAATAGCTTAAAAACGCCATGGTACTGTGCATACAGATGTATATGTGTAAAAATATATATGTATGTACTGTAGCATGTTTAAATGTTCAAAATGAATGAATTCTAAATCATTAATCATTAATTGTAATAAAGTTCAATTAAATTTAAATAGGTGTAAAACCATTCATAACTCTAAGTTTAAGAACTTGAATTCTTGATTTAAGCTGATTCTTTTTTATTTTCAAATTATGGATTTGATTTTTGGAAAAATTTTCAAAATTGTTTTAATATAACAACAATGAAACTTTATTGAAAAATGTTTATCATTCTCTGGAGCACATTTTGACAGTATGTGTACTTGATGGGAGTACAAAATACTTTAATTTTTCTTTGAGTGTATATTGCCTACCTGAATTATACATATATAATAGTTGGCCAGATGTAACAGAGCATCGCCTGAGCTGCCACAATAGTCAGAGATGTGACTGAAACATTTTCAACAACACAAAATTTGCCGTGCTTGTTGGCCCGTCGAACAGTACACAAAGACGACAACCAGACGAGACGAAACCGGAAACCAGCTGAAATTGCCAGCCAGCCGCAATAGCAATAAGCGCCACCAGCTACAATTAACGGTTGCACTGTGAAACAATGAAATAAGGCTGCAGCTGTTGCACTGAGTGAAAGAGATAGCGAGCGAGCAAAAGAGAAAGAGAGAGAGATAGAGGGAGAGGGAGAGCAAGAAGAACTCAAGAATAAGGAGATCTGGAGATTTTGTCTGCAAGATGATGTTCATGGATGCACTGTTCAACAGCTTGCTGGTGGTCAGCTCCGGCTATGCGATGTACACGCTGCATCCGTGGCAAACACCGTACGGTTATGCGTCGGCCGCATTGGGTTTGGTGCGTGGACTGCTGGGTGTGGTGCGGGCGTTAAACAATGATGATGAATGCAATCGCGTCCAGAAGATAACGTCCGGTGTTATGCAGCTCGTGCCGTTGCCATTGGCCAACATTGAGCTGTATCTGATATCGTCCACCCCGAATCTGGCAATGGCACATGGCTGCTTTGTCATACCGTTGGTCTTCGACATGGTTGCCAAGTGGCGCGACATCGAGGACAACTCAACGGTGATGCTCAAGGATCTGACGCTGCTCGGCAATATGGTATCCCTGCTCTTCCTGGGCGTCACTGAGTCGAGCAATCTTTGCGTGGGCATGTCAGCAATTGCATATGCTGCACACAACGGTTCTGTCATATTGGACTATTACTGTGAGGGCCTGGGCATTCGCCTCAATCTGCTGGCCTATTCGGCGTTCACCTTGCTAATGGCTGAGGCCCTGACGACAAAGTTCTAACCAACAATCAATGCCACATCCACAATATCCACAATATCACAAACACTGTTTGACATCTGAGCGGATGTCGGCTACATCTTCTTCTTCATCATCATCAGTGTTTTTTCTTTTTCGGTGGCTCAAGGCTAATGGCGGGCGGTTCATTGGCTCAACAATGGCTCGAGCGTCGGCTCAATAAACTTGCAATTAATGTTAGCAAATTAAAATCCAAAAATAAACATTAATTGTTTTGTCAAAAATTAAGTGTTGTATGTTCGTTTGTTTGTGTGCATGTGTGTGCGCGTGTGTGTTTTTGTTTGTTTGTCACTACGTTCGTCGGGGATGCATCACAGAAGGAGCCGACGACAATGGAGCACCGATTTAAGGCAAATTTACAGCGATACCAAGCCATTGAGCAGGGATAAATTTCAATGTCAAAACCGGAACCGGTTCTGAGCCGACACGCTTTATATACGTATTTACTATAAGCAGGCAGATGGACAGACAGGTAGACAGACAGACTGGTCTCTATAGCTGGATAAGCGTGGCTAAGCCCAATAAAATCAAAAGTATTTTCTTTGATGCTTGCACAACAATATATTAACACCCATTTACAGATTTTAGCTAAATGCTGCATTTGCTTAAACTTTTCCTTGCTCTTGTCAAATTTCATCTAAACTTAAAATTTAAATATCTCACTCTTAAGCGAAAAGCTGGCAACTTCATTCACGAAGTATAACTTGTCAGTAACAATTTCCTTTTCTTTGTTTGCCAGAAGTGCAATGATTTGTAAGCAGCTTATACTGAGGTTTTGAGTCTTGTCATATATTGAGAGGATTCTTAGAGACAGTATCATGCTTTGACACATGTTAAAGTTTTTATTAGCTTTGACACATGCAGATCGTGCATTTTTAATATTGATGAATATGAATTTAACCAAATTAAAAACTTTTAATTCAATTCAAATTGATAAGCTAGAAAATATGAAATTGTTGCAGCAATTAATTCATTTCAATTTAAGCTTATATTTTAATGAATATATATAAATATTCTGCGATTTATGGCATGACACTACCTTTTCAAATACATGTACATATATATATATATATATACCGTTACTCTCATGCACATATGAAAGAGACTATTGAGAGCAATTAATGCCCATGCACACTGCACACTGCACAATGCCCACTACACAACACTGATTGACACAGACCGATTGTCGAAGTGCGTTTTGTTGTCTGCTTTTGGGCGCAGGCTGTGCGAGAATTGTAAAATGGCTGACGTATGGCAGAATAACAGGAACATAAGCAGAATCCTGAAAGTGATGCTGCTAGTGAAATGGCGTCATAAAAATTAAAAACAAATGTGTGGACAGAAAGGGCTGCCCATGCAAAACAGTATGTGGCAATAATTTATACATTTTAATTAATTGCCAGCGCAGTATTTACATTTTAAGGACGGTTTTATGATGTGACTGGCACAGTTATGGACCCAGCAGCTCGCTACTCCAGTCGTGGCCACAAACCGGATACTAATCATGTCGTCAGGCGCGGCAATATTTTCGCTTATTACTTGCCTGAGCTCCGGCTCCGGCTCCAGCTACAGCTCCGACATTCGCTGGTTCGTTCGTTGGCAGAACAAACGTCTTCACTTTATAGATAAAAGACCATCCATTATTTGTGTGAATCAAAGTCGTTGCAGCAGCGATAGCAGCCGCAGAGAAAACGCCAAGGAGATGACAGAGGAAATATCGCAACGGAAAGATAACAACAAATTAAAGCTAGCGAAAAAAGTAACCACAAAAGCATTTCAAAAATGTGCAAAAGGAGGAAGCACAACAAAAAAGAATCAACAACCGGCGAGCGATCGAAGAAGAAGAATTACATACACAAAAAACTAACAAGAGCGGTGCAACCGTAATTATCCGTACAGCAGATACCCTGTTACCCGAATAGAAGCTGTAAGTAAAATATTCTAGGTGCATTTAAATTCGTTATAAACTTCACGATATTGCAACAAGGAAGAAACGCAGTTGCGGAATCGATATTTATTTTATATATCGAAAAACAAATAAACCTGTTCTTCAGATAATATACACAAAACACCATTCGAAGCTTTCATTCTCTTTGCCTCTCTCCTTCTCTCCCTCACTCTATCTGACAAAACTAGATAAATACGTGGACTGGCAGGAGTATCCTTCTGTTGCATTCCTTTATACCATTGCATATTATACCCTTTTACCCATTTAAGCGAACACAGGGTATAAGGAAAAGACAAAATAAAAGAAATCAAGAAATCAACAAAAACTGCACGCCAATGCGCCGGCGCAGACCCCGCGACATTGCTTAAGTGTATGAGTGTGTGTATGTGTGTGTGTACCTTGTGCAAGTTCAAAAACCTGCGAATGTGTATTGCGAGTCAATCGTTGTTTGCCGTTGCTCCGGACTCAGTCGCAGACAGACGAAGTCTCAGTCGCAGTCGGTTAAAAATGCCGGCCGGCAAATAAAACAAAAAAAAAAAGGAAAAAAGTAAAAACGGAACGGCCAAAATGTATAGACTGCGCTATACTCTGTTATCGGTGCAAACACCGATTTTCAGCTGGCACACTATTTAACTATAAAGTGAGTTGATCCTAGCCTGTGCGATTTACATATATGTTTTGACTTTCTGTTTAAGATGTGCAAGTCATAAATTTTATGAATCTAGCTAAATATGTAGACTGCTGACTTGACTGACTTGGACGAACATATGAAAAATATACCGGTTTTCGCATTGCGAACAAAGTATTAATCAGGAAAGCAACAAAAACAAAACAAAAAAAACGAACAGCCGCCGCAAGCAGAAGAGCAACAATGAGAAGTAATAAATGGCAAGACGAAAACAGGGAAGCGGACAGCGATGACGCGGACGGACGAACGGACAAGCAGACATTGCAAAGCGCATTGGCACGAATACAGCTAATAAATGCGGAAAGTGAAAAGAGATAAAAATGAGACGAAAATTGAATACTCTATAAAACTAAATAATCGTTGCTTGTTGAAATGCAAAGTTTCAACATTTTGTATTTGATGTACACATGAATCTGTCTACATATATTGTTACGTACATATATGTACACATATGTAGCTAGGTGTACGAAAGGCATACATCATCTATCATCCGTATGTGTATACATACATAAGCTTCATGGCAAGGCCCCAATGCTTCACTGAGCAAAAGGATATGTTCAATAAGTAATAAGTACACACATATTTGTAAGAATCTTTGCAGGTACACTCTAAAATACATTTTTGGAAATCGCCATATATTTGGCGCCACTGGTTAAACGTCCAGGGTATGCATATATAAATTTCTATTTTTTAAAAATGTTTTTCTTAATAATAGGAAATATTCCAAAAAAAAATTTTAAAAAATCTGCACATTTTTGGGATTTTCAATTTAGGGCAAGCCTTCTTAAGTTTTAGAAATTTTTCTTTTCCTAATATGTGGAAAAACTTTTTTCTGAGTGTACGTGAATGTGCGTAAACGCATGAGTGTGTGTGTATCTGTGCTGATGGTGTGCGCCGGCGCAGCGCGCCATTCAAAAAGCTACGCTTCGGCATCGATGTTTGCAGCGCCAGTCAATGCGACGGCTGCTGCTGCAGTTACTGCTCTTGATGTCTGCCCGCTTCGCACTGTTTGCCGTGGCTTGGTGCTGTTATACGTGATTTGTTTACGAATCTTAACAAAATACTTATGTACACAAAAATGCCTTAAATTACCGCGAAAGGCGTTCTTCGTTTAAACATTTTGTAGACACAAATACAACAGAGTTCGAAATCACAGTCCTGCCATTGTGGTTTTTGCTCGTTCTTTTTGTTGTTATCGTTCTCGTACTTCTTGTCTTGTCGCATGTCTGATTATTTGCACTTTATAAGCCTGTACTTCCCCAAATCGTTGGCGTATTTTTGATTTTGATTTTATTTTGTACAAATAGTGCACAATTATTTGATTATTCAATACATTCACCTTACACCTTTAATGCCATTATAAATAATTTCTATGATCACTATTATTGTGAGCAAAAAATTAAGTTTACGATAGCGAGGCTCGACTGTAGTTGCAAATGTGCAAATCTGTGTGTGTGTGTGTGTGTGTGTGTGCGGACTGAGTCATATATGTATGTACATTCATACATATGCAAAAATATGTGTGCATGCATGTATTTCAAGCGTGGGAGCAGAGGCAATACGACAACCTCAATCTGCAGCCAACGGCGCCGATGAGTCAGCTACTTCAACAGTATGCAGATAGACATACGTACATACTTGCATCTGTGTGTAGTACACATGTATGTACAAGCTAATAGATGGTGAATGGGCAATTTAAATGTAACGGTTCTGATGACACGAGCAATAAGCAGGCCACACCAGATTACCGAAGAGCAAGCGAGCTTTTTGAGATGACCGAACAATGGAGCTGAAAGAGCGATGGCAATTGAGAAATTGAGGGATACTCTGCTCTGATATTTTAATTTTTGCGCATTTGTATAAATGTACATATGTATGTATATATATAAAAAAAAAATAATATAATAAATACTCATACGTCGAGTTCAGAGTGATGTTGGTGCATATTATTCAAGGCCAAGTACGCCGTGGTCAGCCATTCATCATTAAATCCACTGCCTCCTCCATGAGTCTGTTTGTCCTCTGGAGCTCGACTGTTTCGAATACCCAATTAAAAGACACGAGCATTCCCAATAGTGTTAATAAATATTCAAATACATATATTAATTAAGTGCCAACTGTGAGTTTCATTTCATCACGCGATTTTTGAATATTAGATCTGGTAGTATTATTTTGTGCTACAGACAGAAGTAGACAGAAGACCCTAACATATAAAACAGTAAAACAGATTCTAGGGATGGGGGTGGGGGTGGTGACAGTTGGTAAAAGAGCGGTCAACATACCGTGAGCACTTTCAATTAGTATCAGCCTTTAAGCAGGCACTCAGAACTTGTTAATTGTGGCACTGCGGCTGAAGTCATTATGAGTGGTCTGTTAACAACGCAGATGCTCTTCAACTATGGCGGGTGTTAGATGGTATACATATGTTAGAGTATTCACATTTATAATGCATACACACATACGGAATGCCTTCAAACAAGGAAGTCAGTTTATAGAGCATACCAAAAATAGACGAGTTGCGAAATTGTTGAACAGTTTTATGGGTTTTTTTGTTTAATTTAAACGAAACGATTAATACGAGAAATGACGAACAGAACGTGTCAGCAGTGCAAACACAAATTATGAAACATGAAACGTTAAAACAAACAGCTAAATTAGAGCAAATCATTTGCATTGATTAAGCTAGTTCATATTTAAATGTTTATTTAATTTGCCGAACACACACAGAGACAGAAATTGACCTGTCGGTATTAGCATACACCACTGACAACCTGATCGAACCTCTGCTAAGGCTATTGCTATTGCTAGGGCCTTTTAATACGACTAACGGCTTGCGGCTTTAGGCATTCGGCTTATGGAGCCTCAGCCTGCCTGCCTGTCTGTCTGCCTGCCTGCCTGCCTGCACCTGTTGCGGCACGACGGTGGCACAAAGTTATTCACTAAACGAACCACTAAATATATGCATGAAAGTCGCACGGCCCAATGGAGCGTCATTAGACGACAGTTAGAAAACGAGTTTTTGTTCGTATTTGATATCATCATGAGATGATGCCATATTCAAGCAGTTTGCCAGCTCTGGACACGGCAATAAATGTCATACATTTTTCAAAACCGGCGGTCCATAAAATGTTCTCGCTGCCGATACAGACATATATACATCTATCCATACATATGTGTTAAGTGAATCTACGAATAAAAAAAAAATTAATAATTTTAATCAACATAAAATGTTAATAATAATCGTTATGAGGATACGATGGGAAAAAAAGAAAGAAAAAAAAATCAGCATTAATTAAATTAGTTAAATCGCCATGAGTATCACATTAACATTTTTTTTTTCCTTTCTTAAACTGGTTTCTAATGGCATTCAATAGTGCATAGATTCCAGATACATTTCGCAGATTATTCAAGACGAGCCTCTGCGGACGGCATATGTCGTTATCAACTAATATGCTATGAATCCACCCCAACACATAAAAAAACAAACAGTTTCCGCATTTGTATACCCCAAATACATTGAAAATGCAAAAGTATGTGAAAGGCAGAAGAAAGCACCTCTGATCCGCTAATGGATATGCATATATTTTCTTGATCAGTATTAACAGTCGTGTCGATGGAGCCATGTCAGTATGTATGATAGACTAGGTTTAGATGCTTCAAGTTTGGAATATATATTTTTGGATCCGTAACACCCAGATACATCGATTTATCTCTTTGCCATAACAACAAAATAAACAATTTTATGGGTACACCCTTCGACTTGGTATGTAATACATATAATATATTTTGATCAACTGTAATTTCATTTGCATTGGTTAGCCAACAACTGCTTTATTAGCCAAAATTACCAACCGTTTCTGTATTTGCGTGCATGTTTGAATAACGCAAAATTGTGGACAAATTACAATTTCAGCTTTAATAGATAACTAAGTGGCTTACATTTTCCAGATGTGCAAAGCTAACTTCGCTTTCGTTAAATTGAAATCTGTACATATATTATATTATTTGCGGATGTGGAATGAACAGCACACCGAACCACCGAGCTGCTTATTTTTTTCCACAAATATTATGGGCATTTTCTAACTTAATGGGCTTATCTTCAACAAGTTGACAAAGTCTGCATCTAATCCAGATGAGTATTCAACTTTGCTTTGGGCGTCATATATATACATATATGAATCATATATATATTAGAATCATACCACAAATATCGTGTATGAATCAGCTCATGTATATATATCTATATATATATAGCTAAGCTATGAGGTTGTCGTCCAAGTGAAGTCGATGGATGTCTCGTCACATTTGAACTCATTTGAGTTACACAAAAGCATTTTTGTATACGAAATGAGAATGGGAGACGTTGCCACTTAATGCTTGCTTCAGCGGGCCAGCCGGGGAGTGGGCGGGGTTGTGGGTACGGGGGCGTTTACGGTGACTTTTGAAAAGTATTTTCAGTACGAGAAATGTGTTGCCAGTTGTCAACTTTAAATAGGTGAGATGACGATCAAACGAAACACGCTCACCACTAACAATAAGCATCAAATATACAAACATACATATGTATATCTAAAAAAATCCAATACACTAGTTTTCCTTAAGATTTCAACTGCAGGCTTGACAACCTTTTTGTAATTGATTAGTTTTATGTGCAAAATTCGATCACCTTGACCGAACAAAGCTGAATACTACCTGCTTGTATTTATTGTATACTTATGTACAAATGCATTCATGTATTTAGCTGGGCTCTTTCTGTACATACATACATGCTTATAAGGGTACAGCGCACTCAAGGATTTGCAACTATGCGTTAGAGTGCAATTGAGCTGCGCATTATGGCGAAATTCAAAACCGAAAACCTGAACAGTACAAAATAAAAAGATGGCAAAGGCATGCCAAAAAATGCCAAAGGACAAAAACAAACCGACAAAAACAACAACAAAAAGAACGTCAAGTAATATTTGCATCAAAAGGACGAGCTTCCCATTGAATGGCACAAACAAACGGCAACAACAATAAGAAATACCTATACGAATATAATGAAAACGTAAGCAAGCCTGAACAAAACAAAAAAAAAAGAAATCTAAAGAAAACAACACAAAAAGGTGGTTGAACTCTATGAGCTTAAGCTTTGTCCATGAACCACCGAGTGAGTGCGTTGTGAGTTATTCATTTGCGCGTCCTCTTTTTACCTGGCAGAGCAACAGTCAACAGTACAACACAAGCAACAGGCAATGAGCAACAAGCAACAAGCCAAACCCAATAAGAATAAGGAGCTGGAATTAGATGTCGTCCTTGTTATCCCTTGAACAAAGCACATCACATGAATGACCGATGGAATATGACTACTCAAATATAAAGCACAGTAAATATTTACGACCTTTGTATATCCCTTGTCTAGTTGTGAAAAAGTACGTGACAGACAGAAGGAATGCCATATCGATCGGCATCAACAGCCGAGTTGGTCCATTATGCAGAAGAATCCAATACAGAATGATATATTTAAGAATGCAAATGGTAATAAGGTCAAAACCTATGTATTTATCAATTAAATATATATAAGTATATATATATATTTGTATAAGTCTATTTCACATGTTATCTGCAGAGCTCTCTCGTCCCTTGAATGCATTTTCAATACTAATATATCTCTGGTCAACCTTGGTAATCGTATCTTCCTCCACAGGTTCAGAGACTTGACTATATTTTCTTTACTTGATGTATTTCTCTCTCTTTCTCTCTGCGCCCTTAACGTATCGAGGGAAAATCCAGAAAACCTTATCAATATCCAAAGCAACACGGATCTGTAAGGCAGACAATGCACGTAAGTAAAAGTGTTTTATTTAGAAAGTTAAAATATATAAATATATAAATAAATCTATTGACTATTTGAAATGCAAATGTAATGCATTTTTTGTGTGTATACCGTTAACAGCTTAATATAATTGAGATTAACACCAAACTGAGCTTCATGATGTGGCAAATATTGGTTAGATCCATCAAATGTTCCTCGCTTGATTTCACAGTGGAGTTGTATCTGTATCTGTAGATTAACACTGAGTATAGCCGAATTGTTTAAACTGTTTTGAAGTGGCCATCGTTGAAGTAAAACGTGATTTCTATCGGCCGATTAAGGGAAAACCCATTGTGGTAAAAATAAAAATTTCAAGCACTTAAAGCTTATGGAAACGATAGTTGTAATCAGCAAAAATAACCCTGTCCAAAAAAGCCAGTTAAGTTAATGGTAATGGCAATGACAATAAATAAAATTCAATTAAATCAAAAATGCCTGCCGTTGCTGGTCTTATCACTACTCCAACATCAAGGCTGAGTTCGGGGGAAATTAAAAGATGATTTTTACCCTTTGAGCATAAATTGTTTAACTAGAATATTTGCTTATCATCATTGCCACAAAAACAATTATGTTTATAATTATGTGCAATCAGTTTATATTTTGTATTTCGGTTTCTTCTTCTTCTATTTACTTAATACTGAAATTGAGTCATTAGCTTGATCAAAAGATTCCAGAACTATGGGGGCTATGGGGGGTGATTTATCCGAAACTGGCACTTCTCAATATGTCTAAGCTAATACCTAATTCAATATTGAACTGTGAATTTGACTATCTTGCACCAACAAGTCCAAGTTGAAGTTATCTTGGTAGTGAGCTTCCCCTACAGCTATTGCTTTTGAAAATCGCTCATATTCTGACGAGGGTCAAATTTGCGCTTCAATTAAAAACGTATTCAACACACAAATTACCAATTAAATATAGACTGATGTTTGGGACCTGAAAGTGCGCCGTAGCAATTAACAAGTAAGGTAACAATAAAACCATAAAAAAAAATAGAAAACAAGCACTTGAAACGATGGTTAGGTTATACATAGGGGTGCATAGGGATGCATAGGGGTGACAATGATCCTGCTCAACCAACTCAAGGGTCTGGCAGGAAAACGACAACAATTGTAATCATATTGCTTATTGAAACGACGAAGCATCGGCTGATTAACACACACACACACACAGATACACATACATCGATCCAGTTACAGTTGTTCGATAGACCCTAAAAACCATCAGTTCTGTGCGATACAATCAAAGTTTCACCCCGGGTTCTGGGCAGAGTGTTAGTAAGTAGTTTCTTAAAGTCTATATATATATATATATATACAGAGAGAGAGAGAGAGAAATTGAGAGCCAAGAAGGTGAGGTAGAAAAAGAGGCTTTAAGACGCCATATATATATATATATATATAATATATCACTCTCTATATGTTGGGAGCACCACTTTTAGGTGGGCTTTGTGCCACCGCCGCACCCAATTAAAAAGCAACCAAATAAATTAACACTCGTTTGCCAGCTGAGGGAATTGCACGGTGGCAAACAGTTTAGCAGACCGACGATCTCATATGCATATAGATTATGGTCTGGGCCCACACGAGCATTTCCAAGTAGCCAATTTGGTGCTTGGTGCTGTGGGCACATCCAGAAATTCAAACACGTAACAGTGAAAACATAAAAATTGTCAAATCAAAAGCCAAAGCCATCGCCACACAGGTGTAACAGAATGTATGCGTGTATGCACATACGACATACATATACATTCCCCAAGATAACAATAATGACGACGATCCTCCCTTGTGGCCAATACTCTGCCTGCTGCCCTTACCGATCTCTAGGAAGACACTATCCAATAGTGTGTACGTTTTATGGGTTTTGCGAGCGTTGTCTAAGCATTTCATGAATTTCTTGAATTGGTTTTAATTCGCAAGAAGTCTTCTTCTGCTTCGGTTTCTTCTTGTGTTGAGGGGGAATGGTAAATACGGAGGATATGGGTAGGGGGCAACAATCAGCCTCGGGGGCACTTGCCTCGCAGTTCTCTTCTTGGCAAGCGGCGATTTGTCAACACGTTTGAGCCATCGCACAGCGCAACCATTGTAATAAAAATTCCCAAGAATGTTGGCCAGACTGCTGCGTGGCCCATACTAAAGACTGGCATTAGCATTTGAAGTCACCGATTGCGTCATGGGCGCGCATCAGATTGCGTGAATGAGTGTGAATGTGAGTGTGAATGTGAATGTGAATGCGTTGCCGAACTGTGAACTGCTCGAATGCGATATGCGATATGCGAGTACACCTACTTACCATGCGAAATGCCATGGAAAACAGGGCTAATGGATTTGCCATGATAATGCAACACACTCTTGCACCCAAGTCATTAGCAGGCCCATCAATGACTAAACGTTACAATCACCAACTCAACTCTACTCGACTCGAGTCGACACCTTCAACCTGGCCTGGGGCTATCCCGCGGACAGGTTCCTCAACGGATGATCCCCAAGCCAACCGGTTCGAATTGTTGTCCCCCGATGACATTTCAATCAGCTAATATCGCATTTATTTATGTTGAATCTTGATGAATGATAATGAAAGACAATGTTTTATGTCAGACATGAACATAAATATCACTTCATATAATCAATTTCCGGATATGTTCACGAAAATCTCCCTGTGTACATCTCAATACCTGAAACCTCTCTGATTGACTCAGATTCGTACTCTAAAACTGAATGGATGTGCATCTGTACAGGATATAGGTGAGTTAGCCAACCGAGTGCAATTCTCAACATAATATAATTTGCATAACCTACAATTGATTTGCAATTTTTGGTTATTGATGTCAAGTGTCGCTTATGAATGGGACTTGACAGATCACAGATCATAATGTTCTGAATGACATAGCCGATACTCCATTCTATGGGCCACTATTGGGTTAACAGAGTCAGAGAATCATTCGTTTGCTAACCCCATGACTATACCGCCCTAATCCACTAACTCTACTGATAACAGCTGTCATGATAATTTTTCTGCTTTTTGTTTCACACATTAGTCAGCTCAATTTGACTACTTAAATTGCAAATATTGGTACAGCTGATTTGCTTTTAACACATCGGATACATGGTCATATTTATATACATATACGAGTCAATGTGGTGAAACGAGTTTTTCTTTATCAGAATCATATCGTCATAAGCATTTTGCAAATATTTATTGAAATATCTCTTAAGATCAGAGATACAAAAACACTTTCGTAATACGTGTGTCTACTTTGGTTGACAACAAGCTTCTTTTTTTCTGTGTTTCGGCAATGTTTGGAGTGCTTATATACGTATAATACACTATATAAAACATACAAACATATATTGGCGATTGGATATAGTCGCTTTTGCTGTTGCCTTGTGCCTTGCGGGAAAAGTAAAAGTTGGCCGGTTGGTTCTGCAAATGGTCGAAACACCGGAAATGTTAACACCATTTCTCAAGCTGACCAACGGAGCATGGACGAACTTGTCGTTGCTCAATTAGCAAAATGCCTACGAGCTGGTTTGCTGTTTAAAAGCAAGGCCTCATTGGACATGAACATGGCCATCATTATTACTTACGCGTATTTGAAGTGTTTAGATAACAACAACAGCAAAATAAATTAATAAATCAAAAAATAAAACTGGAAAAACTAACAGCTGCCAGCGGTCGAAAAGCAGCAGCTGAACAATCAACAGAAACTACAACTCGACCGCGAAAATTGCCTACAAGCTTTTTTTGGGTATAAATCACCACACCAAACTACACACACACACCTCTACCACCCCCTCCAACTCCACGTACCCAACTGCCCTACGCATCACAGACCCGCCGGCTGTACAAGATCCCCGTGCAGTTGCCCCGTTACACTGTTCATTCATTTATAACAAACTTCAACAGTGAAATGTTTAAAATTGTTCAGCAGCCTCATCCGGATCATGGGCCCTGCCTGCGGAGAAATACTTCTCTCTATTTTAGTCGTCTTTTTTTCGGTTTCTTCATTTTTTTCGTGTTGAGGCTTTAAAGTTTAAGCAAATCATCTTCATTCATGTCGTCTGGCTGTCTGTCAGAGCAGCTGCTGTCTAAAAGACATTAGTTCGTAACTTAATTAATGCTTTGGCGTTAATTGCCACAGCAAAAACAATACAAGATGCTTAAAAAAAAAATCAACAACATCAACTTAGAGGCCTAAAATGTTCAACAAATAATGAAACATAATGTGTGAGAATTGTCGGTTGATGACAGCAATCTAAGCTGATTTTTGAAAATCTCTGATATGCCATTCAATAATTAATAGATCCATGATTTCCATTCACGTAACTAAAGAATCTGGACCTTCTCGCAAATTATAAATCATACATACATACATATATTATACATATATATAAATATAGGGATATATCTATACATATGTAAATAGAGTGAATATCTGTTATTACATCGATTTTTTGGGATAACCTTATCCACAAGTTGTTGGCTCTGTCACTCTAATGTGTAACTAACATTTCAACACAAAACTTTGAAAACATGTCTAAAATCGATCGAAATAAAAATTGTGCCCATTAAACGGGAAAGTTCCTTCTTTCATCCAAGTATAAAAATGGGTCAATTTGTCCATTACATTAATAAATGGTCAAGAAAAACAACAAAAAAATGCCAAATTTTCTCACACGTATTTCATTTCAGTTTTTCACTCACTTTATTACTTAACAGAGTTCAATAAGGATGATTTGAGATGTACTCAAATGTAATAATCCTGCAGTTCATCTATGTAGGGTATTTAGATTTCGGCACTTTAAATAGAGCAGATTTAAATCGGGCCGCGTGAATTACTAGTTTTGCTATATCTATCACAGATACATATACAGGCGCTTGGTAACAAGCAGCTAGCAGTGACTCTGCAATTTGGCCAAAATGCAACCAGCCCACACTCATACATACAAACACACACACACACAATGAGCTCACAAGGCAAATAAGCAAGAGCAACAGAGATGGACTGAATATAAAAAATCAATGCCGCTGGCTAAGTGGGCCCACAAGCTGACTGGCCAACTGGTTGGCCTGCCGGCCGGCCGGTAAAAAACGATGACGATGACGCCATCTGGTGGGCAGTGTTGTCACTGATTCAACATTAGCTCCCCAGCCCGTAAGATACCCACCGACTGCTTAAAAGCCGACGCATTTGGCAGCTGGCCTGTCTTTATGGCCGGGCAGGTTTTTCCTTGGGCAAATGCATTAGCATGATTCATGCCTACTAGTTGGCCAAGCAGCCAAACGGACAATTGCATTGCCCCCAATTTGCTGGCCAGACCGAAAATCGATGCTAATTCTTCTCTCAAGTGTTTCACTCATTTTACCAAAGTTCAAGTGGTGCTCATTTTTAATAATTTTAGTTTTGCTTGCTATATTGAGTTACGTACGCTTGTGATTATAACTCTTTTGCGAATGCCCAAATTTAGAAAGTACATTTGTACTTTTTGTTTGCAGTAGGTGCAAACAATCAATATTCCATTTTAAAGCCACATTTGTATCGTCTTACTTACTACTAATATCTACAACAATCTAGAATTAACAACTAACATGAACATTGCCAAGAAAATAAGCAATTGGGTTTCTAAGGCAAACGGATCTTAAAGTCCAGCTAAGGACCATCAAGTGGCAGCACAACAGAATATAACCATTTTCAAGACTTATTTATTAAGCCTTACGAGCAAAAATAGTTGAACAATTTGTTCAAAAAACAACCAAAGGAAATAAAAACCCCAAAAGATTTTCAGCGAAATCCTAAGGCTAAAAAAATGAAGCAGATTCGTATTAGACATGCGACTGTGCACGTATCAAACATGGCCGGGGTAAACGTACCGCTTGCCTCCCTGGTCCCTGGTCCCTGGTCTAGCATCTACTGTCTGCCGTCTACTGTCTGTGGCGGTCCGGCAGCTGTTCCGACCCGTGTTTCTATAATTCGCAAGCAATTAAAACCCTGACACGCAACCTCTTGGCAACAAGCTAACAAAAAATTAGAAACTAAACCCCAGACAGGAACTAAGCGAAGCACTCATGTACCAATATATGCATTTACTTATGTATGTATGTATGTGTGTATATAAATGTATGTACCTGTACATATATGGACCTGCTTCTGAATTTAACTTACAACTCATAGACACACTTACTCAAACTTACATACCCAAACCCATACCCATTTCCAGACTCAAGCCCAGACTGAGACTCAGGCTTACAGTTGTAGTTAGCCAAGTTGGAGACTTGATCGGCTTCTCTTGGAGCGCGTTCATTAGATAGTCAGGTAGACCTAGGCCTACATTTAATGTAATTATCAGTGATTAATGAATTGCTAAAGCAAACATTGTGTCGCGACTACGCACAGATTTTATTTTCAAGCAGAAAACGAACCAAACACATTGAAATTGAAACTACCAAGAAGAAGAAAGAAATGAAAATGACTCCGTCAAAATCACACGTCTGTGCGATACCCTGTTTCCAATATAATAACATAACTTACACATGAGTGATATATTATCAGGTTGTAAAAGAGATGATATAGAGAGAAAGCATAACAAATAAATATATGTATGTAGATAGACAGACCGATAGACAGATATCGGCATCAACCCAATATAGCCGTTCCATTTATTGAAGAACAGAGTATAGTAACTGTGAACAGCGAACATAATGCATATTGATGCGGCTAGTATTAGCGACTTCCATTCAAAATATTTAGAGCTGGCCGACAATAAAATTAACACAAGTCCTCGACGCGGTGCGCTCCAGTTTGAATTTTCAGTTTTCACTATTTTTATCAATTGTTCGATGAGTGTGTCGGTGTCGGTTTTGGGTTAGGGTATTACTGCAATTAACATTGAAGGTGGCATTTTTGCTATTGACTCGATAATTCCAGGCAGGCATCGAACGCCGGTCGGGGGGCGTGCCCTTTTGTTGCCCCTAAAAGAATTGTTGGCCTAATGATAGTAAAAACGATTTTTATTTTTAGTTGCTACATTCAATTAACCAGCGTGTGAATATGAGCAAAGAGCGTGCCGCCTTTTCCGCACGCCCTCAAAAATGAAACTCAAACCTCAATTTCTCTATACAGTCTTTTGTTTCAATTCCAATCTAAGGCTGGTGGCGTCATTGTCAGGCGACTGCCAGCTGGGGGTCAAAACGCCAGCAACAGTGACCAAAGCCGAATTTCAATTCAACAATATGAATATGGTGCAAAAGTTGTTCGATTTGTCAAAGTCTGGTTTATTAGACATCATTAAAAGCGGTTCGCTGAAGCGCATCCTCAATGTCCCACTTCACCCCCACGCGGCCTCATCCATCATGGAAATTCTCACCACCATATAGGGTAGCTATTATAGTAGTTTTTAGCTTATCACAAGGAGGACTCATCGCACTGAACCGTATTAAAAAAAGAAAAGAAAATGAAAAAAAAAGAACAAATAGGAACAGTGATACTTATGACAATAATTTAATACTCTTGTAGATATATAGTAGAAGTATGAATATATTTCTGATGGATCTGAAAGCTGTATAAAATAGTAGTAGAACGATATCCAAATCACATAGAAATAGAAACAATAAGCAACTGCGAGTCAGTCGTCAATCGTTCAGTTGTGTGACAAGATTAGTATGCCCAATGCAAGGGTATAATATATAGAAAGAGTTGTAATTATTGTTTGGTTCGTGGTCTATGTTAAATTCACAAAACGTAAAGAAAAAACTATGTACTTATGTTAATACGCAAAGCGAGCGATATAAAAGCCATAAAATGTGGTAAAATACATTTAAATGGATGCGTATTCAACTGAAGGCAGCATAAATTATCGCAATGGCAGAGCAAGCAGCGCCAAAGACGAAACACATGTAATAAAAACTCTATTAAAAATGCCACTTACAATTAACAAATGGCCCGCACTGCCTTCCGGGGTTCAGGGAGGGCCATCGCATATTGTAGATACGAATAGAGCGACTACAACAAATATAAATATAAGTAGATGTTGATGTAGATGTAAATGTATATGTATATGTATATGTATATGTATATATATATATGGAATTGTATAGTCAGAGGCATAGGTATAGGTATAGGTATATGTATAGGCATAGGTATAGGTATAGGAAAAAATAAAGAACAGAATGTATCTACGCAGTTATATAAAAATTCGGTACTGAGTTGATTGGCCTGCCACTGAATGGGCTCTCTGTGCCTCTCTACAGTTCTACAATGGCATGACAACAGCTTGAGGAAGGCTATTGGCAAGTCAGTCAGCCTGGCGACAAAGAAGTCAATACTAGATCAAAGTGAAATAATCATAAGACATCACATATTTAACCATCTAATTATATATGAATATGGTTACACTTTAACTTCAATTACTTGCAATACATTGTTTTAACATTTTAATGATTTTGCAACAGATAAAAAAGTGATTATATTTCCAATTCACAACGAGTAAAAAGACACCGAAATATTTAAGAAACACTTCAGTACATTTGATCGTGTATAGTTCAGTTCGTTGTCGCTTGTCGCCTGTCACGAAATGCCTTTTCACAATGTGTGAATATTAAAAGAATGTGCGTGTCTGAGGTGGCTGCAAATACTTACGCATAACACACGCAATTAAATTTATAAATATTTAAAACACCAATTTACATACCCGACCCACACACAGATACTACACAGTTGTGCCCATAGGCCTCACAGCCCGGTTCGGGTGCCGATTTGAGTTTGACTCTGGTTTTGATTTTTGGCTTTGGCTTTTGCTTTGGATCTGGCTCTGATTGTGGCTCTGGCTGTGACTGTGGCTCATATCTTAGATGACCAAAATCGAAAGGGGAAGTCGTCACCAAGTCAAACAATATTGAAATCCACAATGCGTATGAGAGGTTCGCTTTTTATTGCTTTTGAATTTAATTTGGTTTTATGCGACTCCACATTGGCTTGTTGTTGCTGGAATATGCCTCAAACTGACATACTTGATATGACAGATTCGGTTTACGGCCGACCTGATCGCATACCGATAGCGGGGCCTTCTGAGACCCAGTGTCAATAGAACCCTGACCATGGCTTAATTATTTATGTATTAATAATTACACAACATATACACATACATACATATGTTTGCCCATGTTTGAAATCACTTCGCCTCAAGGAAAACGAAAGTTATGTAAAGTGTATAGTGTAAAGTAGTTGAGTGTGAGGCAAGTTGTACTATTAGTATTGTATCGTATATGGTAACCATATTTCTAACGCAAATAAGATGACTCACCCAACGAACAACTGGAAGCCTTAGTAAACTTTTAGTTATCTTATAAAGAATCTGTATAAAGAATCCACCTGCTGAGAAAATGTGACATGTCTATGTCTATGGATGTCTCTGGTGATCCTCTGGATGGTAAATGATAAACTAATTCGATCTGGTCGGCTCCAGCGTACTTAATGGCCGCAGTCGTCCCCTCCAATGCCTTACAAGCATCACGGCAAAATTATAATAACCTCTACAATGGTATAAAAACGATTATGATGTTCCTATGTTATTCGTTTTTTTTAACAAGTAAAACTTAAATCTGAGTTTTGGAGAAAAAAATAATTACTCTGTATTTAATTGTCAAATTTTTATAACAAATATTTGGACACATAAAGTTCAAATGTCTTTGGGGAAAAGCTAATTTAAAACTGATTTTGAGCATAGATTAAATATTAAATAGTTAACTCTGATCCTTATTAGAATCTCTGGAAAACCGAAGCTAATGAAATCAAAACTCGATTGGTCTGTTGTTGACATGTTAAAGCTGTCATAAATATGTAGGCAGCAAGTCTGTGATTTCAATTGATTAGCCACTCAGACAATTTGGAGTTGAGATCCTTTGATCCTTTGACCATTAATGCTAACGATTGCATTGAGGTCAGAGATTTCACGTTCGTTGTAAATATGATTGTAGAGTCACTTTGTTTTTTGGTGGACTGTGAGTTGGGGGTTACAACTCTGTATGGTTATTTATGGCGCTTAATTCCTGGGCCCACAAGCATAAACATTAAGTCTCTCGTCCGAATTTTGAACGAAACCCATTTCGTTTTTTTTTTTGCTGATTTGCTTCGCTCAATGCAAAGTGCTCTTCATTCACAGAAGTCCACACTTAGCTCCGCTCATGTTGAGCTTGAGTTGTTTTTGGGTTGACGGTTTTGTTGAGGTTGAGGTTTGGGGCCGTTCCCATAGCCGGCAACCGGCAACCGGCAACCGACAACCGGCAACAGTCGACCCGGCCACTTCAGCTACGGCTCAAGCAACAACAACGATCAGCATTCGCCGTTGCCATCTTCGTATTATTTAGCAAATTAATAACCATAAAAATCTTAATACCAGCGTTAAGAAACGAAATCTTTAGCTTGCCTGCTGAATTTCTTACGAAAAAAGTTCGTGCAACCGGCAAACAAGCAACAAAAAACACAAACACACACACACACACACACACACGCACGCACACAACAAGAGACAACTGAGTAGGTTGAAAACACAAAAAAAAATGCAGAGAAAAAAATCAAAATAAATACACGCAAAAAAAAAAAGGAAAAAAGATTAGCAGAAGTGCCGCCATTTAAATTTATTTACTTACGAGTGTGAACTTTAAGCCCATGGCGTTCGGCTGGCCCTCTCTTCCCCATTAATTCTTCTCAACCCGCTTATCCATCGGTCCCCTTCCGACCAGCCACGAAGCGACGCCACCGTTGTCAATGCCAAATGTGTTACTGTCCCCAGGTCCGAGATCTGAAGCCCAGACCTGGTCCGCTTCCAACACAAGATGCGCTCAAGCTAAACCTATTCGCATATCATCAGCAAAGTGCAAAGACTGAGTGTATGTGTGTGTGCCGGTAAAGGGGTAAGCTCGGTGAACTCTGTGAAGCAGAGCCTCAGGTACTGTGGAAATGGGCAACTAGGATGCAATCAGACCTATGGGTAGCAACAGGCAAACTGTTGTGAAACTAGAACCCAAGTCATGGTAAAATTTGGGAACAACACAACATGCCAAATAGGTATTCATTTGGAAACGATTACTGAAATATTTGACTCCTTGTTATTATTATTAGTTTGCGGTGCTTCAAGCGCATTTTTCCGTCCAAGTTCATAAATAACGTATTATTTGGTTCCAATTCCAATTCTTAAGTATTCGAAAACAACTTGGCAGTGTGCCACTGCTGTATATCATCATCATCATCATCATCGCCATCGTCATCATTAGCTTCATTATGGTCGGCGTCCGTTTCGCAATTTGATTCCAGCTAAAATGAAATGAGATCTTGTTGCCCTAAAAAGCCGAAAAAGAAATAATAAAAAACGGAAAAATAAAAAATAAAAAATAAAATCAACAACCCCACACAAAATTTGGCGTTTCCCTTGACGACAGGGCTCTTAGTTCGGTTTCTGGATAAGTTCCCTGTCCTCACACACTCACAGCCAGAGCAACTACAAACATATATACATGTACAATCAGTATGTATGTTTGGTTATGCAGCGTATTTAATTGCGACTTCAAAGTATTTTCTATCTGGGTTGTCGAAAATTCGAAAGATTTTTAATGATTTTGAAATTTGAAGAAAATTTAAATTTATAAACGGCCTTAGGGCTAAGCTGAACAACATTCTAACATGTATTTAAACTTCCAAAAGTTATCTATCTTTTTATCTGGTTATCTATCTACTAAATCTATAAGGATATGGTAATAAGGATTCTAAGTAACTGGCAAACATATAAGTAGGTAAATTGGAAATGTCTTGAGCAATTTCTGATTAGTTTTTGTTTTAGCTTGGTAGTAGCATCCATTGCTTATACATCGCGCTTTAAGCCAGGCCCACAAAAAAGACGCACGTGCTGCGATGATTTTAAATGTGCATTAAACATTTTCAGCCATAGTTGCTGCTTGTCGATTGTTGGCTGTTGTTTGCTGTTTGTTGTCGACTGGTATATATTAAGTTGTCTTATGTTAGCTCATAATTTATGCGACGGCTCAGGCAATTTATTTACGTACGAAATGTTTGAAGTGGCATTGATTTGACAACGCGCCATGAAAAAGAAACAAGGAAAAAGAGAAACAACGCAAAAGAAACACACGCCCAACCGGATCGGACCGATTCATATATATATACATATATATATATATATATATATATAAATATATATTGTTGGACCAACTAATTAATGAAATCTAGTCTACTCTACTAATGAAATTTAATCCATGCGATCATTGGTCATTCTTTAATAAAATCAGCTGCTCGACTCATGCAAATTTTTGTTGCTAGCCTGTAGTTATTAAAAGAGGGTATTTTCAATATATATATATATATATATATATATATGATTCTAGGGATAACCAGACATATTGATAAACAATATCATCTTAAATGAGTACAGAGAAATGAATCATTTATAGCTGAAAAGTTTTTGTTTTCTTAAATAGAAAATTAGACCCTAAATTAGATGTACAATTTCAATCAGACTTAATCAAGGCTGTTACATTTTGAATAAAATATATATATATATATATATAAAATATATTCATATTCATATATTTTGTGAATGTGGCTTGCCTGTGTAGAGTAGCTAATAGTCAAGCATTGACTACTAAAGCACGCCTTGCTTTTATTGTTTTTTATATTTATTTTCTGGGAAGTTGATACGCAAAATCATCTGAGGCAGAAAATTATGTTAATCTATGAGTGTGAGATGCTGCGAACCAGTTCAATAGAGTTTTACCGACAGCTAGCAACCTGTTGCTTTGTATATGCTAAGCGTATGCATTGACATTCCTTAATTTGCTTAATAATCACCGCTGCAAACTGGCCTGGCAACAGACAACACCAAATACCCAAATACCAAATAGACAAACGGACAAACGGTCAACCGGCCAAATCAAGCCAGCAATCACCATGCCGGCAACAAGATGAAAACTTAAAAAGTTGTCACATTAATGCCACAAACAACAATCGAAATATGTCTTCAATTTATATTTCTCTTTTATATATACATATATATTGTATTTTTTTTTTATTTTTTTATTTGGGCCATTGCTGCGACTATGTATCTGGGAGCTACGTCTCAGTGATATTCTGCGTATGGCAATCGCATTGGCCACGCTTGGCAATCAGCCTGACACCGCACAGTTTGCCGGCTAGCTCTTTGGTCATGGACAATTGGTTTCCATTGCCATTTCAGGTGGCAGGGGATGGCGAGGATGTTGGGGACAGAGGGGCAATGGCAGTGGCAACAATCGGTCAGCTAATTGTCGCCAGCACTCCAGTCATGTTGGCCACGTTAGTTGTGTTACTTGTTGCCATAGCGAATCGCTTCAACAAATATAACAAATTCTTACAGCTGCGCCATGCTCTAAGGCAGTTCGAAAGAAGTTGAAAACGAGACCTGGAACGATTCTCTGCTTATCAAGGTAAATAAACAGCGAAATTTACCCTTAGGGTTATCCCGGTGTAGCTGCATTGACGAAAACTTGATTAGGAAGCAGAAATCAGATGGAAGTTATAATTCTTTTCGGATATTTATACTCGGTGTTATGCATGTAATTCTTGGAACATTTTTATGGTTTAAAAATGATTCTTATCAACCTAGGCTTATATTATGCCATTAAACAAAATTTGAAAATCTTAGCGATTATATTTTTAATGTGGTAGAAGAGCAACGCATATGCCTAGTCAAATAGTATGCCTACAGAGCATATTTGAAAAGATTTTAGCAATTTGATATGGTAATGATTATTCTTCAAATATTCCGATTATTCAAAGTTCTAATTTGAATTTTTCACTTTTGCAAGAACTATCTTAATTATTTCATGCAAAAATATTGCTTTATGTGAAACGGTGATGGAAATGAAAATTTTATTGGAATCCCATTTAACTTACGAACGTCTATGGAATTTAAAAATTAGGTGAGTGTGTGTGTGTGTGTGTGTGTGTGTGTGATGTGTGCGTCCCTTACGTGGTAGCGTTTTTGTGTGTGTGTGTGTGTGTGTGGCACATGTGAATTTGGACTGCCGCTTTAAGTGGTTTTCTAACGAAGGATGCTCAAGAACTGAGCGAATACAATGCAAGATGCCTTAAAAAAAAACCAACATTAAAAATGAAGTTGTTTCCATGAACTGAACCAGAAACAACAACAACAGCCTCTAATATAAAAAAAAAAAAAAAAAAGCTAAAAAAATCAAGGAACAGAGAGCGAATCTTAAGTCAATGACTCCATTAAGTGCGGTTTTTTGAATTCATTATGCGTTGCAAGGTTTCGTTTAGCAACAGGTTGCTATGCCACCCGCTTGCCGCATGTATATATATAAATATATATGTATATATATATATATATATATATATATATATATGTGGCATGCAGCCAAAGACAACGAATGCTAAAATACCCGAAACGAAAGCAGAAAGTATGGATGAGTTTGCCTGTGTGAGAGAATGTCTGCTTGGGTGTGTATGATATCTACAAATGAGTTGACGACTTCCCAATGCATCACTCCAAAAGTTTCTTTACATTCACAGGATTCTGCGTTGCTCTGAGATATTCCGTTTTCATTACCACGCATTACCAGCGACTTTTATGGCAATGTGTATTGTCGGTTTTGCCATTGTTCAACTTTGTCAGAATGTTGTCGACCGTATAAGGGCGTACTGTGGGCTGCGGGCACAATATAATGAGCTGAAATTTATATATATAGTCTTTAATTGTACGACACTATCATAACGTCGCTGAAAATATGTTCGATTTTGTGTTTTTATGGTTAGTTTATTCTATGGCATACATTTTAATAAAGTAGAACTGGAAGCATCTTAAATGCCAACCAAACCAAGATTATTTTAATCTTCATCCATTTACAAATACCTCCATTAAATAATGAGCTCCGAATTACTGATAAAAAAAAGGCATCTCGTTCATAAAACAACACTTAAATATTCATTTATCATGTCAATGGGATTATTTTTTTTTTTATCATTATTTTCGCAATTAAAAGATAAGTTTCACACCTTCTATGACTAAGACTATTAAATTCACTTTTATGAATCACAAAGATCTTAGCCATATGCCTACTATAAATGGAATTCAGTTCATTTCTTTGGTAAAATAATTGAAAATTATATTTGTTAAATATTAGATTTATTATCTTTGATATTATTGAATTAAAATCATGACTATGTAGACATAAATATTGAGCAATTTGCTTATGGTAGAAGAGAATTATTAAAAATCAAATAAATCTAGTATTATTAAGAACAACAATGCAATTATCCGGATTCTTTTCACTATATCTATATCAGCACAAAAAGTCCAACAGCAACATACAACAATATTACAATCGTCTTCACACGCTAAAGCTAATGACAGTGGGTGCCATAACTCACGTCTAGCCTGTTTGCTAATATAACAATTTAACGCTTAAATTACTGACTCATGACCCAGACTCGACCCGGAGCCACCTAGAGTCAACAAATTCAACTTATTCCAGGTTTGTACTACACTTTAAAAAAAAAAGAAGAAAAAATAAGAGCGCCTTGGAAAACGGTACAAATTTTATGCAAAATTCATTGTGTCAACATTTGTAGTCGCTCTATGTCGCTTGTGTTTGTATGTTCTGTGTGTTTGGTGACACTGTTTGAGCGGCGACAGAGGCAGAGGCAGAGGCAGTGGCAGCAGCAGCAGCTGAATGCTGGGGTTAAGCGCTGCTGACTGCGATTGCTCTGGCGTCTGCATGCAATGCGTTGTTGTTGCTGCTGCTGTTGCTGCTGCGAGCGTTTGGGGGGAGTTATGGGTACGTTAGGTAGACACACACACACATATGCATACATACACACGCATTCACACACAACCATATTGCATACATATGGATGTACATACGTATATGTATGTACATAAGACACACATGCAGACAACACGCGTCTGACTCAAGTGCCATGCAAGTCATGGACTTAGAATGAAGCCGCGTTCTCGGTATTCACTAGTCTTGCTAACCCTCTTACCCCCTGCCCGCCAGCAAACCACCCATTTCCCTGCAGTACCCTCCCCCCTCAAAGCATATCGTCTCGATCATGCGTCTGTTTCAGTTGTATGTACATATGTGTGTGTGTGTTGCTGCTGGGGCCTCTGCTTCTGCCCCTGCCCCTTTTTTTTTTGTGTGTACGCGCAGTTGTTGTTGGTTCATTGCCCGCCAAAAATTTTGAAGGCCAAAATAATATGAGATTTTTTGTTGTCTTTTTTTGCGCTCTCTGTTTAGCTTCTGCTTCTTCTGCGCGCTGCTTTTGTATTTATTGTGGTTGTTGTTGCTGCCGTAGTCATTTCAGGTTTTCCCTTTCTGGCAATGTACGCGCTAGCCAAATGCTTGGAGGTGTGTGCGGTTTGGGGCTCGGCAGGGTGTCGGGTGAGGGGGAGTGTTAGGGGTAGGGGGTTGGAAGTCGGACGGAAAGTTTCACATACTGCGTATCTACTCTGAATGTACTATACGCACACAAGCACAAGCACACGCACACGCACACACACACAAACACACACACATAAACGCTCATTTACGCACTTACACACCTGTACCTGTATCTGCTCGAGTATCTTTTTATCCACAACTATGCAAGGCTGTATATGTATCTGTATCACGTCTGTTCTCTGTCGCCGCAATTCACGCACTTTTTTTTAATTTCATATACCCTGTACGCAAACCCAAGGGATGAGTATGTATCAAACTCGGAAGCTTTTTTCCCCTTTCCTTAAATAAAATATCAAACGTACAGTAATAAATTACTAATATTAAGCAATATATAGATATAAAATGTAATTTTATAAAATAAATACATCATTTCAGATCCAGGTTATGGGTATAAGTGCGTAAAAGAGTTCAAATGAATTTGTGCAAAAGGACGAAGCCGGCAAAAGTAAGCATCTCCGACCGCAAGCGATAAATTTTACAGTTGTAAGGTCAGTTGCTCAGGGTCACAAGCTGAGTCTCATTAACTTTATAATCAATAAGGTTTTAGTTGTCATTACACTGATGGAGGGTATGGCATAGTCGGTTAGATCCGCGTGCAACCCATTCCAACAAGCGACAACAGCAGCCAGGGCTACCATTTAATCCTGTAACACCGCAAAGGCAACCCTGGCCCACACTTCCCAGAGTTGCCATCAAATGCGAAAATTACAAATGCAATCGCAGTTGGTTAGTTGCTGTTGGAGTTTCAAATATTTTCTGATTAGTGTTTACGCTGATTTTCACTTTCTTCTACCCTGTAGCCGTTCAAATGACCATAGAGCATATCACAAAGCTAAAAACCTTTGTTGTGTACCAACAAATGTTTTCTTTCTTCTTTCTCGATAGCAAATTACATACAACATTTGCAACATTTTCATCTGGATTCATATATTACATCCACAATTTGGATGCTGAAAGATTTTGAATATTTGATTAGATCATATTTTCGCATGTAAAAAGAGTATATATAAGGGTGTTTAGATGCTCTAGAACGGAGTAGATGGTATCTTGTCGTGAGCTCTTGAGTACAGACCTGGATACAGGGTATCTTTGAGTAAAGACCTCTTGACCAGAATACTCTTACTTGTATTTTGCTGGTTCTTTTGGAGCTGTAGTTCCCAAAAACCTGTCTTTTATTTAACACATATACATATGCATATATATATACATATATATATATATATTTTTTTTTTTTTCAATTTTTTTTAATTCAAGAATTTCAGCTTAAGCGCTCATACACACACAAAGCACACAGTGAGAGTTGTCGAGTGAATGGGCTCCTTTCTGCGTATTGAATAGCTTTCGGCTTTTGTGTGTGGATGCCTCGTTCAAATGGAAACTACTTTGGGGCCCACTTGAAGAAACGGCATAAGTTTTGCCATTTTGCTGATTTAGCAAAAATCAACGAAACCTCATATCATCGATCGACAGTAAACTTCCACTTGAAAGATCAGTTAATAAAGCTGATAAATGATAGATACAATTTCGGCAGCTGACCAAAAAAATATAAAAAGAAAGAGAAGATAGCCCAGCTAACTTCGAAGTTCATATACTCTTGCATAATACAGTTCATTACTGATATTATATTTTGCCAAAGTTTGGTTAAGATATTTAAAAAAACAAGAATTTATCTTTCATTTGGATGCATACATATATATTTGATACACTGGACCGATGCGACCGATTGCAACAGAAAAATATATTGAAGATATCCTGAAGACAACATTGCATAGAAAAAGATGATCACAATAATATTGTTTAATCAATCAGCTATTGATGCTGATGTAGAACGTTTGAATATGTATTTTATGCAATTGGAGGGTAGTCATCTCCGCTTATGCGTCACACACGCGACGACAAATTAATAGTATGCCCAGCAAGAGTATGCAAAAATCGATGTGGAATCTTTGCCACACACTAAATTTGCGCTTTAAACGGCGTTCAGTGTCAAGAAACGTTGAAGTATGTATGTATAAATACATGCATTCATTTGTATGTGCGTATGTATGAGTGTCTAATTATATGGTAATACAGGCATACAAATGTACATATAAATTGCTCTTATTACAGAGCGACGCCAACACACACAAACAACGACGAATCGACAGACCGTCAGTCTGTCCGATCGACAGATCGGCAGCCCTCCCGTTGATCTATTACGCCATCGCCGTATTACGTATACGTAATGTTAATGAGTTAGTCATGGGGTATTGGCTATGATTATGGGCTATAGCCGGCACAGCATTAAATGAGTACTATATAAAGGCAATTGACCCCAAACTAAACAATATTATCTCACTCCAGAATTCCAATTTTTAATCAATTATGCATATGTACAAAAGTGGTACATGTATACATACATGTGTGTATCACTATATTTCTAGCCCAATGCAGTCATTCTCGGGTTGATCTCATCTCATCGTTGTCTCGCTTTTGAACAATTGTATAAATGTTTGTGCATGAATATTTTCTTCTTGTATACGTGAATCAATTAAACAATCAGCAATCTTCAGCAACTGATTCATCACGAATAACACCGAACTATAATACTATATACATATGTATATGTATGAGTTGAGTATCTTAACAAAATCCCATCCACTTGCATGACAAATTTGAAATCTAATATCCAGTTCTGTGCTTAGACTGTTGATCAATAATCAGTGAATTTTTCTTTAAATCTTAAATGCTTATACATATACTCGGGCAATTATTATTTGATGTAGCCCAATAAATAACTGCTTATTTCGAATATTTATGTGTATATCTGCTTATGTATCAATGATGCCACAATAAATAGGTTTTATTTCAGCTCTGTTTCACAAACTTGTGACGATATTAAAATAAGCTACAAGCTACCCGATTACCAATTCACTTATGTATATGTTTGATGATTGAAAAGCTTGAAGCTTAAATAATATAAAGAAAATGAAATCAATTTGAATCAATTTTTGTTTACAGACATATTATGTGTGTGTGTACATACACTCTCTAATATATATTTATGGGTGAACATTAAATCATTGTCATAATCATCATCGATTTTCGTGGACCGAATAAGCCTAAACGCCGAAATCAAATTACTTAAATTAATCTGCCGCTGATACATTATCAGGCACCCGCCCGTCATTCCGATGGAGCGTGTTACACTTATGCTTAGGCCCCAAGACTGGGCAGCTGTAATTCAATCTTGACTGGGTCGTCGTTGGCTGTGCGTGCGGCATCGTAAAAGTTTACTTCACCTATGCCATTCCCTTACAGACCCCACGCCCATTCCTCCTGTCCCTGTTTACAGTGTCCCACCTCCCCCCACCCCTTAATATTCATTCATCTCGTCCAGCGTTTATTTTGATCTCTATTTCGGTTTTCGGCAGCAGTCTTTGGGAAGCGACAAGCGTCGAAAACGGCGGCAACTTGTTTCTTTGTATAATTTATCCGCTTTTTATTCTGATTTGTGTGTTTGGCCTTCTGGAGGCGCACACACGGACGCTCACAAGCATGCACACGTGTGGCTAGCTCTTGATACCCTGTAAATAAATTGGAAATGCAAGCGGGATATTCGGCTGTGTGCTTGTGTAAATAAGGCAGAATTGCAAAGTGCATTAAATATTTATTATAAGTATCATGACGTTCCTGAAAAAATAAATTTGAAAATTTTATATATTTAATTATTATAAATTATATAAAAAAAAATATGTATATATATTTATTTATATAGTATTTTATATATTATTTATAAATATCTTAAGACAAATAAAAAAGAGCTATTTTTTCGAATATATATTTATATGATTTGTTGTTTTAAAAAACGTATTCCGGTTCCCCTTGTGAGCAAGATAACTTTTAATCGAGCTGCAATAATGATAATGCAATCATCTTAATAATTGTTTATTATTGTTATCGGTGTAAGGTAAGTTCTTATTGTCTTTATCTTGATTATAGCTTTATTATATACGATATGCAGTCACTGCTTAACACTCTGGTCTGAACTAGATATTGGCCTGGGTCTTGTCTTCAGTTTATGGGACAGTCTTGAAGCTCGGGGATAACAATTAAAGGGCGCTTGGAAACGCCTTAGAGCGCGATTCATCTATGGCTTAACACTCGGCCTAAGATTGCAGCCAGTTATTACTTCATTCGTATATTCATTCAATCATTCATTCATGTTCACTCCAGCTGCCACAACAAGTTTCGTGCTCCGACTCCAACTCCAACTCCAAGCTCGAACTCCAATTCGGTTTTAGTGTTTATTGTTATTGTTGTTGTTGTTGTTGCTGTTGCTTTTGTGAGTGATTCTTTTTAATTATAAGCCAGAAAGATCCGAGGCCCAAAACTGACGCCCACTGCGATATGCTGGCTATACGGATCATTAACTTTGCTGCTCCTCTTATTTACCCCCCGCTCTTCGCTTGGGTTCATTGTTGTTGTTGTTCTTGTTGTTGTTGTTGTTATTGTTGCCCCGCATAGTAAACATTGACAGCATTCACTTTACTACCGCCGGCTACTGTCGCGCATTCATTCATGATTTCTCATTCATTCACATAGAAAAACTTTGCATATGCGTGGGCAGCTGCCACATAACGCTTTCTTTCACACACACACACACACACGAGTCACACAGTCAAGCGGCAGTTGCAGCTGTTTGGTGTTGCAGCTTTGAGAATTGTTTGTGCCTCTTACGTTTTTGGTTAGGCTCAACAAATTTGTCAATTTAATTGGATCTAGTCGCTACAAAAGCCGTTTGTTGTTTATCAATTTCGCACGCTGCTTATAAGCGTTTTTAATCATATTTATTAGCATTATGCATGGCATAAACACTTTCAAATGTAACACGAACTTGGACACCCTTTGTCTGTGTCTGTGTCTGCGTCTGCGTCTGCGTCTCGCTTTGCATTAATTCCATTCATAAATCAAAGCAAGAGTTTGTTGCGTTTGCTTAATGGCAATTTCATTGGATATTTAAATGCGTCGCACGGGGTCCACAACGTTCAACAGGCTTTCTATTGAACGGCCTATGGGATGTGTACATTTGTGCATATGTGTGTATGTCTGACTGTCGTTTGCCTCAAATGGCCAACAACTTCAGGCCGGGCCGGCATTCGGTCCGCATTTGGTGTTGGCATTTTGGCCTTTCCGCTCCGCTTTTATTGTGTGTAGTTGGTGCCAAATTGTTTGCCCTCACAAATGTAACACAAATAGCACACAGCACAGGTATATATATATATGTATATATATATATATATATATATATATATATATTTGGTGTGAGTATGCTGTGCGATGACAGCACCCACAGTTGCCGCGTCTGCCAAATCTGAGCAGACTGGGTCCAATCCAATGTGGGTGTTGCTCGAGCGGCGTCTTCGCCATTATCTTAAATGTTTGTCCAAAGCAGTTGGAGCTTAAAAGATCTTCTTTGTACTTCCTTGTAGGCAATTTGATGTTGCTTAAGTGCAACAATGGATTGCACTGCTAGCTGATAGCTGCTAGCTGTCTGCAACAGCGAAACTATAGGCGACCTGCAGAGAGAGTTGATTGAAATAGTTGATTGGCGTTCACATACCCACACAAATATTGTATTTCATTAAATATAAAAAGTAATTGTGATCTAGTCAAAATATCTCGAATCGACCACTCCTTGTCTGTGAACATTTAAAACTCCACCCCGTAGATTATATATATATATATATAATTGTATACAGTTGCGTTCAAAATAATAGTAGTGCTACTTTTCACAGCTAAATATCATGATATCGTCATAATTTTTTTTGCTTGTTTATAGTCCTGTTTGTAGCCCTTTCCTTGCTGGTGAAATTGCTGTTTCACAGGATTTCAAAGGACAGACCTTTGAGCGATCAAAATAATAGTAGTTATTGCAGAAGGATTCCGAAACATTGATGGGGGCTCATCAATTTAAGGTTATACAATGTTACTATTAATTTCCCAAATAATTTAAAGATTTTTTCTTAAAATACAATATTTAATGAAAAATATAAATATACTTCAAACATGCGAGGAATAATTCGTACACTCAGCAAGAAATCGAATTGAATTTCCTAAAAACTGGAAGCTTCGGAACTTCGATCGCGAGTAGAGTGATTTCCCACTGAGATACGGAGTGGCAGCAGCTAAGCGAGAACATTTCATTACTATTTTCTAAATTTCAGAAATGGTTTTCCAAGGAATTATAAATACTTTTCTTAATAATAGAAAATAATTTCTAAAAATAGAAAGATTTTTTGCGATTGTCTATTTGAGGCAAGCCTTTCAAACTTTAAAAAATATGTTTTCCTATACATATATACATATATATATATATATACATATATAGAAATTATTAAAATACAAATAAAAGGAAACCTTTCCAATTTTTAGGGCGATATTGATCTGAACTGCTAGATCTGCGAGAAAATTTGGATTTCTTGGTGTCCCAACTAAATAGATGCTCAGCTGCTTCAACTGAAAGCATACTTCAATGACTTCTCCTGCTTGTTAACAACTTATTCTATCAAAATACATACTTCACTACAATATGCCATGTATATTACTCTCCTCTTTTAATAAGAACAAACAGATCATAGTCGACTTATCATTGGAAAAATCTGAAATGCTAAAATTGTCGTTATTCCCGTTGTACATTATTGTAAATACTGTAACTTAAGCTGTTGCCATTAGTGTTGTTGCCAAGTGGCCAAAGGTTGTTAATATACATACATGATTTTTTGCTTCGAATATAAACCTGAGCACTTACTCACAGCCTAACCATTTGCATAATCATATCGACAGTAGACTTGCGTACATATTTCAGTGTTGATTTTGTTGTTGTTGTTGAATTTTTCATTTTTAACACTTTTCGCAATTTGTTCTTTATACAGAACTTGGCTTACAACTCGTAGACGTGTATGTACCTGTATATATATGCATTTATCTGTGTATATACACATTATAGACAAACTATAACGACACATACATACATACGTACATTTGTCTGTCTAGTTGTTGCGTCACGCTAGCAACATTTCTAGCTAAACAGCAGCCATCTGTGAAATGAAAAGGCTTGCGTGAAATTCCAAAGATTGTATTATACAGTACAAGTATTCTTGATAACTGAATGATCGGAAATGCCCTGCCACACAGTCAACTTCCACGAATACTTGTTCCACAAATAGACTCACAACTTTCAACTCACGAATTGTGATTGATAGCTGGCGCTAGTTTAATAACACATATTTTGTGAATTATTTAGTTAGTCAGTTAGTTAACTTGTCTATAGGAAAATGTGGAAGAATGTTTAGAATGCAGGCAATCCAAAATAATTACAACTGGTTCTGTTACATATCAAATTATCTTTATACCCTTACAGAGGGTATTACGATTGTGTGCCAACACGATAAGTTATATCATATATACACTAACATACAAAAGGCACAATAAAACGAAGGCTGAGTTACAAAACTTACAGCTTAAAGATTTAATTTTATGGCAAAGATTTTTCAAAAACCTCAAAATTATAATTATTGCTGACAACGATTTAGATTGTTTAACGAGATGTTGATTAAGATCAGATAATCATATCTGCTTTATGCCATAAGCTATAGATATAGCATGGATGGTATTGTGGGGTCTCCTTCAATGCATTACACGTGTCACGACAAAATTATAATAACATCTGCAATGGCACAAAAGTAAAGATCTGATTTATATATGCATAGTTTAAAAGTCTCAGTCATTTAATAGGAGAGAGCGAGAGAGAGAGAGAGAGAGTATTAAGTGTTTGTCTATTTGATTGGACTAACTTAGGCATTATCTAGTTAGGCATCTACCATCAACTCTCCAACGGTGTGCATCTCTCACTAATCTGAATATTGTATAAGTGTTGGTAAGTCTTAAGGTGCTGCTATTCCGAGCTGTTCATTTTGAAATATATGTATATGTATAGACATACATACATATATGCGATCTGGGCACTATAATAATTTGATTAGCTTAATTGGTAAGTCATTAAAGTTAACCACTTTCAAATAGGCCAAGCCCATTGATTGCGCAGCCAGTTTAGTTTAATTTAGTTTAGTTAAGTTGTTTAATGCGCCATCGATTGCGTATCTGGCAATCGACTTATCGCCAACAAACTTAAGGCTCAATATTTTATGTGATGATGAAACTCGCCCCGCAAAAAATGCGTCGCAAACTATATTCGCAATATAGTGGCTAATATATACATATACATATACATATATATATATATATATATATTGCTAAGAACACAATACTATTATTAACAAATTGCGTTCTAGTCGCGCTCCGGTTTTAAATGCGTTTTAAATGCTCTGCATATCATCCAGCCCCATAGATAGAGACAGAGACACACACACACACACAAACACAAACACACCTGTTTGTCTTTGTGACCCGGTTAAATGGGCTAACATACATTTGAATCAACTGACCGGAGTTGCATCTGGCTGGTGGTTAGTGCTGCTCAGTGGTGCCCATTGGTGGTCAATTTCATGCGTTCATACCTTCATTGTGGACACGCGCCGTTGACCGGGGACCAACGGGCCACGGACTTCTGGCCACGAGCCACGCATATTGAACAACTTCCGTTTCGGGCTTGGGTCGCTGCTCATTCACTGGCGTTTAATTGCCGAGTTAACCCAATGCACATAACACTTTGGCTAATTACCAATAACCGGACACACATATGCACACACATATGTACATACAAACATAGCAACAAATCAATTAGCCCACAAATACATACATGTGTATATATATATATAGTACAATAAGGTACCTGATGATAATGAGTAATTCATCGATGCCAGTCGATTGAACAAATCATAAGTCGTTATGGTTAATCACAACTTGTGCAAAGCGTTTGCACATTGCGCTCGCGAATTTTGGACCCTTATTGGGGTTGGGCAAATAGTAAAGTCAGTGTTTGGCCACATTGATAGGGAGCTGCGATTAGATAGATTTAAATCTATAGTTGAATTTAAACTGTGATCGCACTATTTATTATTAGTCATCACTCACTGTGTTTGTACAGTGAATCAGCAAATCCTTTCTGTATTCATTTAAAATGTTTGATTCTGAGTCCTTAAACTAAATTATGATTTGAAATATCGACTGTCAAATAAAGCTGGAGATATAAAGCGATACATAGAGATCATAGATAATATATGGTCGGCTTGATGGTCGTAATCGTTGAGTCTTTGCATTATTCCGTGTGCAAAACTCATTCATATCGCTTATGCAAAAAATCAGTCATGGGTTCGAGTCCCGCTGCAGGCATGGTTGTTTGGTGTTGTTTGGTAGTTTAAGTCTTCTTCTTCTTATTCTTCTACTATTAATCTCTTTGTCTTATCACTCTTTCTTTGAGATCTACCGGCAACCGTTAAAACCTAACCTAACCTAGATAATAGATCAAACAATCTGTAGTGAGCCTCAATACAATTAAACTAGTAAGCTAGTCATGACTAATCATGGCCTCAAACATGAAAATTATTCATTTTCTTAGCAAAGTTATGCCAGCGAATTTCTCTAAGTGTACTTATGCTTAACAACTCTCCGCTGTAGTACCTAGTTGCTCTGGTCCACTTAGGGATTGTTGCACGTTTGCTGCTCTATTTTTGATTTATATGCGCACATGAGGCGAACATTTTGGACAACGACTGTGCACTGTCCAAATACATATATTTTTGTGTGTATACTATGTGTGTGTGTGTGTGTGTGTAAGTTCGTTCAGTTAGCGAACTCATCGACTCATATACTCCTCAATGGCTGTAGCATTTTGTCAGTGTCATGCCGCATAATTGTTGTCACTCATCCCATCCCAATGTACCATAGCCATTTGTATATGTACGTATTTCTATATCAACACACACACACACACACACACCACACACCATTCATCTGTTTGAAAATTGAAGCGTTCTACAAATTCCAAGAATCTTTCCTAAGTAGCTTAGCTACCTGTCGAATCTGCCATTTACGCAGTTCTCGCCAAAACGAAATTCACAGAGACGGCGCTGTTGCTGCTGCTGCTGCTGCTGCTGCTGCTGCTTTATCTGCCTCATTAACTGCTTGGCAGAAGAGGGGCCGTCCAGCAGTATCTTATCAGCCAGCATTGGCAGTGTCAATTAGCTGCCCCTTCCCCTACCACCCCCCTAGCAACCATTATGCTCTAACAAAACAAAAAATAGAACTGAAATCTTCTTGTCGATTTCAGTTCAAAAAATTTAATTTTCTTCCGTAAAAGCTGTTATCAGTGGGCGACTATATAGTATATTAGTAGTGTACAGGGTATATCCTGAAGTCAGCATTTCTTTCCTTCCGCGTCCGCACTCCCATCCCAGTGCTTGGCTAGAAATGTGCGACGCTATCACTGACCTTGCCAAAATTTGCCAAATGTATGTGTATGTGAACAAGTGTTTGCCTGAGCATGTGTACATTATTTATTGACATACCCTGTGTATAGGGTATGTTCATTCCACCTCACAATGCAGAATCACAACAAGTGTAGGAAATATCGTCTCCATCAATGCAATATTTGTAGGCAGTTTCGAATATATAATATGTATATTTTTGCATATTTACAGGGTATTTGTTAGTCGGGCACTTTGAATTAGATCACTTTTATTTGATTCTTTTGTTGATTGTCAAAAAGCGCAGAGTCTTAAAATCAAATTAAAAACCAAATAGAAATAATTCGCAGAGGTGGGCAGGTGCAGGGCTGGGCAAGGCACGGGTAGGGTGCGGCTGGGGCAGAACATGTAACGCTAACTGGAATGGGAGCTAGCTCACCTACTTTCATACCTGACTCCCAATATATATGTATTCAAGTATGTATGTACATACATATATACATACATACATATGTATGTATGTATGTAGGTGTTGGATGTTGCTAAGTCGACGCTGTGACGATGTCAACGTCAGCGGCGACGCTGGCGCTTATCAAACACGGAAGCTTTGCCGCATCTAGCAAACTAAACACACACACACACACATATACACAAGAAACACACACACCTTACGCACACAAACGCACATATGCATAAGTTGAAGTTTGTCTTTTCGCTATTTTATTTTATTTGTTTTTTTTTGTTTTCATTTTTGCTTTAGTTTCGCTTTTAGATTCTTTCATGGGGCTTTTAAATTAAATAAAGTGGGTTTGTGAGCCTATGTATGTAAGGATGTATGTATATACATATGTGTGTGACACGTATGTAAATTAACTTTTATTTAATATATATATGTATGTACATACATAGATACACTGCCTTGACAAGATCATATCTTTTGAAAACTGGAGCACATAATTAAGCAACTGTTAGCACAAGCTTTATATCTATACATGGGCCTACCCATATCCCATATATGTATATAGTCATGCATGTACACACATATGTCTCACTAATCAGCCCATCTAACTGTTTAGAAAGTATGACTAAGTCGGAGACTATTAATCCGCTGTCCAATTTTTGCACAGACTCTCGCACTGATAAATGGATATATTTGCTTTTGGGCTGAAAATCAGATAAAAAAAAATTTAACATAAATCAGGTTATATAAATATATGTATATGTAGAAAGCCGCAGCAATTTATTGCTTAAATAAATTAAATCTGATTAGAAAGACGATTCGTTAATATGGATGGAAAGATATCTAGAAACCTATTCGATACACTTCCAACTTCCAACTTCCAACTACTCGTCAAGTACAAGTCAAGTCATGTGATCTCAAAACATTTGCCCGAATTCAGTGAATGCGCACAATCAGCGAATAAATTCCAGCTTCAAAGCATTTACCGCTTTGATTGAATTCGAAAATTGAAGAAGAGCATTCGAATGCCTCTAGAAACCCAATAATATGTTAAAACCCTAATAATAATAAATTGTACAAGCCGCCAACAAGAAAATAACACTTGTGATCCGTTTAGCTATAATACTTACACACATATGTTTGTAATGGCAAATGTCGCGCCTGGCTCTATTTTATGACCGGACCAGGTCAGGTTAGTTGATACAAACACATCCATAAATGTATATGTATGTTTTTGGGCTAACTACTTGAGATGTGTATTCAGTAAGTGGTCAGCCAGGTACCGCTTGTCCCGTTCCCACAGGTAGCAACAAAGGAAAAACCCAACTAAAGCAAAAATTTGAGCTAACGGTACCGCAGACTTAATACCCTTGCCGACATTTTTGCATTTTCCAATTTTTAGCCACTATAATTTAATCTGTAATCTTGTAACCCAACAACACTATCTATACTATATATATTGCATGCTAAAAAAGAATCTGATACCAACATTTTCACTGGTCAAACACATTTCTTTGATTACATTTGAATAGACCAACTTTCGTTCAGAATCCAAATCGATATTATTTATTATTAAATAACTATTGAGATACTTTTCTACAGGGCGATAGAAAAACAACACAATTAGCAATTATAATTCGCAAACTATGGTAAAAACATAGATATGCTCCAGATCCAGCGATCGATGACTGCTCTGAGCTAGTTGGGGTCTCTTTAATTAGAATATGACCGCAGCCAGCAGCGAGAGCAGCATCGGCAACGACCATTAAATGTGTCAACGAGTGCTCGTAAATTTGATGAATGTGTATCTGTATCTGCATCTGTAACTGTATATGTATCTGTATATGTGTCTGTTCAGCTGGGTATTTGATGGATTGATTGATATATATGCTGGTCCAACCCTCAATAGCATCATCATCAGACCAACTGTCGCACTGTGTGTGCGTGTATAATCAAATGTCAGTCAGCCGGTCAGTCGCAGCAGCAACAGGCAGCAAACAGGCTGCAACAGTTTGCGCAGTCTACAACTTTGAGGCTGAGATTGCGTGTGGCCCACAGACTCATAAATGTGTCGGCTAATGGGCGGGCAAATGGATTTTTTATTATTTTTGTGTGTGTGTGTGTGTGTGTGTGTATGTAATAGGCACAAAACCTAATAACAGTTCAAAGGCAAATTGCCATTTTGTGCGGCATGCGTTTTGGTCGCCTCAGCTGTCGAGATACAATATACAATAGGTATAGTTAGTAGCAGATACATACGGTAGCTGGGCAATTATGCACACATATGGCCAAGAGGCCAGCAGCTTGTCCTGATCGGTGACTAAGCCGACAACGCATCTTTTGCTCATTACACATGCTTGTCTCCCTCTCCCTCTCCCTGTCTCTCTCTCTATCTCTTTCTCTGTGTGTGCTGGTGTTTTGTGTATCTCATAGATACATTGGCATCATTTTGCTAAGCTATAAATACGATTCTGGTGCTATTTCTATACAAAACGGCATTTATTTAGTAGCTCTCTGTATATATATGAAGAAATTTATTGCGAGCATATAGCTGCGTGCCATTTGGGCTTTGGCGTTTGCATATCTACAAATGTATCTGCGTATTTGCGCATATCTATTTGATTTTGCATTTGTTGTTAGTCTGAGTCTTGCTGTGGCGCTATTTCTGTATCCTCAACTGATACATACACCGCAAGAAAACAGCGCATTGTATTTGCATACGTGAGAGCAAGTTAGAAGTCAATCAAAGTCGACTAAAGCATCCGCTGCAAATGTATTTCATGGATACGCACATTATTCGAATTCAAAAGTAATGCATGCATAATTGCATGATTTTTTGAATGCAAATCCGCAAAAATTTACAAACCTCTCAAGAATTTCCAATTAGTACCGAAATGAATTGTTTCGCGTTTATCTCTAGCTGCTTGGATTTGTGGATAAGAAAAACAAACTATCCAAGCATTTGTTTGTTTACTCATTATGCGTTCCTCTTTTAGTATGACTATTAAAGATTTGCAAGAAAAAAAAAACATAAATAAATAATCAACAAATTAGAGAGAAATGTAGCGGAGCAGAAGGAAGTAAAAAATCAAAAGGAAAGGAACGTGCGTAGCGATTTAGAAAATAGGTCAAATCTATTTCGGTACGCACATAAAAATAAAATAAAACAAAGACAATAAAATAATGAAAAACAGCAAACGGTTGCTTTCTCAGCTTTCCTGTTGGCTTTACTGCCTTCTCTTTATATATACTTTGATACCGCAGGTATCATAGTGTATTGCTTTTGTGCAAGGTCCATCCTGCTGTCTGTCCGTCTGTCCGTCACCCTTAGAGAAAGAGACTTGAAATTTGGAACATAGAATGGTCTGCGCCCGCGTCAGACAAAGTGTAAAAATGGGAATGGCTAGGAAATCGATAAAAATCGATAATTGCAAATTGATAAAGCCGCATATCTCACACAACTTTAGGGCTACAGTCATAAATTTGGTTGGTAGCTTGTTGGCTATATCCTGCCAAGTTCGGCACACCAGACCACCCCGCCTTAAATTTTTAAATTGATATATCTTCTGCAGTTTTTGCATTATAGCCACGCCCACACCTGCGCCCATAGTCGCCAAAGCCCATATTTCGGAAATTGTAAATCGACAAGTCCGCATATCTCCCACAAATTGTAATGATAGATTGACCAAACTTGGCTTGATAACCTCCTCCAAAGATCAGCATATAAAAAAATTTTGGACAGCCCTCAAAAACGATGAAAGCCTAGGTCTCCCGCATTTTGAAGGGACGTTACTTGGAAACTCTTCCAAGAATTTTGCTCGGCCACACAAAAGCCCAACTCCTAAATTCACAGAAGCCTATGTCTACCGCAATTTGAAAGGTAAACCTGGACGGTATTTGCTGGCTACAACCAACCTGGTCTTCGCTACCTTGTACCAGCTGATATTACTTATGGTATCAAAGTATTTCGCAGTCGGTTACGCCGGACTGCAACATTCTCTCTTGTTTTTATTTATTTATTTTTTTCTTGTATCTTTTTCGTTTGGCTCCTTAGTATTTGTTGGCACCTTTGTTGTGGAAAATTTTTTGGCGCGCTGATCTCATGGCAACATCCGAATATCTAAACGTTGTTGCCAGGTCGCCGCTGATGATGAATCCAAAATTGAATATTTTCTATTTCAAATTGGCTCAGCTGTGGCAGCCATATTTGCAGAGACAACCTCAGCTAATCTCACTCGCCAAAATACCCAACTCAAATTCAAATCTAAACCGTCCTTGATTTATTTTGCCAATAGATACTTATTTTGGAAGCGGAGGCTCAGTGGCTGTGCGTCAATATGATTAATGATCTCAACTTTTAACCGACCACAGTAATAACACAACAGATGTAAGAAAAGTAAATTAAATATGGCTTATTGGTTCAAAAAGGGTGATTTTTAGATTTGGCATATAATATACCAACTGAAAAATAAAATAAATCTGAATTATACCACAAACATAATAATTAATTGCTTATCTTGATCGAGTTGGATGAGTTATATAACCAAGCAAGAGGAGTCCCTATAATAAACAGACAAGGTTAAGGGGTCCGTTTCAATTCCTAGTAAACTAGCAGTTTTTTTTTGGGTATCGAAAATATTACGAAGAAACTACACATCTAGGCAGAAAAATATGTGTGAAGACAATAACTTAATAAAAAATAAATAATCAAATTTAAAAATCATGTATAAAAAGAATGAATTAAGGAAAATCGGGGGTCTCTGGCTGAAGATAGCATTGTTTTTGTCACATTTCTGTGTGAAAAGTACTTTGCTACAGTGCTGAAAAATGTACAATTGCATAGCCCACATCAATTGCTCGATCCAAGAACAGCAACCGATGTTCTTGGCTAAATGTGATCCTTTTAAGTATTATAATTATTATAATTGGGGGAAAAGCTAGCACTGCGACCTATAAGGTCTATTGTGCGCCCTTTCTGAGCCTACAGCTCTTCCATCAGTCCCAGCTTCGTCATGACATGCCGCCCTAGGATGCTGCATCTTTTCCTGATTAAGGCGACGCATTCTGCTAGGATGTGCGTTGAGGATTCCTCCTCATGTCCACAAAACCCGCATGCATCGCTACTATAAATACCTAATTTGGTTAGGTGACTTCTCAGTCGACAGTGTCCTGAGCCTGTTCTTTCCCATGGATATTACTTGCTTAAATCGTTTTTGATTATAGCCACCTAAAAGACTCTTGGCTTGTTGGTGTCCTTTAAGTATATTCAATGGCGATTTACAGATGGGGCAAATCTTTGCATTGGTTGAAGACTGTAACGAATCAGAGGGTCCCATGGCAGGCAAATGAATCTTTGATTCATTACTTTCAATAAATTACATATATAATTAGCTTCTTTAGTTGGAAACCAATCGACATTAACTAATATTTATGTTGTGGAGTCGGTGATCATTCATTTCTAATCTTTGTTCAAAAACTCTTAAATACTTCGCAATGCTTATAAATAATGCTTAACGGACGATATAAATACGTTTTTACAACATTTGTTAATTTATCATTTACCTTTAAGGATGTCGTTGAATAAAAGAGATACAACCATTGCAATTGGACGAGTTGACTTTTATAAATGTTTGGGCAAACAACACTGCAATCAATGCCTCAATGCATACAGGATATGCTTTCAGGCCAAATTCCACTTGTCATCCTGTCCGCTCTGTGTGTGCTGACAAATGCTTTGCTCACAATTGAAATACAGTTTGACACTGGCCATGACATATGCATGTTTGTTTGTGTGTGCACACTCGTACTAAGAACTATATATATATCCACATATATATGTACGTATATATATCACACAAATGAAAAACTCTGCTTGTCTGCCCATCTGTCAGCAGGGACATCACCTGTGCGCATCGTCCCCTTTTCGACCGTGTGACAAATCGCATGAGAAAGCATAGGTGGAAAATTGTCAACTTCTTGATTTCACTCTTAGTGAAAAATAAGATACGGAAAAGTGCTTTATACAATTTTCTGTCGACTAATTGCTATTATTTAGTTTCTTGTAACTGTCCATATTTCTCAGATACCTATAATGCAGGTTAAAAATAGGGCAAACTCAATACTCATTTGGAGTTTGGAAATGTTGTTCACCATTTTCTCGATTTGGAAATATCCTGAAATACCCTTCATAGAGTCGGGTTTTGCACAACTTCATAATACATACTTTCTTACTTTCCCACTGAGCTATTAATTGTTGTTAGTATTTTATATTTTATCTGCACCTTCTCACATTAAATTATCAAAAGATGCACAGTTGCAGTTGCAAGTTGCAGTTGCACTTGCACTGCTTCCTAGAATTGTGTTAATTTTTGGCTGGCTTATCAGCTTTGGGATTTTACGACCAGCAACGGTGAAGTGGAAATGTCATAAAAACAGGGCATCCATAAAAACGAGGTAATGCAGCGTGAAACTAAATAATATACACATAGATATACGATAGCTATGCAAATACACTGAGAGAAAAAACATCGATAATAAGTAAATAAAATATAGGCAGATTCAATGTGAAACAATTTAATGAAAAGATTTCGAACCGACAGCAACAACTGCATAATTCGCGAGTGAATCTGGATTACAAATATTATTTATTCCATAGATAAATAGATCTAACTACCTGTATTTAGCTTTCTATTCTCGCAGTGTAAATATATAATTGCATAGCCAGCAAAAGAGTGCGCTCAGGTCATAAAACTTGTGATCATAGATCTATTGAGGTATCTGTGTGCATACTGATGCATAGAGGGAAGGGAAACATCCCGCATGCATTTTAACGAGCCCTGACATCTTCATTGTCGTCTTTATCATTTGGCAACTATATATAAAAAAAAAACTTAGCTGAATGGCACCCTACCTGGTTTCACTTCCAGTGCACCTGCTGCACTGCACTCACCATTTTTTTGATCGAACATTGCGATTACTGCACTACTATCATTATTATAATATCAAAACAAGCCTATTTCCGAAAGTGTGTATATACATGTGTGTGTGTGTGTGTGTGTGTGTGTGTAGAGTTAATTGCACACATTATTAGTGTTGTGACGACCGGGAAATTACCAAACGTATCGCAATGTGGCTGACTAATTGGAGTCCCCTCCCTTCCTTCCTTCCTTCCTTCCGATCCCAACCCAACCCAACGCTTGGCAACCACGTAAATGTGGGTTTCGTTTTCTGGCCCCCATCTAGCCGCCTAGCTCTAAGCATTTATGATAAATTGGCCCATTTGCATATTTATTTTGTCTTTCAATTTATAATTACTTCTTTGAATGGCGAATTCGTATGACAAATGCATGACAATAAAAAAATATTCAAACTGAATGAGACTTCAAGTGGAACAAATTCTGAGAAAAAAAAAAGAAATCATTTTAAAAAATTGAAAGCTGAATACGAAAACTTTTACCAAGATTCTCAATATATTTATACGATTTAATGGATGTTTTACAAAAAGGAAAAGAAATATTTGCAAAATTTGTCAAGTGTTATTTTTATTTGTTATTTAAAGTCAATCATTACATTATTTTTAATAGAAAATCAACTTTTTTTAATATTTGACGGAATTGTTTGCATGGATTTCGTTGCATGAAATTGGAAAATTAAATTGCAATTCAATTGAAATTTTTGGTATAAATGTTCAAGGTGCAATCATTTCAGTTTAGGTGTCCGGAGAACAAGTGGAATCTATGGAATCTCTGCCACAAGAACAACTGCAGCCGCTTCTGCCAGCTCTTCGAGGGTTGCACGCCATGCCGCCTTCAGCTCTATCCGTACATCTTCTTTCTGGTGCTGGGTTTGAGTGTAACTGGCGTCTATCGCAGCATTTCCCAAATTGTTCACATCTGCTGTGTGCCCAACCATTCAATTCACATGTGTCGATCCCGCAAGTTTTTCGTCTTGGATATTAAGCGAATACGCCAGGCGCGGGTGCTGGGCGCCACTGTAATGGGCTATGCCTGGATGATGATGATCTATGCACTAATCAACGTGAGTCTAATTGAGTTAAATACATATATATAATCCAAATCTTATCTTTCTCTGTGTTATAATAACCAAATGTTTGTCTTAGATTGATCCTCATATTCCAATAAATGTTATTGGATGTTTTAATTGTACGTTTTTAGTGATACTGTTATTATTGTTTAGATACAACCGGCCTTCATAACACCATGGTTGCAACTGAAATCGATATTACTTGGAATCGAGCTTCTAATTTGCCTGATCGACGTCCTCAACGGCCGAGTGCCACTGTGTTTGAGTGCCGTCTATCCAAAGTTGCTGCTCCTCGGCACCATGGCCCTGGTTAACTGCATCAAGACGGTCTTCGAGGATGCCATCGAACAAAATATGGTCAATGCAGTACGAGTTTGGCAAGGAATCGACTTTCGCTAAATACAACTGAACTGAACTAAACTGAACTGAGCTCTACAGAACACAATTCAGCACAACTCAAGCTGTGGCACCCTTTGTATGTCCCATTAAATCGAATGGTTATCATTAAAAATGTGGAGGCACTACCTAATTGTATCAAACTGACTTCACCTCTTTGCGTTTCCATCTCTGTCTCTGTTTCGCTCTCTCTATCTATCTTTCTCTCTTTCTCGCTTTCTCTAGTGTGCAGCACATTTAACCTGCTGGTGGCTGTTGCCTGCATTAAGCTCAATTAAGCGACACGCAGCTTGACTGACATCCTCGTGCGGACCTTAATCAGTAACCATGTGGCAGGTACAGCTTCAGCTACAGCTACAGGTATACCAAGGCCCGTGCCTAGTAAGCACCTTGCAACCAAACCAATTCTCAAAATTGCCCTGTCTTAAGCATGTACATATCTGTGGCACATACTCGGTAAGCATGTGTGTGTGGCTTATTACTTACAAATTACTTGCCACAAAGCATACGGAAAATGATTTGGACATATGTATGAGCAATAATAACCACTTATAAAAGCAGAAAATAAAACCAGATAAAACCATAAATCGTTAAACATCTGAGCAGCAAGGGCATACAATATTCGTTGGGTATGCAAGCGAAAGTTTGTCTGCCCATATTGAGGAATTGCAGCTGTCCGACTTGCAAGCTGCAAGCTTGCTGCCGAAATCTATAAGCAATTAAAATGAAAACAAAAAACAGAAGAAGAAGAAGAAGAAACAAGTAAGAATTCTGTAGTCGAGTGAGAGCGACTACGATATACCCTGAACCCAGTTTTATTGCCAATTTTCCCATTAAAAAGTCTTTCACCCAAATGTGAGAAGGTCTTCAAGTGCACTCTTTTCTCATGGCAGGCATAGGGACTGCGGGACAAGCTCGATCTGACCCGAACTGACCGGTCACAAACACGTGCACATACACACATACACACATGCACGCAATCGTAGGTAAACGGTCTCTGCAGAATACAGAATACAGAAAACATATTGACGCTCGCGGCGATTATCATGCCATCTCTTTCTCACACATACGCTCGCACATTTATGCGGCTGCTGATCGAAATGAGATCAATATGGAAATATATTTTCGACTATAACTTGAGTGTTTCTTCTCCGATCCTTATGAAATTTAGGCAATTAATCAATAATATGCATATGCAAGGTATGTAATAATTAGAAGATTCTGCCTTTAAAATTGAGACATTCATTGCTATCAGAAATCGAAATGTATCGATATTCGAGAAGGCAGTTATCGATCAAATAAAGCAAATTTCATCATTTCATTATTCCGAATCTGAAGTCTCCAGCTCTTATAGTCTCTGACATCCGCGTGTTCATACAGGCTATACCGACTTGACCCTTATCAAGAATGTATATACTTTATGGGGTTGGAGATGCATCCTCCTGCCAGTTACATTTGCACAAAAGGGTTATACCCTTTTTACCCATTTTTAATGGGTTGAGGGTATAAAAACGCCAAATTGAAACATAGCCTGCGTGTTTAACAAGAGGGTTAAAAGCCGCTGAGCCAGTTATGTGACATTTACTGATAGCTGACGATTGCAGAGCAGCCGAGCAGCAGCGTCAGTTGACGGTTGCCACCTGTACTTACCTTGTGCCACCCCCAACTGTCCCAGGCCCGCCCCAGGCACGCCCCCCGCTACAAAAGGAGCTTAACTTGTTTGCCTGTTAAAAAAGTACACATTTTTTGTTGTTTTGTTTTTGGCTCTTGGCTTCTTCTTTTTTATTAACTTTTCTTCTGGTGCTTTCCGGGGCATTTTGGACAACTTCCTTAAGCTCTCTATTAACAATATTGCAATCTGTGTGTGTATTTTTTCTTTGCCATACAAGAAGATATATAAATTTATTTTTTGTTTTTTTTGGGTAAGTGTTACATGTTACATGTATGTATATTGTATATACATTACATTTGTATATAAGGTATAGAAAAGTTATACATAAAGGCATATGCATAATTTCTTAGTATTAGTAAATATCATATTGTAAATATTTACAAAATCTCTTCATATTTTATTTTTTATTTATTTTTTATACATTTTTTATATTATTAAATAATAAATAACTATTTGAAGCCGGGCTAATTGTATTTTATATATTCATAATTAATATTAGTATTATTAAAGCTGGCGTGTATTTTCGGCAACAGATCAAAGATCATTAGCGTGCTCCTAAGTATATATATATATATATATATATATATATATTATATAGTTATGGTTTTCTTTACAATGTCTTGCAATCAGCAATCAGCAATCAAAAAACATAGTTTTCTATGTCTGTTTTGTACTCTTGATTTGACTGACTGTTTGTGAAGTGTATGTTTGTTGAAGTGCGCTTGGTATAATGGCCAAGGTTAATGTCTAGAAAAATCTCCAGAACTGGTGTTCGTACTTAGTTAACTCAAATCAAATTCAATCTATAAATTAACAAATTATGTACGACGCCAAACAGTGACAGCAATAAGTATGAACACATATATGTACATATGTATGTACATATGTATGTACCCACTATTTATGGGCGCAGAATCCAAAATGCGCTTTTAGCAGAGGCGTTTAAATTTATGATTTAAAATATATTTAGACGACAAATCCGCCAAAAAAAAAACAAAACAAAAACGAAAAAAATTAATGGAAGATGAAACGAACGAAAATATCATAAAATGAAACAAAGTAAAACTAAATGAAACTTAATGACTGCAAAGCTACAGAGTCCAACCAGTCACAGTGATGCTGTGTTTAGCCTATAGTCACTACCATATCGCCAAGAACTTTTTTTGTTAGATTTAGCAAGAAAACTTAGTTAATATCAAGTAAAACAAATAATACAAAGAGGAAGATATATATCTTATCATTATATAATCAATCTTAGTTACAATATGCAATAGTTTTAATGTATTTATACTTTGTGTCGTCTTGATAGTTGGTTATTTTTTATGCTATTAGCGAATGCTTATCCTATTGCATAGATAAAAGCTCTCATATTGAGAACTCTATAAATCAATTTAAATAGCGGCTGATGTAGCCAATTCAGCCAAGCTCAAGCGGCATCACTGATACGTAGTCAAAGCGATCAGCGCGAAAAGCAGTAAGGAATAACAACAGAGACAAGGGCAACAACAGAGACCGGCAAACGAAATCGTGAAACAAAAACAAAGATAAACAAAACACAAAAACGCAACAGAGTCGCAGATCAGCGCAGCAGCAGAGCAGCAAAGCAGCAACGAAGCGACGCAGCAGCTCTGCCGGGCGTGACCTTCACCCAATAAAACGACTGATCGCGGTCAGAGTGTACAAAATTTGCAGTTAAACACAATTACGCCATTTTTGTCTCTTTCTGTCTGCCTGTCAGCTTTTGTTTGCGTATGCGTGTGTGTGTGTGTATTTTTATTTATTGTTTTTACTGACAGCTAGCCGGCAACTATTGTAAATGTGTATGCGCATAATATTTGCAAGGGTTTATGTTGGCCACGTGCAGGTAATAGCGATGTGCAGTTGCGCTCACAATACTTAAGGCTAAGACAAAACTAGCTGGTGGCTAACTAACTGCAACAATTATGTTGCAACATTCTTCGAAAATGCTTATGTATGTGGTATATGGTGTATTTACATTAATAATATTATCGAAATGTTGAAATTAAGGCAAATTCATTGCTGAGCTTTTGTTACAGTTCGACATGCTCCATTTTAAAGTTAACCCAAAATATTTGCATATATTTATATTATTATATATATATTTGATATATGTATATATAGTTGCAAAACGAATGAAATAAATGTACTAGCAGCAGCAACAATTAAAAAAATAAAAACAAATAAGTGTGCCAAAGTTGTTAGAGCCCGACTTGGAGATACCCTAGATACCCGTTACTTATTACAATCCGTACCCTTGTTAGATATCCAAACCAACATGTAGATCAATATTATATATATATGTCTATCTATCTATAGTATTAATATGCAAAGATATATTTAGACAAAATTACAGAGTTGTATTCTTATTGGAAATCGAAATTCAGAATGAAGATATTGAAAAAAATAATAATAGAATAAAATGAATGACAGGCAGAATGTGGACATATCCAAATATGTATATATATATATACATATGTCAACACCCTAAAGTAAATCGATAATAATTTATGGGGTATCTGCTAGCCGAACACTGTTGTGCTTAGCATTGTTTTGTTTTTTGTTGTATTATTGTTGTTTCTGTATCTTGTTTTTGTTGCTGCTTGTCTCTGGGTTTTTTTTTTTTTTTTTTGTCTCCCGCGCACATTTCAGCGACCGGCTTTTCTCGTCGTTGTTGTTGTTGTTGGTTGTTGCTGTTGTTGTTGTTTATTTATTGTATTTGCCGGCAAAACAATTTCTTGCTTTATTGTTTATTGCTGCGGCCATTGTTGTTGTTGTTGTTGTTGCATGTTGGCGCGACACATTAAAAGTGAAAACAAAAGCAAAAGCAGGCACAGCATTAAATGAATTAAATAAACTTCTGGTGTGAAAATTATATTCTCTGGGCCTGCCATGGGGCGTGCGCGGGCGTGGTACCCTACATATATATATATAAATATATATATATATATTTATTTGTATCTATGTACATAAATATGTTTACGTTTGTTAACCCGGGTCGTGCACAGCCAGCCACTCACTGCACTTGATTAGAAACGGCGACAAAATCCAATTGGATTCCCACTCTGCCGAGACAACAATGGCGAGCTGATGATGAGCAGAGTGCTGCGGTCAGAAGGGAGGTGGGGGGAGAGGGGAAGGGAGATGACAGCTGCACGAGAGAATGAAATGTAATCACTTTGACGTGAATCATTGACTGAATGAATGACGAATTCTCGCTGTGGCTGTGGCAATCATCAACTTAAATGGGTTAACTCTACTGACACAAAAATAACAAAATCACATCATCATTATATTGATCAGCACCAAACTGTTGACTGATTTCCCATTTATACACATATATATATATATATATATATATGTATTTGAAAACAAGAATAATAACTGTTGACTTTGGTAGATAAAACCAGTTATTCATACAAGGACTCATCTCTCAGCCGAATGATTATTTCTTATGATGTAATAACCCGATCCAGCCAGCCACTATCATCTGCAGCAAGGAGACAACGGATGTGGGCCAAGTTTGATGTAGGCCAGATGTGATGCGGCATACGAGGAGTGAGGTTATATAAAATATCCTCTAATAAAATAAATAAAGAATTGAGAAATAAAAACAAGCAAAGAATTTGATTTTTCTTGGTATGTTCAAATATTTATTATATAATTTTATAAGCATAAATTTTGACAAAAAAAAAAGAAGTAATAATTAAACATTTTGTATCTATGTTATATTAATATATACATATAAGAATATATATATATATATCATATATATATATATATATATATATATATACATATATAGATATATGCATTTATTAAATACATATTTGTTTAGCGAAAAATTGTGTTTCAATTAATATAAGTAACTAAATAACGAGTTAAAATTATTGAATATAAGTATATAAGATAGTATATATATATATATTATATATTTTCATTATATAATATAGTATGATTAAATATTGTGTATATTATTGAATAAATCAAGCAAAAATAACATACCAAATAAAAAAAAAAGTAGTAAATGAATTAAAAAAAAAATTGAACAATTTCCAAAAAAAAAAAAAATTGTTTTCCCAAGTTTGATTTTATATATTTTTTTTTTCATTTTTTTTTTTTTTGTTTTTTGGGGGGAGGGGGGTATTTCATTGGTTTTTCAGTAATGTTAACAGCTATATATATGTATATATATATATATATATATATTGGTATATACCATAATTAAATATATATATTTATGTATATGTATATGTGTCCATAATATGTGTATAAAAATTGTAAAATAAAAATTTCTAAACATAAAAGTGTTTCTGTGCAACAGCTACTTGTTGCAACTTTGTTTTTTTTTTGTAATTAGTTTTTTTTGTTTTTTGTTTTTGTAATATTTGCGAGGATTTAGAGGTTTTGGTTGTAGTTGTTGTTGTTGTTGTTGTATTTTTGTTAATTTGCGATTTTCACTTGGTTTTAAAAACAATAATCAAAAAATTACATTTAAATAAAAGAAAAAGCAAAAAACATTTTTTTGAATTATCTCAAATGCAAAAGTTGAAATTTTCTCTTCTTTTTTCGTAATTTTTTTGGATTAACAAACAATAGTTTAAATTGCGTTTTGCAACTGTAATTTGTATCCTTTGTTATTGTTATTGTTTTTTTTTTTCGTTTTTTTTTTTTTTTTTGGGGCATATTTTGCAGTTTTTTTTTTGTTTGCTTTTGTTTTTGTTTTGTTTGTTTGTGTGTTTTTTTTTTTATTGTTGCAGATAAATTTGTACGGTTTTCAAATTGTATTTAAACTCTGTATTTGTATTTTATGTACTATAGGAAACAAGGTGCATTCGTATTTTGTTGTTGGCTTTGTCTATGTGTGTATTTGTGTGTGTGTGTGTGTGTGTGTATATGTATATAATTCAATATGCATGTGTGTGTGTGAGTTGTTGTTGTTGTACAATGTTATGCTTAGCTTAAGCCTATTGCTCTATGTGGCATGTGGCGTATGTTTCATCATAACCCGGACCCGGATTTATTGGTTCTATTTTGATGTTTTTGTAATTTGGTTTTTCAACTGACTTCTTCTTCTTCTAGTGTAAATGTAAGAAAATATCTTAAATTTTATGCGATTTTTTTTTTTTTTTTCTTTTTTTTTTCGTTTTTTTTTGTAACTAGTATTTAACGAGATTTCTATTTACAGTGGTTAAACAACAAACAAAAAAAAAAATACGTATTTTCTCTTCTTCTTAATTTGATTTACAATTTTCTTTCCTTCGTTTGTATATTGAATAAATTGCTTAAATAATATAACAATTTTTATGTTTGATTAATATTTTAATATCGCATTAAATAAAGTGTAAATTTATATATATATCTATATATATATAAATGTTTATATAATAAAAAAAAGAAGAATATATATGTATTTGCATATAATATACAATTGTATTATGTATAATTGGCATTTTTTTTTTTTTTTTTTTTTTTTGAGGGGGGGGAGAGTGGTTTTTCTTATTCAGTTATTTATAATATATATATGTGTGTGTGTGTGTGTGTGTGTGTGTGTGTGTGTGTGTGTGTGTGTGTGGTGGCAGCTTTTACTTTCGTCTATTTACATGCGCCTCGAGAAAATAAATGAAAATTGTCCCAGCAATTCTTGTACAATGCCAGCCCCGCCTCCACGATTGCTTATATAATATAGGTTAGGAACCCAGATATATATATATATCTATATATATATATTTATAAATCCCAGGCAAAACATCAAGTGAATATACACATACACATATATATGTATATATATGTGTGTGTGTGTGTTTAAGTGAGTATATATATATATATATAAAAATGTACAATCAAAATATAAAATATTAGTACATTTTTTTCGAAATTATGTGCACTAAAAAATGAAAAATGAAAAATGATGCTAATTATTTACTCACTAATTTCGTTTAAACGTCGCTATAAATGGTATCATATCATATCATATCATATATGTGTATATGTAACTCTGTATATTTAGTTGTACTAGCTTGCTAATAGTATCGAGTTAGTTAGTGTATTTCGTGTTTCGTGTTTCTTGTTTCTTGTTTCTTGTTTCGTGTTTCTTGTTGTGGTTGTCATCGTTTATCAAAAAGCCAACTAAACCTAAATAACATTTTTCGTATCAAGTTTTCTTCTTCTTCTTCTTCTTCTTCTTCTTGTTTTTATCCATTTGTTTTCAATCCTTTTTTTGTAATTCGTTTCGACTTCATTGTTAGTATTGGAAAAAACGAAATTTGTTTCGCTCCTAACTAAATCAAACATTCTAATAGTATGTATATATGTGTGTATTGTAAATATTTTATTGTATATATATTGTATATATATATATGTATATAGCAAAAATCGACAGTTGAACAGCTGGCAAACTTAGCAGCCAAAAATTGATTTCTTTCCTTCATTTTCCAGTTTTTTGTTTTGTTTTTTTCTTCGGGTTTTTCTCATTTGTTTTGTGTAAATGTATTTGTGTATTTCTAACAGTAATATTCTATAGCTCCTATATCATTATCATCGTTGTAATTCTATTTTGAATAGTGTTCCTTTTTTTCATCATCTTCTTCTTCTTCATCCCTGCCTGCTTCCAATTTCGATTTTGCGCATTTCATATGCATAGTTAAAAGTTTGTTAAATACGTGTCTCCTAAGAATTAGTGTATATATATATATATATATAGTATAGCAATTATATAGACCAACAAAGCAAATACATTTTTATAGTGTCTAGAGTTGCATATGAAAAATAAAGGAGTAAACTAAGAGAAAACTATTTCATTAGAAATGATATATAATCGGGTGAAAAAGCATTGAATAAACCCCGCATCATATTTCTATATAGGCAGTAAAAGTTGTTTAAGCGTGTGTGTGTGTGTGTGTGTGTGTGTGTGTGTGTTTTTCGTTGCATATGTTGGGAAAGCTATACACATTGCTCCGTTATTGAGGGGCGATAACATTGAGTGCCATCGATTTGAAAAAATAAGCGTTCTTAAGGCGTCATTTGTTGTCGTCGTTCTGCTATCTAAGGATGTGTAAGGATGTAAGGATGTGTACCGTATAGAAAATAACTAAACGGATGCAATTACCAACTAAAACCGACTATATCTGTCTGTCTGTCTGGTTGTATAATTTTATATTGTTGATCAGCTAGCTATGTAGTAAAATACATAGAAGTTTGTTACCAACAAAAAATATAATCACTATACAGCCAATTGTATAAAAAATGTTTATATATATATATGTATATATATATATATATACTTATACATATTTGCATAGATTGTAACACGTCTAGTTCTAAATCTGAAACGTTTAAAGGCAGGTTTGGAGTAATCCCACTCTGTGAAAAGTGACTTGGCCTAGATTGTCCTCCGATGAGAACCAGACGTGTCACAACAAGTTGTTATCTAACTATATATATATATGTTTATATATATATTTATGTATAAGGGATAGTAACTTTGTATTGGTACTAAATATATATTTATGTAGAAGGGATAGTAACTTTGTATTGGTACTAAATATATATTTATAAATTGTTTTTGCTTACTTTTTAGATTTGCATTTCACATTTCATTTGCTCTCCTCTTCCTCCTATAACTTCCAACTCTTCACCTGCTGACTCTCTCTATTTCACTCTGTCTCCCTCTGCCTCTTAACTGACTTTTAGCGAGGACACGCTCTCTAATGCCCGCCCATGCCAAGCTGAGAGAATGCTCTGTCTCGATCTCTCTCTCTCTCTCTTCTATCTTTCGCGCAGTTTGCGTGCATTTTTTCTCTTCTCAATGTTGGTTTTTTTTTTTACTGTGTAGTGGCTCATTCGTTGCAACTTTGTCTGTTTCCGTATCCGCTTTTCATGTTTTTGTAGTGTTTTTTTTTTTTTCTTCATTTGTGTTTGGTTCTTGTCCTGGTTTTTTTTTTTAAATTTGTTTTGTTTTTGTTATTCATTTCATGGTTAAGTATAAGTGTATATATCTAAGCATAAGTATATATGTATATATGTACAACCAAATATAGGGAAAAACTAAAGCATAAGACTTGCATGCGCATACATACATATATATATATACATATATATACATATATATACATATATACATATATATATATATAGGCATGCTAAGGATTGAAAAATCGCATTTACGCGTTTCTCTCTAATTCTACGTTCGTTATCAACATTTCCTTTATAGTTTTGCTTCCAACTTGCATTTTGCTTTCTTCAAAAATATATAAAAAATATCACATTAAAGAAATCCAATTTAAATAACTATGTTACAAGTATATAGAGCGGTAGCATCTAAGCCTAGGCCGAAAACTACAAAAAAAAATTTAAATCTATAATATAAATATATATATATATATATATATATAGATATATCTCGATATATATTGCTATTACTATACTATTCCATCCCGCGATCGTTCGTTCAAAAAAAAAAAAATTAAAAAAAAATACAAACAGCATCATCATCATTCTTATCATTATGTTGTTGTTATTATTATCATCATTATCATCATTATCATCATCATCATCAACGAGACCTGGTCGTTCGTATGCTCTAATGGCTAATACTAAAAACTGATATTGAAGTTCAAAAAGTGCTTATGTGAGCCTAAGTCAAAAAAATACACTAAAAAAAATATATATAATTATAAATAAACAACATTTTTGCTCATGTCGTCATCAATTTTCTTTTTCTTTTTCTTTTCATTTTCTTTTGCTTGTCAAATCGATTCGAATCGAATCGATTGCTCGAGACTTGCAAACGTGTTTTATCCAAAAGCTGCACACACACTCTCTCCCTCTCTCTCCCCCCCTCTCTCTGTTACTTACGGATGCTATCGTCAGTCGATGGCGGTGGCATTCTTGCTCTGACGCAGACGCGCCAGCCTCTCCTGCAGCTGCTTGAGGTTGGCCTTCATCTGTTGACGCTTGAGGATGAGGCTGTGCTCCTCGCTGGTGAGGTGCTCGCACAATTTGGCCGCCTCACGCAATATATTGACCTTGGGGGCACGCTCCTTGTCCCGTATATTGGGAATCTGCTTCTTCAGTGCCTCGAACAGATTCTTGAGTCCGATGCGACGCTGACGCTCCATATCGTTGTGCAGATTACGCTTCTCAATCGTATCCACCTCATCCAGACTAAGCTGACGGTTTAATGCACTGCTGCTGCTGATACCGTTGTTATAGTTGTTGTTGTTGTTGCTGCTGATGTTGCTGCTGCTGCTGCTGATGTTGCTGCTGCTGTTGCTGATAGCGCTGCTGGTGACGGCGCTCCCGCTGTTGCTGTTGCCACTGCTGCTGCTGCTGCAACTGTTGTTGTTGCCAACGGGAATTCGTGGCTTTAAATAGACATCATCCTTGAGTTCGCTGCTTAGCGCGTAAGCCGAGTAGTTCATCTTCTTGACGCGACTCTTCTTGGCCGCCACCAAGCTGTGCAACGACGACGACGACGACTTGATGCCCTTGATGGAGGAATGGACACGACCCGATGATGTCGCTGCACCATCGTTCGTGCAATAGCGCTTGCGGCTCTTGCCCTTGCAATCGACGGTCGTCATTGCTGCTGCTGATGTGCACTCGCTACTACTGCTGCTGCTGCTACTACTACTGCTGCTGCTACTACTACTACTGCTGCTGCTGCTGCTGCTGCTCTTCGATAAGCTGACCGGTGAGTAGACGGCTGCGGCGCCGACATCAGAGCGCTGATAGGGCGTGCTCGACGGCGATGGGTAGCGCGAATTGACAACGGATTTAACGGGACTGATGCTGGCCGGCGTATAAGGTAGATCGAACTGAGCGATTCTCGATTTTTGTGGGATGCAAGCACCGCTCGAGATTTTGTTGGCGACCTTCGTTTGAAGAGCGCGACGATCACGATCCGATGGATTTGTGGGTAGCTTCTTGTCATTGAGTGAGACAACATCGATTTCCTCTTCTGTAGCCGACAGAAATACAGAGAGAGAGAGAGAGTGTGTAATTAGTAACGAGTAGCAAGTAGCTTCTGATTTGTAATATATAATATAATAATACAAAAAATATAAATATAAATATAGATAACAGTGGTAATATGTCGTGTAACAATTAAAGGTAAAGGTAAAGATAAAGAGTAACGAGTAAAGAGTGACGCTTATGGAGTGACAAGTAACGAGCAATGAGTGACGAGTAATGCTAAACGAGTGTGTTGAGTTACAGTATGAATTAAGCATTCGCTCAAAATCCATAGGCAGACAAGGATCAAGAACCACACACAATAACGAGTTACGACTAACGAGTCAATATTAACGACTGATGAGTCCCAGACTAACATGTGCCAAGAACCACACATAGTAACAAGTGACGAGTAAGAAGTGACGACTGACGAGTAACGAGTAAAAAGTAACGTGTAACGTGTGCTGAATATGTTGATTTGTATATTGATTCTTTGTGGGTTTCAAGAAAGCCCTGCAAATGTCGCGACGAATGTCAACGACAGTTCAATGACTACACCACACAGCACAGAAACATGATGATGTCATTGTGTTTGGTGGGTGAGTGGGTGAGTGGGTGGGTTGTGTGGGTGGTAGGTTGGCTAGTTGTGCCCTACGCAAAGCGGATTAGTGTGTCAACGTTGTGAGAGACAAGTGGCTTGACGCCACTCTTGCAGCACAGTATCAGAATTCAGGAAGCAATAGATTTGCCGTCACACAGACATTGAACAAACACACACACAGAATGAACCACCCAAAACCCAACCCCAAACCAAAATGAAGGCAACATTAAACAGTATATTGACGTCGAATGCAATATGCTTCAAGCGGTGGGTGGTTGTTGGGTGGGTGTGTGGGCATAGATCGCTAAAGCTGATAACGTTCATATACGCAAATGTCGTTTTTTTTTTTATTTAGTTTGCATTTGCTCTGTTGCTGCGAGCTCTCTCTTCTGCTCTTCTGCTCTTCTGCTCTCCCACTCTCCCACTCTCTCTCTCTCTCTTGCTCTGTGTGTGTCGCCGCCCAACCCGCCTCCTTGTCTTCCACGGAATGGATTTGCAGCTTCCGTTGTTAATTTGGCGCTTCCGCTGGCGCGCGCGTCCATTGAACCAAAGCAAGCCAGCCGCAGCTGTTGCAATCAAATGTTGGCCCAGCCCCACTCTTGAATGCTTCTCTTAATCAAATTACAGAAACGAAAAACTGTCAAAAAAAAAAAAAAAACCGAATAAGAAATTTATGCGACGCAGCTCTTATCACAGTTGGCGGGGTAAGTAGTTGCGTCTCCATACCTCTCCACCCCAAGCGAATAAATATTTGCACAAATGTTGTATATATATATATATATATATTAGTGCGCAAGTTTAGTTTACGCACTCAGCTTCCGTTCTTCCGTTTTCGCAAATGACATTGGAGATTGTACCAAATGAATATAGTATAAATAAATAATTGGTTGATTTGTACTACTCAGTAGTAGCACAACTCAAGTGAGCCAAATCGAAACATAACACAGGAGAACAACAGAAGCAAGAAGCAAGAAGACAGAGGGAAGAAGCGAGAAGAAGAATGGGGCAGTCAGCCAAGCGTTGCCACAGTGTGCTGTGTGGCAACTACCTTCGGCAACATGTTGCATGCCCCCACCAACAATAAGAAGCATCTTAATGATAATGATGAACATCATTTAGCTGTTGGCTGGGCTAGACAAGCAGCAGACCGACCGACCTTATCCAAGGAGACCGCAGTGAGAATGTTGTTTGCTAGTTACCCACCGGCCATTTTATATTTTTTTGCAGCAGCAGCATCTATGTTGGAATGCAATGTCGATCATCATCATCATCAACATCAACATTATCATGTTGCTGTGACGCAGCACAAAATGTTGCAGTGCACTTTTTGTCGGTCAAATGATGAAGATGTAGCTGGAGAAGGAAATTGATTTTGAGAGGAATAGAGAGGGAGAGAGAGAGAGAGAGAGAGAGAGAGAACGAGTGACGATGCCTAGCAGCAAACTTCATCATTACCGAACGCAGTCATTCATTAACTGGTATTCATTCCAAGTCGTCAAACAAGTCACTTCTTTAAACTTTGCAAAATCTTCAGCTTGAAAAGCTGCGCCAATATTTCTTATACTTATTGGTTTCTTATCTGTTTTACCATCCCTTTCAAGTTTGGACAGACACTTCGTATAGTGTTTTATTGCTTCAAATATATTTATGTTTATATTCACAATTGTAAACATTTTATAGTGTGAATGGATATGTAAAAATATAACCACACTTTGAATATATCTACCACAAAGGTGTAATATATATATATATATACATTACAAGGTGATTCAGGATGTAAAATGCTTACTTTACACCGCCTACAAATTATAGATTACGAAACAAATTCTTATTGAGATCTTTTCTGTATGATTTGCATTTTATTGTATCGCAACAACAAGCAAAAAGTAAACTGTGTTTTTTCCTCAACAACAAACTACAACAAATGGTGGCTGCCTCATAAACATTCCAAACGTTGCGCAAATCGATCTAAAGAATGCAAATTGTTCACAACTGTCAGAGGAACCAGGGGATTTCCTCGAAACTAATTGCAGTGTGTGCAGCACAAAAACAACACAGCAACACACAAAAAAAAAAAAACAATTATAACAGTCAGTTAACTGATGGCAGGGGGTGGTGACGGGTAGCGGGGCGAAGGAGGGATGCATAAGTGCAGTTGTTCCAGTAGCCAACTGTATAGGTAGAGGGAGGAAAATGAGGGGGGACGCTAACTGCAGAAACAACAACAAAAAAAGCTCGCAATTTTGCTGCTGCTGACAATACAAATATCTCTATATATATATATATACATATATATAAAAAAAAACCTGACAAACTCGTTTACTGCTGCAGCACATAAAGCTTGGCAACTATTGTTGCTAAGCGCGCCAACCAAGATCAAATCAACAGCAACAACTAAAATAGTAATAGTAATCATGATAATAATAAGAATAAGAGTAATAATATAGTAATAAAGAGTATCAAGCAAAGAGGAAACAGCTTGTTGTGTTGCTGTACGTTAATTACAATTGCAAATAAAAGGCAAACACACACACACACACACATATATACACATACACACACACTAGCATACGAGACATACGAGCACAACTTAATAAGTTGCGCAACTTTTATGTGCAGCTAGCTAGCCTGTGGGCGGCGAGCAAAGAAAAGAACAGAGAGAAAGACAAGAAGAAGCAGTGAGTGCAATATATATATATATATATGCATAGACATATATTTACGCGCATTCACAGCGCTGCATGCTGCCCTATAAAAATTTGCATATTGAGTTTAATTGAAAAAGAAAAAAAGGGAGAGACGAAACATGACAGACAAACAGACAGACACACAGGCAGACAAACAGACAGACACACAGAGAGAGACACAGGCAGACAGATAGGCTGGCAGGATATAGCATAAAAGGGACAGCGCAAATGACAACAAGTGCATTGCTCAATTTATAACTGTAATAAGAGGGAGAGAGAGGGGTGCGCTCACCACCACACTCTCAATCTTTCTCCCACCCTCTCCCTCTCTCTAACACTATGTGGGAAATGAATATGACAGACGTAAATGCTTATAGTAGCGCAGCAGCAGCAGCGGGCGGCAACGACGTCATTGCCGCCCTCGACTCGACAACAACAACAACTTGATAAAACAAGAGATAAAAAGAATCGCGGCATATGCATATGCGCCAACACACACACACACACACACACACACAGATACGATGCTTTAAAATTGAGCAATGTAAACAGAAGAAGAACAGAAGAAATGCGCAAAACGCGCGCACAGCAAACGAAATTGAAATTTGAATACAAGATACAAGTAAAAATGGCATATGATGTAATATGCGGCATGAGGAATTTCGAGACCATAAAAGACACTAGCTCGCTCGCACGCACAGTGGTAACTAGACGTCTGTGTTTTTATTACAGTTTCAAGCCCACTGTGCATGCTAGCGCAAGTCGTTAAAGAAAAGCCAAAAAAAGACAAACATCAAATGAAATAAATAACAACAAATAAAACAAACACACGCGAAGAAGCAGCTCGCGGCAATTTAAACTACACCCACGACGAAAATGTTGTTGTTGCTGTTGTTGCTGTAAATTGTTTAATAACATTTGTCATTATCTTAAGTTCCGTATCTCAGAATTCCAATTTGACAATATCAACACCAAAACGGGAAGCACACAAAAAAGAAACAGAAGAAGAAGAATCATTCCTGTGTCTTAGACAAAAAAATCAAGAAGGAACACTGACACTAGCACGTAACAGAAACCACACAATGATTTCACTCCATATCATTTTAATTCCAATAAAGATAATTTCCAGTTTTTGCTAAGCTTTTACGTGCATTTTATATGCACATTTGTATACATATACATATACATACATATATATTGTTTATATTCTCCGCATACATATGTGATAATTGTTTGTTTTGTATTTATACGAGTTCCGTGAAATTTGGAATATTCTTAGAAACTTAGCATGACGACAGCAATTCGCATTCTCATCTGTGTATTTATATTTTGCATTTGCATTTGCAATTTGTTATTTTTTATGTGTTATTTATTATTTGGTAGACACTGTGCACAGTGCTCGCTTAACTGCGTTCCCACGCTCGCAGCACAGAAATCAAAGCAAATTGCACACAAAAAAGAAAAGAAGACGCACAAGAAGTCGAGGAAGAAGGGGAAGAAGCAGACGTAAAAGAGTAACTTGTATTTCGTCGTCAACATGTGTTGGCAACATGTCGCTAGCAGCAGCACAACCAACAATCATAGTTGCTCTAAGACAACAATAAAAAATTACAACTTTTTGTGGTTTTGCTGCAAGCAGAATAAAAAAAAATCAAATAATATAACAAATCGCAATTGCAAATGAGCAAAACAAAGAGTCGCTTCCGCTGCTGCTGCTGCTAGCTGGCAACATTCCCACGCGACACCAATTGCAACTTGTTGTTGTTACGTTTCGCTTGGTTACAAGTGCAGCTTTAAATGCCAGGCGCAGGTTTTGTGTGTGCAACTTGTTGCCGCAACAATTGTGTAATTTGATGCGGCGCGGACCCCCCCACCCCCACACAACCTCTACCAATGGAATGACTCATACTTTAACCTAACCCTTTTTCAAATGATAAATGTCACCAAAATAATAAAAAAAAAAAAAACAATATAAAAAAAGCTCTCTGATAAAAAAGCGCAATTACAATAAAAATGTCGTTAAGACATGGTGGACAAAGAAAGGAGGAGGGCAATGGCGCACTGCGCCAATCGTCTAATGCTTCACACACACAGATGCAACACAGCATAAATTATGAAAGCAGCAAAAGCAATAAAATGCGTCTGGCAACATTTTGGGTGGAGTTCGACAACAAAAAACATTCTTTTTATTTTGGGCGTGTAGCAACCTTCCTAAACCTTGGCAACATTCTGTCGCGGAAATTTACAAATGTACCCTTATATATATATATATATATGTGAGTATGTATGTGTTATGTATACGATGCGACGGCGCCGCTTAAGGCAACAACAAAGCTTTCGAAACGAATAAGGGAGGCTCGTTGGCGTCGGCGTCGCCAAAAAAAAATAAAGCACGACACAACAATTATCATTGGTTTGCCGAAGATTAAATACGCTTTCAGACTTCCACACTTTCGTGTGGAATATGTGTGAATTATTTATATTATATATTTATATATATATATACATATATATGTATATAATATATTAAATGAGATCTAGCCAATATTATGTATATTTTTATTAAGATGCAAGTCAAATGTTGCAAACCTTATGACAAAATTATAATGCTTTCTGCAAGTGTATAATAATAATAAAAAAAGCCGGCACCGCGATAGAGTGGAGAGAAGAGAAGCGACCTTGAGCATAACAATTTATTGCTTCACGTGTGCGAATGAGCAGCACACACAATGAGCGCGAGAGCGAGACAGAAGACGAGAGCGTAGGCAGGCAGGCAGAGGAATACTGTGTGAGAAAGATGACACGCACACGCACGAAAAGACGCGCCTAGCAACAGCGAGCAACGTAAGAAGCAAACGCAAAAAAAAACATACATACATACATATATATGTGTGTATATATATGTAGATAATATTGTTAGACGTCATTATTACACAGCCTTTGGACCATTGTTAAAGCTTTTGCGTCTGTCATTGGGTGGCGTTTTTTATTTGTTGCGGGTTGGGCAAATTTTGTAACTTGGCGCTAAACGTTAACATATAGGGCCAGACGCATAAATTAGCGTGCTGAAAGTAAAAGCAAAGCAAACACAAAAAGAAAAGAAAATATGGTACAATATATTTGGTTTTGTTTTGCTCTTTTTGTTTTTTTAATACATATTTACATTTGTATATATAAACACACATAGCAACACACGCACCGTCGCACTATTTTTCGTTAGTTTTATCTAATTGGTAGCTCAAACAAACAGCAACAAAAACGAGAACAGAACTCAAAAAGCTCTTCTCATAAACATTCGTAACGTGCCTTTTTTTTTTTTTTGTGTTTCTACGCACATTTTTATGATTGTTCGACCTTCATTCAGTTCATTAACATTTCCATTTCCATTTTTTGTTTCCAATTGGATTCAGTAACGAAAATAACGCATACGCCATGAAGAGGGCAGTAGGCAGTAACGAAACGTAAGCAGCGTACCGGCTAGTTGTCGTTATTCTGTTATGCGTCTACGCATAAGAAAGAAAAGGTGCGAAAACTAGAGAGAAAAAATCACACACAAGACAATAGGCAGAGGCGCCAACAAATGCCAAACACAACTGGTGGGGCTCTGCTGGGAAGGCAACGGAAGAAAAGGCAATCATTTGTACATATGTATTTATTTATATATATACGTACATAGGCTTGTGTAAATTGTGATTGATAAAACTATCAAGAGCTCTCATACTGTTAACTGTTACAATTGAACTCTGTTCGAATCGATCTTTCTTTCTCCCTTTCTCCTTCTCTTTCACCTGACTATCGCATCTGCTACACACCTAATGAATCGTCACGAACGAGCACGCACACGCACGCACACGCTTAACGACAAGCTGCCTAACCACTGCTATCACAAAAAAAAAATAAATAAAAATTCGCACATTGCGCGTTTTTTTTATCGTCTCACGCGCTCTTTTTTTTTGACAGTCAGATTCGCTTAATCACACGTTTATCAATATATACATAGCATAGCAGCAGGAACAGCAAAAAAAAAACACATTTTATTATGTGGGCGTTTTTCGCTATTAATGAAATCCACACACAGACACACATATTTATGCATATATATGAAAATAGTCGGCGAAATGAGCACGCCTAGCAACAAGGCAAGAACCAAAAGAATCGTATAACAGCTACTAGTGACTCCGACTGCAAAACTGCATTAGCAACAAAACCAAGACGAAGACGACTACGACAAAGAACAAGAAGAACAAGAGCCGCCGGCAGTTTAGAATTCTGCATGTTGAATACACTCAAATTCTGTGTTTGTATAGAGAAAATGTCAAATTAAAAATAATAATAAAAACTAAAAAAAAAACTTTCTCAATTCGAGCAACATGATTTGTCCCATTTTCAGTCAAGTATTATTAACCGTTAACTTCCGTTTCGATGTCTTCATCCGATATTCATATTGCACATTTTGTGTGCCTAAATGCTACTGCGCCAGTGTTTTTTTCGAGTGTGAGTGCACTCGGCACACAGCTAGCTAGGTGGCCAGCGAATGAGTGAGCGATAGAGAGTAATGACATACCTGTGCAATTTGTGCCGGCAGCGTTGGACGATGACGTCGAGACGTCGCCGCTTCGACAATCTGTGTGCATGTTTTGTTTTCGTTTTGATAGAACGCGCAGAAAAAAAGGTGCCAATAACAATTACAATAATAATAACAATAATAATGGGACACACACACAGACACACATGAAAGAGATCCGCGCCAACCAATGCACGTATGTGTGTATGTGCATGTGCATGTGTGCGTGGGTGTTTGCATACGTGTGCATGTGTATGCAGCTTATGAATGAAATAGCAACGCCAAACGTAAAAGCTTTACGCGCCAAATTGCAGTTGTGTTTGTGTGTACGAGTGCAAATAGTAGTAGTGGTAGCCGTAGTAGTAAAGCAGCAAAGTGTGGTAGCTAAATGCGAGGGTCGCTCAATATGTTTCGCTCCTTGGTTTTGGTTACTTTTTGGCGTCCTTTTTTTGCAACAGCAGTAACAACGCCATTAGCAACAAGACATTGAACCCAAAAACTAAATCCTACACAGATGGGAGCAAGGGGGTGGGGACGGGGCGCGTGGTCTGAATAAAGTGCGCTGACGCCGCCAAAAGAACAAAAAAAAAAAAACGCCGGCATGAGCGCAGACATCCTTGAAAAATGTGGTGTGACTGCGACAAGAGCGAGAGAGAGAGCAAGGTAGAAAGAGAAGAATGTTCCAGAAAAACGTTTTCTTTTTTTTTTTGTACATATGCATGTATATTTTTTGGGCGTAGCGCAAACTGCGCAAGACGGCGCTTGGGGATGCTTTGGCCAAGTAGTGAGAAGTGCGAAGAGAGGATGACGCCATAAGGCCGACCAAACAATATACATATATATATATACACATACATATATATATATACATAGATATATATACATATACATATACATATACAGATACAAATATATACACATAATGAGCCATGAAAGCCACGCGCCAACATTCGAGGGGAAGGCGGGTTGGTTTGTAGCTTGTGGCGCATTGCAATGCGTAGGCAACAAGGCGCCAAACGAAATGGAAGGATATGGGGGAGGGGGATTCTGGCGGTGTGAGGAGGGTTGATTTAGAAAATCAATGAAAGCTTTTTCACCCACAGAACAAACATCGCAACTCTCGCCGGAAAGCAGCAAACAGCAAGCAGCATGTGGGCGGCGCAGCAAAAACAAAAAAAGAAAAAAAAACAAACGGAAAAGTTTACTACGTTTGCTGTTGACGTAGGCGATCGATTTTTTAGGCGCGTCATCGCAGTACGCCCACCCACTGTGCCAACATCAGAGCAGTGGCAGAGCAGCAGCAGCAGCCATCGCAGACCAACACACTAGTTGAATGTGGAGGCAGGAGGAAGAGGATGTACAGATGAGGTGAGAATGCACATTTGGTGAGCGCGCAGCAATTGAATAGACAACTGATGGATAAGGCTGGGTGAAGGGGGTGGAGTAATTCTCAATAAACATTGACTAAGAGGAGTGTAGAGAAATAGTATAACAAAAAGAAAGTAAGAATCAAATATGAGAGTAGAACAGCAGCTGTAGAGTAGTAATAGGGCGCGGGGGAAACATAACTTAACGATGTTATTATTAATTTTCAATTAAGTAATAAGCAAGAATTGAATATGAGAATACAACAACAGTTGTAGAAGAATAGACGAGGGGACAAAGAAGAATTAAACCATAACAAATTGAATATAGCAGCTATTGCAGAGTAGTTTATAATTGCTGGGTCACTCACCGGAATCGGAGGGCGTGTCCAGATCCATTTCTTTGCAGCGCGTATAGCTGTGATCGCTGATGTGACGCATGTAGAGGTCGCTGCCGCTGTTGCCATCATCCGAATCACAATCGGAACTGGTCGCCGTCGTTGCTGGCGGTGACAAACTGGCCACAGCATCCGATACATCAACATTGGCCACGAGTCGGGCAACAGCAGCTGAAGATTGTTGCTGCTGCAGCTGCTGCTGTTTGTGTTGATCGCTGAGGACCACTTCGAGGACATCGCTGATCTGAGCGCTTTCAACGCGATAGGGCAGATCGATGCGCTCCTTGCTGGTATTCTGGAGTTCACGACTCAAATGATCAATATAGTTGGCATCGGCACAGCTCCTCAACGAGATATTATTGCTGCCCATGACGCAGGCACGCAAATCGACATTGTGTCGAAACTCTGTCATTTCACAATCAGAAATGCTAATCGAATGGGAATTACGCGTTAGGTGCAGATTTTGTTGTTGCTGCTGCTGCTGTTGCAGCTGCTGTTGTTGTTGTCTTTGCTGTGTGTTGCTTTTGCGTAAGAGCGAACCGCCTGGCGGTATATAGGGCTCCACAATATGCATTTTACTATCGCAACGCTGTTGCTGCTGTTGCAAGTTGCGCCCAGGTATTGAAATTGTTGCTGTTGGTGTTCTTGTTGTTGCTGCTGCAGCACCGCGCACAGTCGACCGGCAACTGTTGCTGCTGTTTAGCTTGTTATACCTGGTGTTACTATTACTATTGCTACTGCTGCTGCTGTTGCAACTGCTGTTGTTGTTATCCTGCTCGTCGTCATCGTGCTCATCGTGATCATCGTGCTCATCGAGTGGCTCACGTTTAATCATCAAAGTGCTGCCAGTGACAATAGCTGGGGGCACACCACTACTTTCGCTGTAGCTGGATGCAGCCGAATTGGTGTTGTCCCCATTTGTGTTTATGTTCCTGTTACTGCTAATGTTAATGTTACTGTTGAGGTTGGCGGAGCCGGACCACATGCAGTCGACGTTGCGTATCTCGGGCTTGATGTCCACGTCATTGATCAAATCATCCGCATTGGATATGCTTATCGAACGCACTTTGGCAATATCATTATGTATGCTGGCCATATCTGCTATACTGGGCATGCCCAAGTCGAAAAAGTCATTCAATGTGATATCGTCAAACGGTGGAGAATACACAACATCGTAGTCGTAGTAGCCTCCAATTTGGGTTCCTGTACCATACATGGTCGTCATTTTGATAAAGTTCTCGGGTTTCTTCTTGTCCCTCAAAAGTGTTGATATCTAGTAGCAGTTGCTGTTGTTGCTGCTGCTGTTGTAGCACAGAAACTGCAAAACGAAACAAATCAAATATTGAATTAAATCGTACGTTAGTTAATACCAATTAATTTTTATTTGAGTTTTAAAAATATTTCATCAATGAAATATATATATATATATTTATTTAATAAAAAAAATACTGCGCTAGTTAATATTAATTAATTAATTTTTACCTGAGTTCTACAAATATTTCAATTGTGAAATAAAAATGTTTAATAAAAATACTACGTTAATTAACGATTTCATTTGAGTTCCAAAAATATTTCAATATTAATATGAAAATAATACATATACACTTATTTTTATTTTAGATTTTAACATATCTTATTTTAATTCGTATTATTTTTATTATTCTAATATTTGGATTTTTTTTTTTTTTTTATGGACAGATTTTTTTGTTATTTTATTTTGATCTCATTCTAATCATTTCAATCTATAATCGTACTTCCATATAAAAAAAAAATTCATATATAGTAAATATTTATATATATGTAAGACACATAAACATATACATATATACATATATACATATACATATATATATATATATATATATATATATATAAATGCGTATGTACATAAAAAACCAAAATCGCTTTTTATTACCAAAGTCTAAATTTAAACACCCGGAAGTTAAATTATTTTTGATTAGAAACGCCATATTTTATATATATATATTTTATATACATTTTTATTTGCTATGCAATTTAATATTTTAGTGTTTCAAAGTTATATAGTTAATTTAAGTCTATATTAACCAATTGTTTAAAGAATTCCAAACTGGGCGGAGTTAAAATTAATATTCATTTGATTAGAAATAAAATATTTCTCGAAATAGGCAACTCTTTAATTTGCCTCATTTTCAGACTTAACATATAACAGTTACTAAAGAGTCGCCATTTTGAAAGCAGTACGAGGCATAAAAATGTGTATATGATTTTGTTTGTTTTAATTTCATTTTTCATCTCAGAACAGTTATCAGTTCAGTTCAGCAAAGTTATCAGAGCAAAGCACAATGATTTCAATTATAAATAAATTGTTGGATTTTTATTTGATTCCCCCGACGACACTTGGCAACACAAGTAGGCATTTTTTATCACTTGTCTCTTTTCACACACAAGAAAGAATCAAATATATACATGAAAAAAAATCGCTGATTTCTTTGCATACTCTACTTTATCTATCTCTCTACATCCCTTTGGCACGCTTGATCCATTTTACCGAAATTTCTGCTTTGTGCGCTCTTCCTAGACGTCGCATGGGCACTTGCAACGGTAAATGCTAATACACAAACGCGCCCGTCTCTTCGACTATCGCGGCGCACCGCAAAGGAAAGCGAAAACGAAAAGTGCCGCAAAGCCATTTTTGTATTGCCTTTTGTTTCTATTGCTTGTTGCTTTTAATTGCAAATTGATGCAAAAAGGGTGGGGGCAAAAAATACACAAATATATATGTGGAACTTTAATTTGCAACTTCTATTTATTTGTATGTTTTTTTTATTTCACTTTCTTTTCTTTTGTATTAATTAAACTTACCTTTACTGCGCCGTTTTTAATCCAATTTGTTGATGCTTTGTTTCTTTTTTATATATATATATATTTTTAATCGTCGTCACAGAACAGCAAAAAAATAAACATCGACGAAAAAAAAAAAAAAAACAAATTCTAACAGAGCGTACAAAGATCAACTGTTAGCAACAACGAACAAGGAGAGATAAAAAAAACACCGAAATATTTGTATGGCGTTGTCAAGTAATTTCGGCGTTTCAAAGCTTCTACTAACTATCGTTGTCGTCGTGGTCCTCGCATCAGTAAATCGCAAATGAATTAGCGGCATCTATTGCCATTTGCTTTTGCGATATTGTTCTTCTTCTCCTGTTCTCCTTGGTATTTTGCACACACACAATCACTGAACATACACACACACAGAAAGAGAAGACAGGCAAACGTTCAAGGTCTGACAGACTTGTTGTTGTTGTTGTTGTAGTACTAGGTAGCGGTATTTTAGTTGACTGCCTGCCTGCTGGTAATTTCTTTTACTTCTTTCCAATTTCACATTCACATTTTTTTTTTTTCCGATTTGTAAAAAAAAAAATATATAATTACAAATTCTTTAGCGAATGCTTCGAAAATAGAATTGTTTCAATTTGTTTCCGTGAATTTTTGGTAATCTTTTTAAAATATATATATATATATATATATATTTTTTATTTCAGTTAGTCCAGTAGGAATTTTATATATATATAAAATTTTTTTTTTTTTTAACTTTTACTGTAGTTATATGTGATTTTTTATTTTATTAATTGTTGTCGCCTACTGCTTTGCCTAGTTAGGGATTTGTGGTGAATCAGATTATGTCTTATTTATTTATTTAATTTTTTTTTTTTGTCGGGCGGGAAACAGTTAAAATCTACAAAGACGAAGAGCCAACCACGCGTCGCACGCTCAGTCTTGCCGAAGCCACAAATAAAAGTGCGAAGTGCCACAAAACTCGACGCGCAATCAGCTGCCGTTTTCACTCTTTCGCCGTGGTGAGATGGTGAGGATACAGTCGAGTGCTTTACATTGAGTTGAAATTGTTAGTGTGAGCGGTTTATTTTGTGCTGCTTGTGTTGTGTTTTTGCTGTTGCTGCTGTTATTGTTGTTTTTGTTGCTGCGAGAAAGCAAACTTGCAACTTAACAATAACTCAATCTTGAATTTCATTAAGCAGCGTAACGAAAAGCTATTCGAGTACCTGACGTGTCATGCTCTCAGCTCAGCGCTCTCTGTTTATTTACCTTTGTTTTTGGACGTTGCCGGTCGGCCGCCGGCCGCTCGGCCCGGCCAACTTTGAGTAGATTCATTTATTAAGCATGCTCACCCACATGCCTCTCTCTCTCTCTCTCTCTGTGTGCGCGTGTGTGTGTGCGTTTGTGTGTGCCTTGGATTATGTTTGTTTTGAGTGAAAATAGCCGACTTTTGTTTACAAAACAAAATGCGTTTGCTTGCTTTTATTATTGTTTTATCGAATATAAGCAATAACAATTAAGTGAACAAAAAAAATGTGCATAATGTGCATTCCGCTATATTTTTGTAGACTGTATGTAAGCATTTATGTATATTTCTATAGATTAGGTGCTTGTGGCAGATTGCGTGCGTCGCCATAATTTAAGCTGACATTAAAACATGCCCACTTGCCTCTACCTACACACACCCCACCACTTCCCACATTGCGAACCACCCACGAAAATTGCAATTCTATTTAACAGTTGGCAACTACTCCAAAGTTGACTGAACTTTGCGACGTCAAAAAGAAATAAAACCGCAAAACACAACAACAACAAAAGCAAAGCAGAAGTACAGAAACAAATTTACAAAAACTAAAATAAAAACGAAAGAAATAATTTTATTGAGGTAGGCTTCCCACATACATAAAAAAAAAAAAAGAAAAAAAAACAAAGGGAGTGTGCGATTTGAAATGATGGCTGAAGGAGAGTGAGAGGAGTGTACAGAAAGGGAGAGAGAGGCATCGAACTCATCTGCATATTGACAGGTAGAAAAGAGTTTTCATCATTGTGCCATTTCAAATTTCATCAACTGTTCCAGTTTCAAGCAAGTGCGATTGACGGAGGAATGGAGGAGGCGGCGAGAAGAAGGCCAACTGGCAGAAAGAACGAAAAGCGTATTTACACCTTAATTGGAATTAAATATAAAGTTTTAAATATTATACATAATATAGTAATTAATAATATTTGGTTATATTACTTATGTATCAAAAATCAATCATTAAATAGCGAGGGATCCCGTTAAAATCATTTACATATGTGTGTGTGCGCGTGTGTCTGTGCGTGTGTCTGTGCGTGTGTCTGTGCGTGTGTATGCGTTTATGTATGCATGCCAAGGTTGCCAATGCTGAAAAATTCAAGCACATTGTGCAATTTGAATGGCTATTATTATTTACCAATTATCCTCCTTTTCTTAGGCTTGCTTGAAATAATTGAATTTTGTTTACAAATTTTGTTGTATTTTGTGATTCAAGTTTTCCCGTTAACTTAAGTTTATTTCGATTTCGTGGAATTAGCATTTTGCACTTAACACGCGTGCATTTTGTTACTGTTCTTGTTGTTGTTCTCATTCTTGTTGTTGGCACTTGGCTTCGTCTATGCCAATTCCTGATTCGCATACGTTACGTGCACACATATTTGTCTGTATTTTGTTATGCCCGGCACCCTTTAAAAAAAAACGAAATGGAACAGAGCATCATCGACTTGTGCGAAACAATAAATATTTACAAACAGTCGAAATGGATACAAATTGGTATATTCATGAATAACGAACGAACAAAAATATGAATTAACAATTATTACAAAAACTATGTAGAGGACGCACTGATTATAAATGAAACGCCCACATACCACTCCCAATAACATATATACTTTACAAGGTATTCCGCGGCTGGTTACACTTGCAGTTGGAGTACCACCTAGTTGCTTTGTTTTGACTTCGCAAAATAACAGAATATGGCTAGTGCAGTGACAAAACCAACCGCACAGCAAAAGTGCAAATTTTGTTTCATTTTCTTTTGTGCACTTTCTGTTTAGTTTTACGTTTTGTTCTGCTACTGCGTTGCACTTTTATATATGCATTGTGTGTTATGTGTATATGTATATTTATTTGTATGTATGTATTTGTGCTGTTACTGTTGGCATTTTGCGAATTTATTTTGCGCGTGTACAAATTTTTGCTCGTTCTGCTTGTTGTTGTTCTGGCATCTTTGCCATTTTCACAAAATGCGTTGCAACGAAAGCCAATTGCGTAAATAAATGCAACAAGTGCGTTGGCATCGCCGACAGCAGTAATTGTTGTTTATCTGGTTATTGTTTCTCTTGTTGTTATTACTGTTTCTTATTTGCAAAATGATCATATTTTAAGGCTAATTCCGAAATGGTATCAAATAACGTAATATTAATAGAGGTTTTATTTTTTGCTTGCAGATGAGTGTGGGATTTGCAACGGGGCATCGATAATATGCCGTTACAAGTGTGCAAGATCCAAAAATCTGCCAGAGGTTTTCACGCACACACACATATAGCGATAGAGCTCTCTATCTCTCCCTCTCGCTCTTGGTCTCGCTGTGTGTGTGCTACTCCTACTCGTTGTGTTCCTCCGTATTTAATAGCTTACACGTGTGGCAACATTGTAATCGGGAATGCAGACCTCGGCCGAGGGGTGGAGGTGGGTGGGCAAGTCTGACATGCTGTTACAGTTTACAGTTGATAAGAAGGCGTCGACGTCTTTGTTGTTGCTTTTGGCTGACAGGTGTTGCTGTAACTGCAATTTAAATGCGTCGCAACAACTGAGACTGAAATGAATTGCCAATATAGAAATATGCATACATACATTTGTATATATACATATGTATAAACTTCTCTGCTTAAGCCAATTGTCCAATTGTTGATAAGCCAAGAAAAACGCAGCTATTTTCATGAGAACATTGTTGCTAATTGCGTCGTTTCGTCGTTTTTTTGTAAAAAAAAAACCACATTTTCTAAAATGTTTAATTATATATTTACATACATCTGTATGAATGGATGTATGTGTGTGTATCAAATGTCAATCTCTGATGTTTGATTAAATGTAGCAGAATGTTGAGAAAAAATGTTTTTATTACAAAAATAAAATAACTGCGTATATATTTATACAGTAAACACAAACCCATATCTAATTTAAATGTACACATATGTGCATAAACACACACGTACACACATATATACACCTGTACTCTAATAAAAGCAAAAGAATAATTCATCAACAAATAAAGCGCAAAAAAAAGATCGTGCATTTTGCCACTCATGACTTTTGTTTTGTTTTGCTTTGCTCGTTTGTCCATGGCGCCAGCCAGCCATTCAGCCATTATTGCGCAAAAAAATGCAATAGGCGAAATGAAATGGCGAGAGCTTTGAAAGCTGCACTCATACACACATGTACATGGACTTGTACATGATTCATGGGACTGACACAGTGGGCGTTTTGAGCTTTTCGAATTTCATAATTTTACTCTCACGCTTTGATGACTTCTGACAAATTCCAAAGATCAGATTGATGACTAAAACGAAAATTGATTCGCAAATATTATATTATATGTTATATTATATATTCGCATTCAATTTGAGTGCATTTGAGAGGGACAGAGAGAGAGAGAGAGAGAGAGAGAGAGAGATAGACAAATGATGAAATTCACAAGGATTACGCACAAGTGCAAAGCAGCAGCAAAAAGGGCAACTAAAACAACACAAGAAAACATGAGAAGAGACGAGGAGACAGAAGCAGCAGCAGCAATAATATACCTAACATGAGTAAACACAGGCAGAAAGAGCAGCAGCTGCAAAAATAGCAATCCGCAAAGAAGACAGCGACAAAGACAATGCCGAAGACGCGCTGCCGGTTGTGGTACAGTCGCCTCATACACACACACAGGCAGGCAGGCAGACATTCAGCAAAAAAGGAGACAGCAAATGCAGCGTCGAGCTTTATAACGGATTGGACCTGCAGAAACATACAAAGCGAGAGCAGCACAACGCACACTTCGTTTGGTTGTTTGGTTTCGTTTTACGAGCGCCGGCTAAGAAAGTGACTCAAAACAAAAGCGAAGAACGACAAAGTATGCCGACTCTCGCTCTCGCACTCGCTCTCACAGCAAGTCGAAGCTTTAAGAGCGAAAGAAAAAACCAAGTTGACGTCGTTGCCGGATCTTGATTGTTCCTTGCCGGTATTTCACAATGTGCCAATGTATGTATGTATGTATGTGTTTACATACATATGTACGTATGTATATATGAATGCATTTCGATATGTATGTCGAAGTGCGATGCAGGCAATTTCACCAACAATTGAAACAGAAGCAATTAACTAATTATAGAACTCATAGGCCAAGTTGGATATCATTGCTAAATTCGTGCAAAAGCAGCGCCAAGCGCAAAACCAAAGTGCGAGTGAAAAAGCCAGAGCGCAAATGAGTCGAAGCACAACACACCACACCACACCTCACTCTGTGGTGAGCGTACGCCGAATGAGTTGAGTTTGAATTGAGTGAGTTTCTGGTGGCGTAAGAGCGAGGAAGTGAGCGAGTATGCGAGTGAGTAGCACTTGATTGAAATTGCTCAATTGTTTGGCAGCATGTTGCGGCAACATACGACTGTGCATATATGCAGGAGATGCCGCTCAAAGAGTGGTTGGAGGGGGGTTGAAATGAATTGTGTGTTGAACATTTGTTTGCAAGCTTTTTTTTTTGGATTTTAATCAAGGTCACCTGCCACTTTTCCAGTGCCCTTTCAACGTTTAAAAAAGCGGCGTTGCAACTAAATTAAATTAAATATTTAAAAACGTCCAAGGGGAGTTATGATATTAGTGGTGGGGGAGGGGGCTATACGCACACACTCACACACACACACACACAAAGTTTGCTTATCCTTTTTTGTTACTTTTTTTGCGGGCTGCCTGCAAAATTTGACACAAATTTCTTAGGAGGAAGTGTGGGCGTGGCTGGGAGGGGTGGTGGTGGTGTGGAAGAGTGGGTAGCAAGAACAAGAAACTTGCCAGACATCGAAAAGGAGCAAAAAGGACATGAAACTTGCCGGCTACACAGAGAGGGAGAGAGAGAGAGAGAGATTGAGTAAGTGAGAGAGAGAGAGAGTAGGAAGATGACACAGACATATGCGTGCGGGGCATGGGTGTAGAGGAGTGGGGGATGGAGGATGGGGGATGAGGGGTTAGCACAATCAACAAAATCTGCAGACTTCGTTTCGGCGCTCGTGCTGGTCGCCCCCAACCTTGTCGTGAAGGTCACGAGAAACACAAACACCCACACACACACACACACACATACACACACACACACACATCGTAGCTTGTGGCATATTGCTCTTCCTGTGGGATGTGTTGCCTGCATCCTGATTACGGCCATAATAACAAAGTCTGCACTGGCAATTGGGGATTGGGTTGCTCTCTCGGTATGCTGAAATCGGCTACTCACTTTCTGGACTCGGCCGTGGGCAGGGAAGGCAGTTAGGCAGCCAGACATCTCCACAGCCCCTCGGGCTGCCCAGTTGCCCAGACAACCTCAAGGACACGACTACGACGCAAAAGCAGAGCTGACTTTAAGCAACTTTAACATTTGCTTCAATTATCTATAGAAATTGAATCAACTTAAGTTTAAATGGTTTATATACATTTATACATTTATACATATATATATATATATATATATATATATTTGTATATGATTGAGTTAGCTAATATTTAGGAATTTTGGTTTCTACTTCGAGTATGGCTGACAATCCATGTAAGTAAAGTAACTAAAATTACTAATTACTTGCCAAACATTTTGTCAAAGTTGCACATGCAACTGGGCATTTGTGGCCCAATGTGTGGTGCAGCTCGTATCAAGCCAATACAACCCGGTCAGCAGAGGGTAGCCATCAAAAAAAGTGCTGGCAAAGTGGCGCACAAGTGCCACGGGGAAGGACCCACTCGAAATGCTGAGAGTGCAACAGCCACAAAAAATTCAGCGTTAACAAAAAACCAAAAAAAAAATACAAAAACAAAAAACAACAAAAACAAATCCTAAGCCTAAGCATGATCGCACTCTGAATACCCTGTGTGTGTGCAACTCGTATTCAAATAAACTCATACAAAATGTGCCGTCATTTTCAATTTGGAATTATCGTTACATATCAAGTGTATGTGTGCACACCCGCTGCACTGAGCGCAGCTACAGGGTATCACACAACTGACGACAGCCGACACAAAAAGAACAAAATAAACGACCCCCCGTCCCGCGGCAGCCACGATTTCTGGCTCGGCACTTGTGTCCTACTCGTCCAAATGTTGCACTTGAGGTTATCTATGGAAAATCATTAAACACACACACACACAAGCACACACGCACACACACACACACAGATGGTGCACTGATACGCATGAAAAAAAAGAAGAAAATTTTCACTCTCTCTCTCTCTCTCTGTCGCTATCTTTCTCTGGCTCACTCTCACTCACTCTCTCTCTCTCTCTCTCTCTCTCTCTCTTCTTACACTTTCAGTTTTTTACTGCATTTACTCAGCAATTTTCCAGTTTAATACAAATCAAAACTCATAAAAACAAACTGAAAATGTCGCCAAAAAATAAAAACGTTCAAAAAAAATTTTAAAAAATATTTCAAATAAACAGACCGACAGACAGACTTGTCTATATCGACTCGGCTATGTTTAATATATATATATATATGATATATATATGTATATGTATACTATATAGGGAATGAACTTAAGAGATGCGGCAGGAACCGGGATAGAAAACTATTGCCGATATTAGCAACATTTGCGCCAAAAATTTTCAATTTCATTTCCTTAAAATATTTTGAATATTTTGTATTTTATTTTCTATTTTAGATGTTGCTTTTTTTATTTAATTTTTTGAAAGTTAAAAAATAAATAAATTAGAAAAAAATCCAGGTAAATGCGAAACGCACAAAAATGCCTCAAACGATAATGCTAAAGGTGAATCAGGGGAAAGTTGGCCGACAGAGAACTTGGCTAACACACAACTGTGACCTGTGACCTGTGAATGAACTTGGCTTTTTTTTTACGCCTACAGCTTACGATTTTATGCTAAATATTTGGCATTAACAAATAAAAAAACGGGACAAAACTCACATTAATCTTAAATCTGGAGAATTCCATTATTGTCACCGATAATGGGGCTAATGCCGGGAATTATATGCATGTCATGTGTCACGATTTCAACTTGGCTTAGCCAATTTGATGCCCGTGAAAAAATCTTGGCGGAAGAAATACAAATTTTGTTAAATATTTACTTTTTTTTTTATTATTATATAACTATTAAATTATTATATTAAATTAATTATTAAATATTATATTAATTAATTATATTAAATTAATTTATTATGATTTGAAAAACTTATTATTATTATTATAATTGGGAGAGAAGCTAGCACTGCGACCTATAAGGTCTATTGTGCCCCCTTTCTGAGCCTACAGCTCTTCCATCAGTCCCAGCTCCTGCACGAATGCCAGGATCTTTGTTGGGTTGAGGGTTTCCATGTCCTTGGGCCTCATGATAAGGCGACGCATTCTGCTAGGATGTGCGTTGAGGATTCCTCCTCATATCCACAAAGCCTGCATGCATCGCTACTATAAATACCTAATTTGGTTAGGTGACTTTTCAGTCTACAGTGTCCCGTCAATGGACCGGTGAGTATCCTGAGCCTGTTCTTTCCCATGGATATTCCTTGCTTAAATCATTTTTGATTAAATCCACCTAAAAGACTCTTGGCTTGTTGGAGTCCTGGTGCTGCTGTCCAGCTCCGTTCTCGCCTCTGCCTTTCTTCATCCCTGATTTGGAGCCGTATTGTGTGTCTTCCTATGCCACAATACGGTTCAGGGCCTATCAGGGGGCTCTGTGCCCCCATTCTTGCTTGTTCGTCAGCTGCTTCGTTCTGAAAAACAGAAAATTGTATTCTGAATTTCAGAAAGGATTTTTTGTTTTTTAAATATTTTCTTTTATTTAGAAAAATATTTCAAAAAAAAATGAAATTTGAAGAAGTTTTTTTTTAATTTTGGTTCGATTTGCGGAAAATGCCGAGCTATGTATGTTCAGAGTGTGATATGCTTGATTGTCTTAAACATTTTTCAAATATATTTAGCTGATCTTGTCGATCCCGTTACGCTCCTCCGAGCGAGTACAGAAATCCTGATTGCTGGTGAAAGCCTTTCTCTCCAATTAGTTGTCATTTCCGCTTTTCCGAGCCGTGACCTTTTCTCCGATTGAAGTATATAGATGTGTATGTGTGTGTGTATCTGTCGAGCTATGCATATATATATATACACACATATTTCGGTATATGTATGCATATAGATGCTCTCCGATATTTTTGGCCACCCTTAGAACATTTTTACAACAAATTTAGAATGCAGTTTGTTGGCACGACGACATCTCGGATGGTTTTTAATTTTAGCCCACCTGGGGATTGCAGTCTGCGACAGAGAGAGAGAGAGAGAGCTAGACAGAGAGAAAGAGAGAGCGAGAGTATGTGTGTGTGTGAGAGAGAGAGGAATCTACAGGAATTTCAAATGGATCTTCTTCATATCATTGGCCTGTGACAGTTTGCTTGATACCAAAAAACTTTCCATGCGAACAAAAATATACATTTGATGTGTTTGATCATTTGCAACTCATAAGATATATATACATATATATATATATATATTTATATAAAGCTAAAGCTATGTTTAAAGTTTTGAGAATGTTTTAGTCCAAGTCAATTTTAGATATAACTAAATTCAACTAATTAAGATTAAAATTAAGCCATAATTGCAATCTAATCAAATAATAGAATTTAACGGGCTTAAATGGGGTTTACCTATGGGCTGCAGCGTATCTTCAAGTCGGGAACTTCCATTGGTTTCAATTACCGTTCGATCGAAGTTTCTCTCCTTTGATTAATGCCGCAGTAGAATTCGTATTTGCACTTGCTTAATCTTCTGAAACATTCAATTGCTCTAGAGAGAGAGAGAGAAAGGGAGAGAGAGAGAGAGAGAGAGAGAGAGAGAGAGAGGGAGAGAGAGAGAGAGAGAGAGAGTTAGATAGAGTTAGACAGATATAGAGAGAGAGAAGAGATTGGAAAATATCTTATTTGTATAATTTTGCCATAGTTAAACACGTTCAGAGATTTCCCGAAGAAATACTCAAATGAAGCATTTGCTTAAGAGAAGCGCATTCTCCGATTTGCAAATAACATATATAGGGACAAGAAATGAACCAAATCGAACAACTATATCATATGGCTCCTCAGGTTGACTTCGGTTAATCGTTTCCTGTCTTGATTGTCTTGATACATGCTCTATATATATATTGTGTACATAAATGCTACTCTGGGAATCAGCCTTCAGTCTTCTTATATATAGAGGTCTACCACATTGTTCAGATTCTTCTAAATGTAACATAATATCAAGTGACGATCCCCCACCCACCCTCCATGGAACCCCCCTTGAGGCAGGTAGCTATGTCAGGTGTCGGGGAGGGCCGGGGGGCTGGGCTATATCTGTGGTGAGAAATCTTATCAAATGTCACAGACCTTAGTGTTATAGTATAATTCATTTAAAATACTTATTTACTATCACTTTTTTTTTTATTCGAAGGTCACTATTCTCCGTATCGCCAAAAAAAAGTCGAGTGTGTGTGCGTGTGTGTGCGTGTGTATGCTTGCGTAGCTGTTATGGCTGTGTGTACATGTTTTTGTATATATACATATAGTTATAACATATAGTTCCTAGCTATGTGCACATGTATGTATATATATATATATATATGTATGTGAACATACTTATCAATCAAGGTCTGCATCGTGCGATTCTGCAAATATGCGTTGTTAATCTCATACTATAACGCACACACACTCACTCACACACACACTCACACACACACACACACACACAGGTACGTAAATGCGTTGGCTGTTTAATTTTAAAATGCCCAACAACAACAACAACAACAACAAGCAGCTAGAACTATTAGGAATATTTGGCGGATTCTTATTAGATTTCGCTATATTTTTTTGTTGTTGTATTTTTCTTGGCCATTTTTGTTGGTATTCGTTGCGAATATTGTTGATACGCATTTCGCACTATTCGTGGGGTAGGTTGGGGGGGGGGGGGAAGGAGGGACTTTAATTATATTAATATGGTTAGCGCTGATAGTAAAAAACAACAATAAATTGCTGGCCCACGACGAAGGCCAATACAATAGGCCATGTCTAGCATTTGGGTATATGCCCCAGCCTGCTACATCTGTCTGTGATTGTCGAGTGAAAACGTATACACTGCACGAAACCGATTCATCCATACGAAACACTTCTTCAATGTTTCAATGTTTTTGAACTTAATGAATCTTTAACAAAAACTTTTGTTAATCAGTTGCAAGAGCTCAACTGAATTCTAGGAAAATAACAAAAATATATATGTACATATATATATACATATGTATATCGTATATATCGCACACATTTAATGCGGGTATTTGATTCAAAATCTGAAAACTTAATGTGAGTAAATAAAAATACGTCAATTAAAAATAATAATTATAATCTGAGTAAACAACATGTATGCATAAAAAAAATGGACCAAAGTCTGATATAAAAAACTATAGGGGTATTTTCAAATTGGCATTTGAGAAAATATTAACGACTCAACAGCAACACTTATGTAGTTCTATTATATCAGCATTCCAATGTAGGTCTACTACAACTAACATTCTTGAACTTACTTCCCTTTTGATCAAAGGATTTCAGTAAGGCCTTTGTTAACTGTTTCTGTTAACCATTCTCTCCTTCTTCGCAGACTAAACCTTATAGGATTTCCTACTAACCTTCTGACCTGAATTTCTGAGTATCTGAGTAACAGAACTCTCTAAACCTATCCTAGTCAGCTCAGGTGTATTCCAGGGTAGTCACCTAACCTATTTATTAACGACCTCCCTTCTGTAGTTTTGCATTCGAACATACTAATGTATGCTGATGACGTCAAGTTGTGCCTGGCTTATAATGATATGTCATCTCATTCTCATCTGCTCAACTTGAACTGCTCTAAGTGTAAGGTCATGTCATTTTATCGATGGGGTGCCACTTGATAGACTGAATGAAGTAAAGGATTTAGATTTACTTCTTGATCACAGGTTAAAGTTCGATAACCAAATTAAAGCTTTTCAAGTTCTTGGTTTTATACGACCAAGATACTTTTCGCTTCCCTTCTGGAATATGGATCTTGTGTGTGGTCTCCACCATATCATATTCATCAAAGTAGATTGGAATCTGTACAGAAGAGCTTCTTACTTTTCGCTCTTCGTCGCTTCGACTGGGGTGCTCTTCCTCCTCCAGACACCAATAGGCTGCTTCTTATTAACCTTCCCTCTCAACTAACCGTCGTGTTATGCTAGGAGTTATGTTTGTAGTTAAAGGCGATATCGATTCAGCAGCGTTGATGAGCCAAATAAATGTTTCTTTTCCCTTTAGACCTTCTCGCTATTTCTTTCCACTTTCCCTTAATCGCTGTCCTACTAATTATTCCTTTCATGAACCGTTTCGAGTACTCTGTAATGATTATAACAAATTATACCAAATAAATAAATAAATAAATAAATAAAATATATATATATATATATATATATATATATATATATATATACGCAATAAGGGCTAATACTCGACAAGTTCGATAACTGCAAATGTTCGCTGCGAAAATAAAGAGAAGGAACTACGAAAAATGGCAGCAGAACCAAAACCGCTAATTAGTGAGTTGGCCGAAGAATTTCGCATGCAAAAACCATAAGAAAACGAAAAAAAAAAAGACAAAAGCAAGAGAAATAGGCGAGTATAGGGAAAAATGGCAATATGCTAAAGGCGACGTTTAGAAGTTAATTAAGTAAATTGGTAGAACAAAAGCCGCCAACCAGTAGGTGTAGCTGAGGTGAGGCGATGTGTGGGGTGGCGGGTGAGTGCGCCCAATGGGGGGTGTTAGCGGCAGTTCAACTTCCAGATACATACATACATATATATATATATATATATATATATATAGATGCCAATAAGTTCGCACAACATTTGAATATTACCAATTCCCAATAGCCCATAGCGAAAGATTAATGAACAAAAAGAAACTGGCCATGAGAAATGGGCAACCGAATGCAGACTTTCGTATATATAGATACATATATATATATATATATATATGTATATATATATATATATAGAGAGATAGCTACAAAAAGATACGCCGAACTCGAATCGGGACATGGGATGATGAAGCTATGCATAATTGAGCAACTTGCTGAGACATATACGGAAAGTGAGAGAGCGGGAGAGAGAGAGAGAGAGAGAGAGAGCGAGAGGGATCTTTTAGCTGGAAGATTGTCCAGAGCAGCCTGACAACAAACTGGGTCGCATCTGGGCAGTCGCATTCACTGTTTCGCTGGCAGCCTACGAATCGATGAGCAAAACAAAAACCACAAAGCCCAACAAAACAAACAATAAAGCGGAGCTGGCTTAGAAAGGTAGAAGTCGTGAAAGAAGAAGAACAACAAGAAAAGCACTATGATAATGAAGCTTGTACATATTCACACACATGCACACACACACACACACACACACACACACACATACACACATGCATGTGTGTGTGTCCACATGTGTGCGTTGTCTAATAGAGAACGCCATGCAAATTAAATTATTACATGGTTGACCCTGAAACTTGGACAACGTTGCGTATGTATCAAGCGAGCTGGCACAGTGGGGCAAATACCAATTGGCAATTGCTAATGAACACTTAATGAAATAGTTAAGGAAACTCATTGGCTTTTATTTTGGCATATGATCAATCAATATAAACTATATAAACTCTATTTTTTTTTTTCCTAAATTCACAACTTTGGATATGGGATTTTTGAAATATATATAAATCGGACACATTTATATACATATATAGAGCAGAACTCATAATTCTGATTCTTGGTAGAAACAATTTTGCCATTATTTTGTAGCTTGTCTAAGAAGATTACACCATATATCGTGGTCCTGTCTTAGCCTTTGCTGTGATTGGATGTGGTTTTGCTGTGCTCGGCTGAGCCTGCCTTGCCTCGGGCACCGGGTTTATTGGCCCCGGCTCTGTTGGTGATCCCTGCACCAATGGTCAGCAGTTGATGCAGTTTATTTCTCCTGCACCACCTGCCATCAAGAGTGGTGGCTCAATTGTGTCACAGGCCATAGTGTCCGATTCAACTCCGCCAACTCTTTCCAGCAGTGCTCTAGAAAGCAAATTTTTATTTCGCGTCTTGCCCCTGATATGTCTGTGGATGACATTAATGCCTAGGTTAGGCTATATATATACGTATATGTACAGCTTTTGGATATACGAATGACACTCCGAAATAATAAAAGTCGAGTTATTGCTGCGTCTGTAGAAGACAGTAGAAAGTGACTCTCACTTTTCAGTAGGTTAGGTCGCAATGTGTGCTTATGCTGTATGCATGCTTTCAGCCCACTGTGCGAACAATTCGCACGTCCACATTTTACGCAACGACAGATTGTTCGCGCTGCTGCTGTTGCCGTGCTGGATTTGCCCGGTGTTATCCCTCTGGTTTGCGGCCCTTCAAAAACTGCCAAAGCATATACTATAACTATTGATTACATTTTCGATGTGGGTTTTTTTTTGTGTATATTGTTGTTTTTGCTTTAACAATGTGTTGTCAGTTGACTGCTGCCAAAATGACAAGTGTATGGAAATAGCCAGAAGTGGCACCAGATCCAGATCGGGTTTGTCGCGTGTGCCAATGGCGCGTTAAATATTGTTAGATTGTTGAATTGGTCGATTGGTCGAT